>CM038467.1:41266645-41366645 GCA_021464415.1 Lonicera japonica
AGGGCTTGAATTTGGTGTGAAGAGAGAGAAACGTGGATTTTGCGATGGGTTTGACAATTGGGGTTCGAAATGGAGAGATTTAAGGGGTGATTTTAGGTGGGGAAAAATGTAAATGGTGTTTGGGGAGGATTTGGGAAGAATGGGGATGAAAGGGCTATGGCTCGAAGAAGAAATAGAAAGGGGGAAGTGAGAAATGGGGGTTTAGATTACGACTCCCCTATTTTAAGTTTGAACCATGATCAATCATGGTCAACCCATGATCGATCATGGGTTAAACTACCCAGTAAAAATTTGTACAATGATCGATCATGGTGTTCCCATGATCGATCATGCTGCCCACTGCCCAGCTTCTTTGTCTTCCATGATCGATCATGCCTCACTCTGCCAGAAAAATTTTCCACCATGATCGATCATGGTACAATCTGCCAGAAAAAATTTTCTTCCATGCTTTGCTCTATAACACCTTATGGCTCCCCCCCAACTTCGTCCGTTCACTCCCAATTACAACCAAATCTCCGATAAAAATTCCTGAAACTCAAAAATATTATTTACAAAATCGACCCATGCTTGTTAGGCATAAGTCGGATCTTCGAGAGGGGTGGACTCCTCTCGAGGTGGGAATTCCAAAAACGGCTAAAGTCGTTATCTGTTCACTTTGAACACAAAGCCGGTTTTGGGATTCTCAACTTTCACAGCCCCAAAAGGAAATACATGTCGGACAATGTATGGGCCGGTCCAACGAGACTTCAACTTTCCTGGGAAGAGGTGCAGACGCGTGTCATAAACAAAAACTTTGTGCCCAAGTTTGAATTCTTTTCTCAAAATGGATTTACCATGAAAATTTTGACACGTTCCTTGCTTTTCTTGGCGTTATCATATGCATATCTTCTCAATTCCTCAATTTCATCAATTTGTAATTTACTGTCAAGCCCGGCTCTTTCTAAATCAAAGTTAACCATCTTAGTTGTCGAGTATGATTTGTGTTCCAACTCTACTAGCAAATGACATGGTTTTTTGTACACAATTCGATAGGGAGACATATCTAGAGTTGTTTTATACGCAGTACGGTAAGCCCAAAGTGCGCCGGTCAGTCTTAACAACCAATCCTTGCAGTTCAGGTTTACCGTTTTCTCTAGAATCTGTTTGATCTCCCTATTCGCCAACTCGGCTTGACCGTTAGTTTGAGGGTGATAAGCGAGCGATACTTTGTGGTTTACACCATACTTTTGCATTAATGATTGAAATGGTTTATTGTAAAAGTGAGTACCGCCATCGCTTATTATTGCCTTAGGGGTGCCAAAACGTGCAAGAATGTGTTTTTTCAAAAATCGGATCACCACTTTGTGATCGTTTTTCTTGCACGCTTGGGCTTCCACCCATTTTGAAACATAGTCTACAGCAAATAGAATGTAAAGATTATTGTAGGAGGATGGGAATGGTCCCATAAAGTCGATGCCCCAACAATCAAAGATTTCAATCATTAGGATTGGGTTGAGTGGCATCATATTCCTCTTAGAGATCCCTCCAAGCATTTGGCATTTTTGAAATGCCTTGCAAAAACGTTGCACGTCTTTAAAGAGCGACGGCCAGTACAGTCCGCTTTGCAAAATCTTGGCGGTAGTCTTCTTTGCCGAGAAGTGTCCTCCGCGAGCTTTAGAATGGTAGGATAACAAAGCTCTCTCCACTTCTTCATCTAGAATACACCGGCGGATAATCTGATCCGCACAATATTTAAACAGATAAGGTTCATCCCAGCAGAATAGACCCACTTCGCTCAAAAATCTTTTTCTGTCTTATGCACCCCATGACTTTGGTATCTTGTCGGTTACAAGATAGTTTACAATGTCTGCATATATACCATGGGAGTGTCGAGATTTCCAACATTTATTCGTCTAGAAATGAGTCTTGGATTGGGCTTTCTTTGATGTTCTTTGTAAAATTGAGTCGAGACAGATGATCGGCTACCACATTCTCGACTCCCTTTTTGTCCTTGATGCTTAAATGGAATTCTTGCAACAGGAGTATCCACCTTAGAAGCCGCGGCTTGGCATCTTTATTTGTGAACAAGTACTTTAAAGCCGTGTGATCCGTGAAAATAACAATGGGTGATCCTATCAAATAGGATCAAAACTTGTCCAAGGCGAAGACAATTGTCAAAAGCTCTTTTTCTGTTGTGGTGTAATTCATTTGTGCATCGTTCAAAGTCTTGCTTGCATAATATATTACAACCGATTTTTTGTCTTTCCGTTGACCAAGAACCGCTCCAACCGCATAGTCGCTCGCGTCACACATGAGCTCGAATGCAAGCTCCAGTCCGGTGTTTGCATAATTGGCGCAGTAGTGAGCATATGCTTTAGAGAGATAAAGGCTTCTTCGTACTTGGCATCCTATTCAAATGGCGCGTCCTTAAGGAGTAGATTGCACATCGGCTTGAAAATGGAACTGAAGTTCTTGATAAACCTCCGATAGAACCCGGCATGTCCCAAAAAAGACCGGACATCTTTCACATTCTTGGGTGTAGGAAACTTGGCGATCAATTCGATCTTTGCTTTGCCAACTTCAATTCCTTCAGACAAAATGATGTGCCCCAATACGATAACCTTGGTAACCATAAAGTGGCACCTCTCCCAATTTAACACCAATTATTTTTCCACGCATCGTTCCAAAACCTGTTCCAGGTTAGTCAAACAATTGTCAAATGATTTACCATAGACGGTAAAGTCATCCATAAAAACTTTCAAAGTTCTTTCCACTATATCTCTAAAAATACTTAGCATACACCATTGAAAAGTGGCCGGCGCATTACATAGACCAAAAGGCATTCTTCGATAAGCGAAGGTGCCAAAAGGACATGTAAAGCTGGTCTTTTCTTGATCATCAAGGTCAATCTCAATTTTATTGTACCCAAAAAAACCATCGAGGAACGAATAATATTCATGGCCCGCTACCCTTTCTAGAGTTTGATCCAAAAAGGGGAGTGAGAAATGATCTTTACGAGTTGCCTTATTGAGTTTACGGTAGTCAATGCACATTCGCCACCCGGTGGTGACTCTATATGGAATCAACTCGTTTGATTCATTCTTGACTACTGTAAGACCCAATTTTTTCGGTACCACTTGAGTTGGACTAACCCATTTACTATCCGAGATTGGATAGATGATCTTTGCATCTAACAATTTCAACAACTCCTTCCCAACCACTTCTTGCATGTTAGGATTCAACTAGCGTTAAAATTTCCTTGATGTTTTTGCCCCGTCCTTCAAGTGAATTTTATGTGTACAAATTAATGGGCTTATTCCTTAGAGGTCTGAAAGAGTCCAACCAAAAGCTTTTTTGTATTTACCAAGCAATTGGACTAACCTTACCTCTTGGTCATCCGAAAGTTCGGATGAAATGATGACAGGGTAAGTGTCTGAAGCTCCCAAAAAGGCATACTTCAAGTTGCTAGGCAATCGCTTGAGTTCCATTTGTCCTTCGAGCTTTTTGGTGAAAGTTGGTGTGTTTTCCTCTTTCTCCGAGAATTCGACCTATTTGTCAGACAAAGAAAACACTTGCATACAATCTTCGGGTTCATCGAAAGTGGTTAGATAATCTTTTGTTGACTCCGATTCGAAATTTGTCACAAAGTGGTATTGGATACATGACTTTATCATGTTCACGTGTTCACTTTCATCTTCATCACCATCATCTCTTTAATTGGTCAAAGAGAACACGTTTAGCTTCAAAGTCATGTTTTCAAAAGCTAACTTCACTATTATGTTCTTGCAATTTATTATAGCATTAAAAGTAGCAAGTAATGGTCGTTCGAGGATAACCAGAATCTCCTTAGCGAGATTCGACATAGGTTGCATGTCGAGGATGATAAAATCAACCGAAAAATAAAACTTGTCAATTTGGACAAGTACATCCTCGACTATCCCTCTTGGGATCTTAACGGATCGGTTAACTAATTAAATCGTAACCCTCGTGGGTTTTTACTCGCCCAACCCCAATTGTTGATATACCGAATATGGGAGCACATTAACACTTGCTCCTAAATCTAGCAAAGCATTTTTTATCCCATAATTTCCTATGACACGTGAAATTGTGGGACAACTGGGGTCTTTGAACTTGGCCCTGCATGATGGAGCTCACTTGCTCCGCCATAAAGGCCTTGTTCTTGACATTCAACCTTCGTTTGGTAGTACATAATGTTAGAGTGATATACTAAAAGTCATAATTTTTTTGTTGGTTTGGGTATGTTATAAACTTGGTTTTGCTATTTTAATGAGAATCTGTATGGGCAATGGTTGCATTATATTATTTATTTAAATATTGTGCATGTGTGTCTTTTATTCCAAATAGTAGATGATTTGGTGTGTAGAGTATAGCTTACACACAGAAGATCTTATCATCGGTTCTTGTGGAATATAAGTTTAATGGTTCACAGTCTTAGATAAAATTGGACACCCATCGGTAGGATTGTAGCACAAGTTTTAGTAGTTTATCTTAACTACAGAAAACGGTATAGTTTTAACTCGTTGTGCTAGTACACTTTGTGTGTATTGAATAGGACCAGTTTGGGTTAATTGTTTTTATAATGACTATATAAAACAATTTAAAATCCCATGATTATTATGATTACTTATGCTCTTAATCTTGAAATAATTAATAGACATATATATGTAGTGTTTGTTGTTTTGATTCAATATGAGTGAAATTCATTTATGGATCAATAATCTTCGTGAATTGGATGATGACACTATATGTATGATGAATATTAATTATTGATGGAATCCACGTCCTGGTATAGGGATTGATGATAGCCCCTTGAGAAGCTTATAAGTTTTGATCATGTCAAACCCTGCAGGTGGATTATGTTAATCCGACATGTCAAATAAGTTAAGTGATAGGCTCAACGATTAAGAAGTCATTTAAATATAATTGTCAGTAATTTAATTTAAATGACGGTTATCTGTAATCTTAACGTGGGGAGAATAATAAGGAGCTCGAAATATAATTTTGAGATAAGGACGGGAGTGCAATTATAATTCTTTAGTGGTGTAAATTATAATTTATGGAAGGAAGTAATTCATAGTGGAATTAGGATTCCAACTTTCCATAGGAAGCCCAAACACTTATTTCTCCTTAAAGTCCCTATTGTAGCCTTATATATACATCGGCCTAATATCTTCTTTTAATAACAATAATTCTTATGAGTTAGGGTTTGTTCTATTGAGAGATGAGAAAATCTTGGTGATACCATAGCCCACACATGGTGCAAGATTTGATGGCGAAAGGAATACAATAGAAGATCTTTAGGTTTTCGGCACAGCAATCGTAAATTAATCGTAACTTTTGATTGCACCGTTTGATTGGGCTGATTTTTGGATATGTCGTTTGGAACGCAAAGTTACTATTATAGCGCGTAAAATCAGGACGATCAGAGGACGCTTCGATGGCGAAAACAATCGATTTTCGCAGCCCAGCGAGAATTAAAAAAATCTGACCAAATCGTAATATGATGCTTTCAAACCCTAGTCTCCTCATATGGATCCTCTAAATGATCCACAAAGGTGAAATCCCTTTATTCTTATAGGGTTTTAGCAAAAGTTTTTTTTTTGTTCAATCTATACGTAATATCAAACGATCCTGTATTTATGTCTCCATCAATTGGTATCAGAGGGATTGGTTTTCTTTGATACTGCGTACGGATTGAACTAGCCATGTTGTCCAGTTAAATCTATTCATGCATGTTGTTGTTGGATAGAACGTAGAACTCGCTAACCCTTGTTTTGCAGTGTTCTTGTCCCGCTGTTATGGTCATATAATTATGTTTTATGTGATTGGATCCCATGATATTTTTATTCGTGGTTAATTTTAATGTGCATGATGATTTGGGTTTTATTCATGGTTGTAAATTAAATTTAGATCAGATTTGTGAACTCCTCAAAAGGAGGCATAGGATCTATGTAATTTTATTTATAGTTTAGATATAATAGTTTATGTGTGAACTCCTTAAATGGAAGCATAGGACCTTTGTATCTAAGATTGCAGTTTCTTTAACGAAGAACGTTGAAGAAGGCCTTTCCACCAAGGTTGATTCCCGACATAGTCAGTGAAGTGGCGACGTAGGTCGTGACAGATTTTTCAACAGACTAGGGATGATGAAGCTTGGACCATAATAGCAGGGATTTAATTATTCTTATTATTGAATGGTTTAATGCTTTCTGTGATTGTGTGTTGGTCATATGTGTTTAATTATTAGGTTTCCTTATAATTTTGGACAACATGGATACCTGACCATACTTAGATTACCTTTTATTTTATATTTAGTTCTTGTCAAATTAAAAAAGGGTATATAAATATAAATTTGCGTAATTAAAAAAATATAAGTTTTTTTTTAAAAAGCAGCAAGATTATTTTATTGCACATATCTTTTATATTTCATACTCTTGTATTTTAGTTGACTAGAATTTAATATAAAATTTTCTTAACCCTCAGAAAATAATGTTTTAAAATACTAAGTGGGTGAGGGATTTTTTCACATAAAAATTTCACGGTTTCCATCATTGGTTTGTAGATGATGTAATTTATTCTTCGTGTGTGTTATAGTGCTCACCTCCATATCAGAAAGAATAGATTGCAGAATCATTTTACAAATTTCACTGACTGATAATTTTAAATGATGTGATTTATTTTTCGTGTGGGTTTTAGTGCTCACCTCCATATCGGAAAGAATAAATTGCAGAATCATTGGACTAAATTAAATGATGGTATACACTTAGATATAAATAATAGTATGCTCTCCAACTGAGTCTCTACTATTATTTGTATGACCAAAGGAAGTCAGCTATTTAAATTTAACTTGACAATAAAAGATTTTCTAGATAGTATATTATACTTGACAATAAAAGATTGTCTAGATAGTATGTATTGCTTGAGGATAAATGATTGTCTAGATAGTAAAATTTAATAGGTTTACATCTGTCTAAGAAATAATGAATAATAGACGACCTCATTAACGGGGCATATTGTTCAAAGTCTTAGGCTGCTGGCGAACGCTTTTTGAAATGGCAGGGGTACCATATTTAAAATATGTGTTCAAAGTTATTATTTTCCATCATAATTTGTATATGATTCTCAAGTTTTAAAATGGTAAACTCTTTCGATCCACTTTTAATCATTCTCAACTAAAACAAATTGATTGGACCTAATTATATTGACTAAAAAAGAAAACTTGAACATTGTGCTTACTGTTAAAGAGTACAAGTTTGTGCTCACCGATTCTTTTTCAGCAAAACTTGGTAAGGGGGCGACCGATTAGGAAACCCAGACTTGCCAGAGGTGAAAAAAGGCTGATGAGATGGCGTGGTTTTACATTCTGGCATTTTTGTCAAATGTGCTACAACATTAGCATTAGTCTTTTGCCACCGCCTACAATATAATGTTGAACCTCAAAGATATTTTTGGGGATCAGGATCATGCCGTAAGGTAGGTTTCAATGAAAGACCTCATGAACACGACTATAGCTGAAGGAACCCGAGTTAAAGATCTTGTTTTGAAGATGATCAGTCTTCTGAATGAACTAAGAGATCTTTGGGGCTGAAATCGATGGAAAAACTCAGGTCGATATCGTTCTCCAATCGCTGCTGGATTTATTTAAGGGATTCCGACAGAATTACAACATGAATAAGCTTTATTCGTTGTTGGAACTTCTTAAAGAATTCCAAGCAGTTGATGAACTCCTTGGTAAGCTGGCTAGTAATCTAGTGGCTGAGAAAGCTTCAACTTCTATGCCCAAAAGCAAGAAACGAAGAAGAAGAATGCATAAGCTGCAGTCCCACAAGGAGCAGTGCGTGCAGCAGTCGCTGAACCTCTAGGAGGAGTGAAAAAGCCTTTGGGCCAATGTTTTCACTATCAGTAGAAAGTGCATTTGAAGAAAGATTGTCCTTATTTCCTAAACCGTTATAACAACATATGTAAATTTCATCTATTTGTTGTTGTATCTTATTTAGTGGTCCGATCTACTAGTACCTGGTGTGTAGATTCGGGAGCCACTAATCATGTCTGCAATACTTTGCAGGGGTTCCAGGAAACCAAACAACTTAAAAATAGAAAAAATTTACATATACCTACGAATGTGGCAACAGTTGCAGTAGAAGATATTTATCTTCAGTCTAGTCAGAATAGGATATTAATGGTTAAGGAATATCTATATGTATCTTCCATTAGAAGGAATTTGATTTCTATTTCTAGATTGGTTGAGGACAAATATTTTATTTATTTTAATGATAAATCAGTTATCATTAGAAAAAATAAATAGTTTGTTTGTTCTGGTACATTAGTGATTGATCTTTAAATTATTAATCCTAACTTGTCAGCACTACAATTGAGTAAATTGAATATCATTAATAGTTTACCAATTAAGAGAAAGGAACCTTCAAAATGAACCAAATGTATTTTTAGCACTTATGCCTTGGTCATATTAATCTAAAAAGAATTTAAAAACTGGTCGAAAATGGCCCATTAGGTTCATTGGAAGTGGAGGCACTTCCAGTTTGTGAATCCTGTTTAGAAAGTGAAATGACTAAGAGATCATTCTCGGCAAAAGGCAATAGCGTTAAAGAACAGTTAAAACTGGTTCACTCTGATTTGTATGGTCACATGAATGTCTAGACTAGAGGAGGCTTTGAGTATTTCATCACATTTCTAGATGATTATTTAAAATATAAATACATTTACTTAATGCAACGTAAGTCTGAAGTCTTTGAGAAATTCAAAGAATTCAAGGCAGAAACGGAGAAGCATTTAGAAAAATGTATCAAATCACTATGATCAGATCATGGTGGTGAATACCTCTTGGGAGAGTTCAAGGAATACTTATTAGAGAACGGGATTACATCTCAGTTGTCTGCACCGAGGATGCCACAGCATGATGGTGTAGCAGAAAGAAGGAATAAGACTCTTATAGAAATGGTAAGATCTATGATGAGTTATTCAGACCTACCTGATTTCTTTTGGGGATATGCTTTAGAAATAGCTGCATATATTCTGAACTTGGTACCATCAAAGTCAGTACCTACTACACCCATAGAATTACGGACTGGGTGTAAGCCTAGACTGCGGCATATTAGGGTATGGGGTAGTCGTCCAGCACATGTGCTGAAAGGTAATGCGGATAAGTTGGAATCAAGAACAAAGATGCGTTTCTTTGTTGCATATCCAAAAGGAACCAAGCGTGGTTTATTTAATAATCCTCAAGAATATAATGTTATTATTATCAATGCCAGATTCTTAGAAGAGGATTAGGAGTAGTGTTGTTGTAGTGGAAATGAGAGGAGAGAAAAACAGGGCACAATTCGTCTATACCTTTAGTACAAGAGGAAATACCACAGTAAATAGATATCGATATTCCATTACCTCGTCGTAGTGGGAGGATTGCCGATACTTGTGCACATCTTGAACAAATCACTAATACGTAGGTTCTTGAACCAGCACAACGTGTGGATAGTGAGTTAGTATGTTCAATATTTGCACAATGTACACAAACACAAGTAGTGCCTCGTCGTAGTGGGAGGGTTGTTCGTTAACCTGGTCGTTTTATGTTCTTGGGAGAGTCTTATGACAAGGTCCCTGATGAATAAGGAACGAACCATTTTTAACTACAATGAAGTACTTCAAGATAAAGATACAAAAAATGGCAAAGGGTTATGAAATTTGAAATAGAGTCCATGTACTCTAACAAAGTCTGGGATTTATAAAATCACCCGAAGGGATAAAACCTATCGGATGCAAGTGGGTATATAAGAGATAGAGAGGATTAGACGGGCTTAAATCAAGGCTTGTTGCTAAAAGGGATCACTCAGAAAGAAGGGGATCGATTATGATGAAACCTTTTTGCCGGTACCCATGCCAAAGTCTATTCAGATTCTCTTATCCATTGCGGCTCATTTTAATTAGGAGATTTGGCCAGTGGATGTCAAGACAGATTTCCTTAATGAAAGTCTTGATAAAAGCATTTATATGATGCAACCAGAAGGATTCATAGCAAAGGGCCAAGAGTACATGTTGTGCAAACTCAAGAAGCCCATTTATGGGCTTAAGCAAGTGTCTAGATCTTGGAACATCTGTTTTTGACCATGCAATCAAATTTTTTGATTTTGATCAATATTCGGATGAGTCTTGTGTGTACAAAAGGCGCAACGAAAGCGCGGTGGTATTCTAGGTATTGTATGTGGATAATATCTTACTTATTGGAAGCGATATGTGAATATTATCTTCAGTGAAGGTATGGTTAACAAGTCAGTTCGATATGAAGGGCTTAGGAGAAGCCAGTCACATCCTTGGTATTAAGCTTATGCGAGATTGGAAAAATAGGATGTTAGGCTTATCCAAAGTACTTACGTCGATACAATTCTTGCCAGAGTTAGTATACAAGATGTCAAGAAAGGGTTTCTCCCTTTTTAGGTATGGAATTACTCTATCCAAGATCAATGTCATAAGACACATGATGAGATAGAGATGATAAGGGGAGTTCCTTATGCTTCGGCAGTGGAAAGCCTTATGTATGCTATATTATGTACTAGACCAGACATTTGCTTTACCATTGATATGGTTAGCAGATATAGTCTAATCCAGGAAAAGAACACTGGATTGTGGTAAAACATATACTTAAGTACCTTAACAGGACTCAAGATTTTATATTGGTTTACCAGGCAAACAGTCTAGTACCTATTGGACCAACAGACAAGGATTTTTAGTCAGAAGTTAGAATTCCAGAAAGTCAACTTCAGGTTATGTGTTTACTTTAAGAGGTGGAGTCATTGGTTGGAGGAGTATCAAGCAGTCAGGCATTGTTGACTCCACCATGAAAGCTGAATATGTGGCTGCTTTAAAAGCAGCTAAGGCAACAGTTTGGCTCAGGAACTTCCATATGAATCTAGATGTGGCACTTTCAGCGTTATAAGCTATTTCACTTTATTTTGATAATAGTGAAATGGTTGCGAACACGAAAGAGCCGAGGATTCATTAGAAGGGAAAACATATAGAGTGTTCACGTTGAGGGAATGGGAGTAAGATGCATAGCTGCATGGCTTTGAGTCTAAGTGGGAGATTGTTAGAGTGATATACTAAAAGCCATAATTTTCTTGTTGGTTTGGATATGTTATAAACTTGGTTTTGCTATTTTAATGTGAATCTGTATGGGCAATGGTTGCATTATATTATTTATTTAAATATTATGCATGTGTGTCTTTTATTCCATATAGTAGATGATTTGGTGTGTAGAGTATAGCTACACATAGAAGATCTTATCATCGGTTCTTGTGGAATATAAGTTTAATGGTTCACAGTCTTAGATGAAATTGGACACCCATCGGTAGGATTGTAGCACAAGTTTTAGTAGTTTATCTTAACTACAAAAAACGGTATAGTTTTAACTCGTTGTGTTAGTACACTTTGTGTGTATTGAATATGACCAGTTTGGGTTAATTGTTTTTATAATGACTATATAAAACAATTTAAAATCCCATGATTATTATGATTAATTATACTCTTAATCTTGAAATAATTAATAGACATATATATGTAGTGTTTGTTGTTTTGATTCAATATGAGTGGGATTCATTTATGGATCAATAATCTTCGTGAATTGGATGACGACATTATATGTATGATGAATATTAATTATTGATGGAATCCACATCGCGGTATAGGGATTGATGATAGCCCCTTGAGAAGC
This sequence comes from Lonicera japonica, assembly GCA_021464415.1. Classification (NCBI taxonomy): domain Eukaryota; kingdom Viridiplantae; phylum Streptophyta; class Magnoliopsida; order Dipsacales; family Caprifoliaceae; genus Lonicera; species Lonicera japonica. Next base: position 41,278,368 of record CM038467.1, read on the forward strand.
TTATAAGTTTTGATCATGTCAAACCCTGCAGGTGGATTATGTTAATCCGACATGTCAAATAAGTTAAGTGATAGGCTCAAAGATTAAGAAGTCATTTAAATATAATTGTTAGTAATTTAATTTAAATGACGGTTATCTGTAATCTTAACGTGGGGAGAATAATAAGGAGCTCGAAATATAATTTTGAGATAAGGACGGGAGTGCAATTATAATTCTTTAGTGGTGTGAATTATAATTTATGGAAGGAACTAATTCATAGTGGAATTAGGATTCCAACTTTCCATAGGAAGCCCAAACACTTATTTCTCCTTAAGGTCCCTATTGTAGCCTTATATATACACCGACCTAATCTCTTCTTTTAATAACAATAATTCTTATGAGTTAGGGTTTGTTCTATTGAGAGAGGAGAAAATCTTGGTAATACCATAGCCCACACTTGGTGCAAGATTTGATGGCGAAAGGAATACAATAGAAGATCTTTAGGTTTTCGGCACAGCAGTCGTAAATTAATCGTAACTTTTCATCGCACCGTTGGATCGGGCTGAGTTTTGGATATGTCGTTCGGAACGCAAAGTTACTATTATTGCGCGCAAAATCAGGACTATTAGAGGTCGTTTCGATGGCGAAAACAATCGTTTTTCGCAGCCCAGCGAGAATTAAAAAAATCTGACCAAATCGTAATATGATGCTTTCAAACCCTAGTCTCCTCATATGGATCCTCTACATGATCTACAAAGGTGAAATCCCTTTATTCTTATAGGGTTTTAGCAAAAGTTTTTTTTGTTCAATCTATACGCAATATCAAACGATCCTGTATTTATGTTTTCATCACATAAGTCCTTGAGGAACTTAGCATACGAAGGTATTTGCTTGACCGCGTCAAGCAACGGAATGTTAATTTTCACTTGCCTAAAGACATCCAAAATCTCGGTATTAGATTTGGATGGTTAGTTCAATCTCTCCGGCAAAAGGACTTTGATCCCGTTTTTGATTTTTTTGAGATCCTCCTTTCCTTATTTTTCTTCCTCTCTCTTCTTCTCTTCACTCACAACCTTCTTAACCTCCATGTCGTTAACATTCGTAAGCTTAACCATGTCTGCCTCCTTGGGAGTTTGACGAACAATAGTTTTGTCTACCTCTTTTTCACTCCGTACAATTGTGATGGATTTGAGTTCTTCTAACTTGGTGCTAGACTCTCCTCCCTCTATGACTTGAACTTGGCCTCTAAGATTAACTAAAGGTTGAGACGAAATTTTTTCCTTCTCTTGGGTAGCTAGGGTGGTGGTGAGCTTAGACATTTGAGTTTTTAACTCACCCACATCACGATCCGTCTTGTCCACAAATGATCTTAACAAAGCTTCTAAATTTTGGTTGGGATTTTGATTCCGAGGTGGAGCAAAAAAGTTTTGAGGTTGTTGTTGCCTTTGGTTTTGATGATATTGGTTGTGATTCTGACTTTGATTTCCTCCCCAATTGAAATTTGGGTGATTCTTCCATCCCTCGCTGTACTTTTGAGAATAAGGGTCATTTTGATTTTGGTGTTGGTTGTACTGATTCAAAGCAATGACTTAGGCGGGATATTTGAGGACTTCCTGGAAAGCGGGAATGGTAGGGCAATCCTCGATAGTGTGTCCCAAGTTTTTACAAATGACACATAACTGACTCGAGGATACTACATTGACCTCTCTAAGCTTACTTGCCTCCATTGCCTCTACTTTCTTAGACAATTGGAATAATCTTGCACCCATGTTATCCTCGTTGGATACTTGGTACAACCCATTCCTTCCTTGAGGTTTGGCTTTAGGCTCTTCGATACAGGTGTTTTAATTTTGGGCACCTTCTGCTAGTTCATCAAAATATAACAAAGCCTCATCTGGATTCTTACTCAAGAATTGACCATTACACATGGTCTCCACAAAAGTACGCATATTAGGTGTGAGGGATTCATAGAAAAAACTGATAAGGCTCCAAGTTTTGTGACCATGATGAGGGCATGCATTTAAAAGCTCTTTGTATCTTTCCCAACACTTATAAAAAGTTTCATTATCATTTGACAAAAAATTAGATATCGCCCTTCTTAAAGCATTGGTTCTATGAACGGGAAAGAATTTTTTTAAAAACTCTGCTTGAAGCTCTTGCCAAAACCGAATTGATTGCGGTCCTTGAGCATTTAACCAGATTTTTCCTTTATCTTTTAAGGAGAAAGAAAAGAGTTTTAAATGCATGACATCCTCGTCTGTGTTTGCCTCACGAAATGTGAACAGACTTCTTCAAAGTCTTTCAAATGCAAGTATGAGCTTTCAGACTCCATACCATGAAACAAAGGGATATGTTGAAGCATACCTGGTTTGAAAGAGAAAGCGCCTGCTTGACCGGTGGGAATTAACTCATGCATGAGTTGGAAGTTGCCCGAGGAAGTTGAAGATAATCCCTCATGGTCCTAACCGGAGGAACATTATTGGCATTTTCCCCTTCGTTAACGCTCTCGTGATCCGCCGCTCTACCTTGATTTGCCATTCTTGCTGATGGGGGAGGACTAATTCAAATTTCCACAAACAATTGCCCTTGCATAGGCTTGAAAAACTATTCAAATAGCTCCTAGGAAACTCTACAAAATAAAACAAGAATAAGAGAGAAAAATAAATTAAATAAATGGAGAGATACTTACAAAGAATGCTTTTATACAAAACTCAGAATTTGCCTTTTGCCTTATCCCCGGCAACGGAGCCAAAAACTTGATGCCAAAGGAATTTCGCGTTGTGGTAGCCCAAGTGCAGGCACATCAAGTAGTAATATAGTCTCGAAAGTCCAAGTGTCGAACCACAGGGATAGTCGAAAAGGAATGGAAATGATTACAAATCAAGTGGTTTTTCTGGTTTTCTATGTTGGATTTGTTGGGAAGCAACGGAGACGTAAATCGGTTTAAAAATTAATAAGAAAACATAAGGTATCAGGAAGCTAAGTGCGATTTAAGAACGGTATTTGCTAACTCATACAAACACTTCAATACAAGGTTTCTCGATATATGGGGAATGTTAGTATATCTTTCAATAGCAAGGGGTGCAACGCTAGGCGATTCATTCCCGGATCAAAGCTATATCAAGAAAGAGACAAATAACATTCCACCAAAGACGAAGCCATTATTCCTAGCTCTTAGCTATGGGTGTGAAGCAAGGCAACTCATTCCCGATGAAGCTAATCCGAGATAGAAATGACAAATTCATCGTAAAAAGATTTAACATAAAGCAAGTGTATGAAATCTCATGATTTAAGGAATGAAATTTAGAAAGTGAATCCTAACAATGAAACGAATCGAAGTTTATGGGCTAAACTCGTCAACTCATCGTTTATCATTTGAGAAAGAAAATAGATAGTCTAAATATCACATAAGGTGTAAGAAGCACTCAATATATCAACAAATGAATCAAAGATAAGCCAAACAAATTTACAACCCATCCATGGGGTTTTAAGAACTATTCATAATCTCTACAAAAAGGAAAAGCTCCATGGATGAGGGAGGGAGAATATAAGCTTTCTAGAACCATACGAATATGTTGTATATTCATTAACAACCAAGAACTAAATATACAATGCATATCAAGTCTTGACTTAATATGAAAATTCGTAGAAAGCTTGTAGAATGATAATAATGAAGAAGAATAGGATTCAGGACTATTTAACAACTTTAAACATGGATTGAGTTAATAATTACCTAAAATAATATCGCAATCAACCTCCTTAACCTTAGTAAGAGACTACTCCATAATAAATGTAAGAACAAATATTATATAGGAAGAAATCATTCTTACCAATCAAGAACTTACAAGAGAAAAATGAAGAAAAGATACACTTTTGCTCTCCCTTCTCTCTAGAACTCTCTTCTCCCCAAGATCAATAATAATCTCTATCTCTATGATACCCTAGACTAAACACTAGCTAAAGATGTACTTTTATTAATTAACAAAGCAAGAAAAAATATCTAGGAACATTAATCCCCAAAAAAGGGGCCAAAAGTAGAAGTTGGTGGCTGTCCCCGCCAGGCCATGATCGATCATGCTTCTGGAAATTCTTTAAATCAGCACTTTTGCGAGCTTTTGACTAGCGCTTGATCACTTCTTTGATGGCCATTGAATCTTATTCCTATGAACACACAAAAATACACCTAGCAGGGCGATATGAGAATCAAACTCGCTAAGACACTAATCTCGAGATAAGCGAATAATTAGGCATAATTAATGCAAATAAACGCATCAAGTCACTCTGTAAAGGAGTGAACAAATGACAATATTATGCGCTTATCAAATATTCTAAATTATGTATTTTACTGGTATCATATGCAAATGATAAATATGTGTATTAATTCTAAATATCTAGTTTGATTACATCATATCTAACTCTATAACTTCATAACAGATATAAACAAAAATAATTTGAGGCCTTTGACGTCTAGAATGATCCACACCATCTAGTACACGAACAGTTCTTTCATTGACGGTGAACCGCGTAAAACTCTGCGTTTTTTGTGACTGGTTCCTTTTGTCTTATTGCTTTTGCATAAGATAGTGAACTATTATTGCTTTGTTGTGCTTATAGGTGCGCCAAGGGGGTTCTGGAACAATAGCCGTTAGTCTTAAAGTTGCGGTAATGGTCTCACACGTACTCATTTTTTATACTATACTCTTATTGATGAGTTTTCACTTCAAAAGTTAGTTGATGTGCAATTTTGTTTATGCTAGACTGTGAACACCCCAATCCACGACTCTCGTGCGAACACTGGTTTTCTTGCAAAACAAGCATCTTGCATCGAGAGGTCGAGTCATCATGCATGTAAAAGACTGATAGGAAAAACTCCAATTCCGGCCGCGTGAGGAGTTTGATATTACCTTTGTTGCCCCAGCCGCACGCCCTGCGACTACCCCCTGCGGTTGGCCTCTTTTGGAGCGTTTTTGGCGAGATTTGTGCTATAAATAGGACCCTTGGGATCCCATTTGGGATCATCAACACTCAATAGTGTTTTTTAGTAAGTAGAAACTCTGTCAAAATTATCAGAGAGTCATTTTTAGAGAAATTCTAGAGAGAGAAAATTGGAGAAAGAAAATTCTAGAGAGAGAAAGTCTAGAGAGAGAAAGTCTTAGAGAGAGAGAAAGAAGCAAGTAAGGAGCAATCAAGGCAAGTAATCTTTCTTCGTCAGGCGCATCAGGTATATTTTCTACAACCCTCCTTAATTTCAATACTGCATTTAAATTCCTTTTTAATACAGAAAATTAGGTAACTTGCAAAGAAGTTCACTACTTTCAAAATAAATCCTTTCTAAATTTTACAAGAAAACTAAAACTTGTTTTGACACGTTTTCAAAACAAACAAAAATACAAAAATAGTTTCCAAAGAAAGGAACTACGAGACTCTGATTTCATTCTACGAATGAATACGTAGGCGCTCGCAAAGCTCGAGTCTGATTTCAAAATATTGTTTTAAACTAAATTTATCCGAAAATGACTATTCTGAAAACCATTCGAACTACTTGCAAGATATCTAAAGTAGGAATTAGATGCATGATCCATTAAGAGACCGAAAGGGCGAATTGGGTGCCTAACACCTTCCCAATTCGTAACGTAGTTCCCGAACCCTAGCAAAGTAAAGTTTTCAAAATAAATCTCTGGTTTCAAACGTATGAAAGGTAGTTCGTTTTCGAATTGTCCTTCGTACGATCTTTTGTTTGTTTTCTCGTAAAACAAACTGGCGACTCTACAAAACACGTTTTTAAACAAAACCGAGAACGAGGACTGCCCCCTCGCGGGTCGCGCGCGGGTCCGGATTCTCACAGTGGCGACTCTGCTGGGGAGGTCGAGAACTAAGCTCTATTATAATGAATCATATATTTAATTCCTGTTATTTATTAGATATAGGATTGCAAGCCTTAGTCCTAGGATAACATAGAAGCGATCTAGGTGGATACCCTGATGCCTTTATTTGTTAATTATGTGAGGAAAAATCTTTTTTCGTAATTAAAATTGTGTAAAATACTATAACAAACCCTAAAGCATTGATCAATAATGAACTGCCAGATTGTTATTTTGCACGCACTCACGTCTTATCATGCATTTTCGCGAGTGTGAATTTACCCTATCAACCTCGGGACCAGAGTCGTGACTAGGCCGCGGACTTGCGGGTCTGCACTAGCCAAAAGCACCTGGGACCACTCTCCTTGGCCAAGTACTTACCGAAGTATATAGAGTGACGAGAACACTCACGTACCCGGGATGTATATCAAAAGGTCCTTACACGTACCTGCGCTCTTGAGGTATATCGTGAGACCTGCCAAATAGGAGGGAGCCTTAAACCTTACCCTTTTCAGCCATGCTTGCATATAGGGGAGTCAGCTTAGAACACAAAGATTTTCTGCATTGTTTTAATGACTAACAGTCGTGAGAATCTAGTGAGCGAAAGCCCTGATTCCATGAACAAAGCAACTCATGAGGAGAGATCTTCCCGTGTTTTCAAATGGCTTTTCAGAAAACCCTTTCCAAAATTATTTTCCAAAATTTTAGACGGATAGGGAACCCATGGAATTTTATTCCTACCCTACCGCTATACGGGACTCTCAAGTTGTTGCCGTCGGTCTGTTTTTGATCTCACCTAAAGGAAAATCTTCTGTGTGTTTATTTTCGTCCCGATCGATGTATTTCTGGATAAGGTCCGGCAAGTTCTAATTGGTATATTGTTGTTTTCCGGGAAAATGTGCATGATCGATTTTGTCCTTTTTTCCGGCATCAGATATTCACACTGGCCTCTGCGTGGGCCGGAAGAGATAGCACCGGTAGACTCATCAGACCAGACTCAGCTGACAATATGGATCAGAATACTCCGAATCGAAGTGGGAACAACCAATACAACAGTGCAGCGGATCCGCCGCCCGGTCCATTTTACCCAAACCCGGGAATGCCACAGAACAATACCGTTGGGGGTCAGCCGCTGCATCACGCCCCATCTGTCAATGCCGATCCAAACTTGGCTGGCACAAGCGGAAACATGAATGCTCAATTACCAAACCCTGAGGACATGTATCGGATGTTAATGAACCTGAACCAAAGCATGGCCATGTTGCTAAGCGATAATCAAAACACTCGTACCAAGTTGGACGAGTTGGCTAAAGGCCGCTTGGCGGAACCTCTGAGGGAAACTCCGATCATTCCTCCACAACCACCGCCGGCACTCTCAGTTCATACAGAAGCACCACTGCCGTTCGAACAGTTGAACCAACCCAAACACATGCATGATCCAGTCGGCAATTGGTTACACCAAGATCTTATCAATCAAGCCCCTCCACAATTGCAACCGGCCCACGAACCTTATCACGATCCATATTATGAACCGATAAGGAGGCCCATGAGTATCCAAGGAGAAGGCCCCTCACCAGTGGAAGGTTACCGGGGGGATAAAGACTTATCGGAACTCAAGGAGCAACTGAAAGCCCTTACCCAGAAGGTCGTCGAAAGTTCAAATGATTTGACCCAGTTACAGAGCTACAATTTGTACCCTGAGGCTCATTATCCGGTGGGATTTAAGATGACGTCGATTCCAAAGTTTACAGGAACTACACCGCCGGAACTCCACCTGAAATCATATGTCCGCTCCATGAGAATTTACGATGTCGGGGAAGCTGAATTGGCTAATTCTTTTCATCTTACGCTAGCTGGGCCAGCCCAAAGTTGGTTTTTGAACCTTGAGAAGCACCGGGTTAGATCGTGGTCAGCCATCGTCCAAGAGTTTGTGTCGCAGTACAAAACTAATGAGGAACTTAAAGTCACAAGGAAACATTTGGAGATGGCTAAGCAAAAAGAAAATGAAAGCATCAGCGAATTTGTTACGAGATGGAGAGAATTGGCAGCCCAAATGGTGGAGCGCCTAGATGAAGAGGAACAATTGGGGTTGATCGTGAAGAATCTAAAACCCGAGATTCGAGCTCAAATGGGTCATCAGTTCTTTAGCAGATTCAAGGCTCTACTCCACGTGGGTAATGAAATCGAAGAGGACCTGGCCAAACAGGCCGAAATCAAGAAGTCTGCCTCTCAATACAAAAAGACTTCTACATCCGCTGTCAATCAAGTAACGTCCTATGGGTCCTATGGTAGAGGATACTCCAACAACCCTTATGGTCAAAGCTCTGTGAAAAACATTGGGGATTATCCTACACCGGGGTATCGCAACAACAATAATAACAACCCCCGGGCATTTGATCAGAACCGCTCACGGGATCGACACTTTTCGCAATTACCGGGACCATTGGGAAAAGTTTTTGAGCAACTGAAAGAAGCAGGAATCATGTATCCCATGAATCCGAGACCTCTACCGCAACAGATACCGCCTCATTGGAACATGAGTGAGCGGTGCGAATATCACCAAGGGCTTGGGCACACTACTGATAGCTGTATGGCTCTACGGCATGCTATCCAAAATCTAATCGATAGCAAGAGAATTCCAGATCCGTCAGCCCCGAATGTTGCCAGGAATCCTCTTCCTAATCACCGAATCAACGCTATCGAGGAGGATTTAGACTTACCAGATCCTGTATTCCTGATTAAACCTGCCGTGAATACAGACAATGTTGAAGTGTTGAAATTTGGCTGTTTAAAGCCTTCACCCACAGTCACCGAATGCCTTCCCCCAAAGTCCCAGAAAATCGTCAGAGATACCGAAGATGAAACCTTATTGGGACTATATGTTGATGAAACTCGAACCACCCAATCACAAGAGATATTCAGCCCAAAGGTTAGGGGCTGGATGGAACAAATGAAGTTTATACCCGGTCTTGGGCTTGGCAAACAAAATCAAGGGATCGCCCACTTTCCACAACTTGGTGGCAATCCGAGGCGACAAGGGCTCGGATATAACCGAAGGAAAGCAGTAAAAAGGGACACCCATCAACGTGCATATTTCTCAGAAATAAACATGATTGCTTTTGATTGGAGCAAAGTTTTGCAAACCGAGGAAAAGTCGCCTCCGACCCCCGTTGAGATAACTGAAAAAGCAAATGATCCAGTTGCAACGTGGGTTCAACTGTTGACCCGTTCGGGGAGAGTTTACCAACCGCCGAGTACCAACCAACCTACCGATGCCTCTGCTCCTAAAGAACCCGCAAAAGATCCAGAAGAAGGGCGAGTTGTTGAACAGTTGAAGAAAACACAGGCCCAAATCTCAATTTGGGGACTCTTAGTGGCGTCTAAACACACCGGATGGCCCTAATGAAAATGTTAGACGAATCAGTTATTCCTCTGGAATCCACCCCAAATGAGTTAACAGCAATGATCGCTTCGATGGGGGTACAAAAGCAAGTACTTGGGTTTTCCGATGAAGATCTGTCACCGCTCGGTCGGGATCATAATCAAGCCCTACACATCACCGTCGTGGCCTATGGGATGTCTATACCTTATGTTCTTGTGGATAACGGCTCTACAATTAATGTGTGTCCTCTGAAAACCGCTGTTCGTTTGGATATTGACTTAACTACATTGGAAGAATCGCCAGTCACGGTTAGGGCATACGACAATACCAAGAGAGAAGTACTGGGATCTGTCATGCTAAATATGCAAATTGGGCCGGCCACGTTTACCACTGAGTTCCAAGTCATTGATATCCCTTCAAGCTTCAACTTACTATTGGGACGAGTTTGGCTACATGAGGTTGGGGCACTCCCTTCCTCACTTCATCAAAAAATGAAAATACCTTTCAACGGCGACATCATCATTGTTAAAGGAGATCCTGAAAGGGCAATAACGCCGAAAAACTCACCCGTATTAGGAATCGGAAGCCAAGATGTCCAACTCGGGGGATTTTCATATGAGCCGAAAGTACAAAATCTCACCACCCAAACCATGAATTATCTACCCCCCGATGACATGGCAACCATGAAGGCGCAAGTTGTACAGATGATGAGGAAAATGAAATTCTTACCGGGAATTGGTTTGGGAAAATATAAAGCAGGCATTGCACAGATGATTGAACCATACCAACAACCAAAGCCTCTTGCTGGTTTGGGATATATGGGAGATAATAACTGCACAAAGAACACTATATCCACGGATAAATCATTAAATGGGTGGTTCGTGAAAGAGGGCGAAGACTTCCCTTACTACGGATTTCAAGAACCATGGGTAAATGAAGAGGGAAAGCGCCAGCCAGGTTTAGAAATCTTTTTCGAAGAAGACCTGCATGTAAGCGAAGGTTTTACTCATACCTTCTCATCAAAGCTAAAGATAACCAAGCCACCTGCCGAGCCACTGGAAGATGAAGATATGTTGGGTGACATGTTTGAGGTTATGGCAATTGAGGAAGAAGACTATCTCGGTGACCCTGTACATCTCATACGGCCTGTTGAAGAGGAAAAGAAGAAAAAGAGAGAGAAAAATGTTGATAGAAATGTACAAAATTTAGAATGTATGCTATCTATGCCACATGATGTTTCTATCAATAAAATTGACAATCTTTCCCCTTACTTTGATTCTTGTGATGTTGAAGTTATGAATGAAAATTTGAATGATGAACAAAGAATACAACCTATTGAAGGGGACACGGTCACAATAAATTTGGGAACAACTGATGATAAAAAAGAGATAAAAATTGGGGCCGAATTAAGCCATGACGAAAAAACAGACCTGGATAATTTGTTGAAAGAGTTTGTTAATGTTTTCGCTTGGTCATACGCTGATATGCCGGGTTTAGATGCCGACATTGTGATGCATGAAATTCACACTAAACCTGAATGTAAACCTGTCAAGCAAAAGTTAAGAAAACTAATACCTGAGTGGTCGCTCAAAGTAAAAGAAGAAGTCACAAAACAATTGGATGTTGGATTCATACGGGTCGTTGAATACCCTACTTGGTTGGCCAACATAGTGCCGGTACCAAAAGCTAATGGCAAAGTACGGGTTTGTGTTGATTATCGCAATTTAAACGCTGCATGTCCAAAAGATGACTTTCCACTGCCAAACATTGATCTCATTGTCGACAACACTGCAAATCATGCTTTAAAATCATTCGTTGACGGGTTTTCCGGATATAATCAAATTAAAATGCATCCTGATCATCAGGAAAAGACGGCTTTTATCACGCCATGGGGTACTTATTGTTACACCGTAATGCCATTTGGGTTGAAAAATGCCGGGGCCACATATCAACGAGCCGCAACTACTCTGTTCCATGATATGATTCATAAGGAAGTAGAAGTATATGTCGACGACATGATCATCAAATCCTTAGACCGGGCAAGTCATGTGGAAACTCTTCGGGTCTTCTTCGAACGGCTTATGCAATTTTAAATGCGTTTGAATCCTCAGAAATGTGTGTTCGGGGTCACCAAAGGCAAGATGCTGGGGTATATAGTCAGCAGAAAGGGAATCGAGGTTGATCCAGCAAAGGTTAAAGTTATTCAAGAAATGCCGGTCCCTAAAACTGAAAAGGAAATACGGGGTTTCCTTGGGAGACTACAGTTCATCAGTAGATTCATTTCACAGTTGACCCGAACATGTGAACCAATTTTTAAGCTACTCCAAAAAAGCTCTGATGGGCAGTGGAATGAACAATGCCAAGAAGCATTTGATAAGATTAAACTATATTTGGCCAAGCCGCCAGTCTTAGCGCCTCCTCAGGTAGGCACCCCGTTGATACTATACATGTCAGTCAACAACTCATCAGTTGGGGCCATGTTAGCACAACATTTGTTGAAAACAAGAACTGAACAAGCAATATACTACCTCAGCAAAAAGTTTTCTCCGGGGGAACAAAATTATACGGCTTTAGAGAAATCTTGCGCCTCGTTGGTTTGGGCCACCCAGAAATTGCGACATTATATGTTGGTCTTTTCCGTGATCTTAATTTCCCGCCTGGATCCTTTGCGATACTTGTTCGAAAAGCCAGTGTTGACCAATCGAATGGCTAAATGGGTATTCCTACTTTCAGAGTTCGACATCTCCTATGTAACTCAAAAGGCTGTCAAAGGGCAAATCATAGCAGACCACTTAGCAGGTAATCCTATTATTGACACCGACTTACAGGACTTTGGATTTCCTGACGAAGGTATCATGGAAATTACGAAAGATGATGAATGGAAAATGTATTTTGACGGGGCTTGCAACCGCAATGGGAATGGAATCGGGATCTTGTTAATTTCGCCAGATCAAACCCATGCCCCTATGTCCTTTCGCCTGGAATTTCCGTGTACTAACAATATCGCGGAATACGAAGCTTGCATTGTCGGGTTAGAAATTGCTTTGCAGAAGGGGGTTCGCAAGATTCAGGTATTCGGAGACTCCGCCCTCATCATTCATCAGATCTTGAAAAAATGGAAGATCAAAGAGGAAAAACTTGTTCCATTCTTAGCCCAACTTGAAGAAACCTCTGAGAAATTCGACTGTATCGAATTCTTCTATATCCCGAGAACACAGAACAACTTTGCTGATGCCTTAGCTACCCTGGCCTCGATGATTGAAATTCCGGGAGAAAAAGAAGAAATTCAGATTCAGATTCAGAAGCGGATAAATCCAGTATTCTGCCTATCACTCGACGTTGAAAGTGGAAATGAGATTGATAAGAACGTTTGGTATTATGATATCTGGCAATTGCTCAAGCATAATGAATACCCGCCTAATACCGACAAAAGTACTCGGGTCACACTTCGCCGACTTGCATCCCGGTTTATCGTCTGTGCGGGAAAATTGTACCGAAGAAATGATGATGGCATACACCTTCAATGTCTTGATGAAGAAAAAGCCCGAGCAATGATGGAACAAATTCATAGTGGGGAATGTGGTCCGCATATGAGTGGTCATACATTGGCACGTAAAATAGTGCGGCAAGGGTATTACTGGCTAACGATGCAAAAAGATTGTTTTGACTATGTCAAAGGGTGTCACCAATGCCAAATATACGCCAAGGCGCAGAAACTCCCACCGAAAGAGTTGTATCCCATGACATCTCCCTGGCCATTTTCCATCTGGGGTATCGACATAATTGGTAAGATCTCGCCAAAAGGAAGCAACGGGCATGAATATATTCTGGTAGCCATTGATTATTTCACTAAGTGGGTTGAAGCTGAGTCTTACAAAGATTTGAATGCCCGAAAAGTAGCTAGATTCATCCGTCATAACATTATATGCCGATACGGGGTGCCACATGAGATCATATCTGATAATGGGACACATTTTGAGGGTGAAGCCAACGAAATCATGGAAGAATATGGTATCAAACGCCACAAATCTTCTCCGTATCGTCCGCAAACTAATGGGGCCGTTGAAGCTGCCAATAAGAATTTAAAGAACATCATTAGTAAGATGATCAGATCCGGCAGAGATTGGCCCGAAAAGCTCCCGTACGCACTTTGGGGATATCGAACTACTGAAAGGGTCTCTACGGGATCAACACCTTTCTCCCTTACCTACAGCATGGAAGCGGTTTTACCAGTGGAAATGGAAATACCCTCTTTACGGGTTGTCTTGGAAAATCAAGTCACTGAGAGTGATTGGGTGAAGGCTCGGTATGAAGAGTTGGCAATGATTGATGAAAACCGTCTGAGGGCTTCATATCAACATCAAGGGTATCAAAAACGTGTTGCTAAAGCCTTTAATAAAAAGATCCGAGACAGAAACATCATAGTGGGAGACTTAGTGCTCAAAGAAATCCGTGAACCAGCCCGAGACCCACGAGGAAAATTTTTGCCAAAGTGGACAGGCCCTTACATTGTTACCAAAGTCTTATCTGGGGGCGCCGTACTTCTTACCGACATCGATGGCCAAGAGTTAAACTTACCAGTCAATCTCGACTGATTGAAGAAGTACTATCAGTAAAGATTGTATTCATGAACTACGGAGACGTGAGCCCCATAAGCAAAGGCAAAAGTAAAAAGATCTTTAATATACTATTTGGGGAAACGTAGGCAACCTGAATAGGACATTTAGGCCCGGTCTATTCATTGTAATAAAATTCATCCAGTTGAAAACAAAGAGAGGGGACAGAAAGAGATTTTCCTTATAACCAAAGTCAAGCTATTACATACTTTTCCATGTAAACAAAATCTACATACATCAAGATCCTAAATACTTCTACCACTGGCCCATCTACCTACATACAAAAGCTTTCATAAAGAAGCCACCTACCAAACCTAACCTAAAGCCATCAATCGTCCACAGAATATAAGATCCGCTCTCGCTCCATGGTATGATAGGATGCAAGAACTGTCTCATCTGTCACTCGGAAATCCGCAAACCGAAACCATCTCATCATCATAGGCTCATGCTCAATGGTCTGTCGAACCCGACGCTAGATATGCAATACAACATCAGACCGAGTCGCCCGGGTAATGCCAACCTCTCCTGCACGAAATCGTCGAACATAGCGGGTAGACCACAAGCTTTGCTGCGTCGTCTCCAATCTCGGGGTAATGGGAAGAGCCACCGAAGAGAAATCTCTCAGTGGAAGGGGTATACTCAGAGAAACACCAAACTGTCTCGTCAGCCGCCCGGGTATATAAAATGATGTCTCCCTCAAACCGCGGAATCGAAGGTAGTTCTGCCCACCCATGCTGGTAATCATAGTCCTCATACGCCACCATGGAACCTCCCAACGAATCGAAGAAGAGGACTCAGAAAAACGGACAGCCCAGTCATATGATGATAAACGATGAATCCGGGCGTAATCAGGACGCTGGAAGAAGTGCCGAGAGTCCCAGGGAAGCCGAGTCTCCAGATACCGAAATCTCTCAGTAACCCACATGTATAACAGATAGGGGCTACCCCGAAAGTGACTAAGCCGGCACTGAACTACGGCGTCTAGACCATTCAGTGTCTCCGCCAGTAAGATGGGAGTCACCAAATGGCCGCATCTAGCCTCAGATACAACCCGGATAATAAGAGGATCAACCATAATCGCATCATCAGTAACTAGAAGCATCTGAGAAAAAGCAAAGATCATACAGGCAGCAGTCCGACCTGAAAAATAAGCTGGATCATCGCCATGCTGCATGAAGAAATCAGCCAGGCGACGTAAGTGGAGTCGTCCATCTACGATCATGGGCCGGCACTCACTCTCCCGCAAACCCAAAAACTCTGCTAGCATGACCCGAGGACTCCTAGAATCCCGCAAAGACGCCAACGGCCATGAGAGGTCCTGGCGCATCAGTAAAGTGAACTCCTCGATCGTCGGGCAGAGCTCATCTAACCCAATACGGAAGCAATGATCCTCCGCATCCCAAAACTCAGTAAGACCAAGTAAGAAAGAAAAATTGATATCATGCGAACACCAACGCTGAAGGTGGCTCAGGTCGCCCCAATTGAGACCGCAATCAGCCTCGGCTAAGGATACAAAATCGGTCAAAAGGCAAAAGGAATTGTGGGAATAAAAAGTGGACATGATGATAGAGCAAGAAGAGTTGTTTTAGGCTAGAAGGGTAAAATGAATAGTGATCTGGATGAGGAAAAAAGGACAAATTCGCGCCCTTTTTATAGCAAATGCACAGGCCAACCGCACGGCTGGGTGCCAACCGCACGGCTGGCTGCCAACCGTACGGCTGGCTCCCAACCGTACGGCTACCCCTTGCGGGTAGGGCGTGCGGTTGACTCTTCCCCTTGGCCAAAAAAAATCTCCGTTTTTCAAAATTTCCGTTTTACGACATTTTTTCTTCACAATAATACATCATGGTATGAATGTTGCCAGACTCTATTCAGGAAGAACGATCCATTCATTACATGCATATAAATTTAATAATCACTTGCCAACACGAGTACTTGACCATTTTTATTTTTTATCAAAATTCAACCACTATAAACGCTTCTTTCACAAAGGTATGTAATTAATTAATCATATTTCATTTTAATCAAATTCATAATGATTTTTGCCAACATGTGTTATATAATTGTTTCTTCCAAACACATTCACAATAAATTTGTAACATTCACAACACAAGCAAACATGTTTTTCTAAGCATAAACATTTTATTCATAAAGTAAAACCAATCACACTGATAAAACCGACATTATTTTTTCAACAAAACAAACATATTTAAATTAAACCACTAAATTAACAAAGTTTAAATTAACCAAAACTTATTTAAATTAACTACTCAAATTAAAATGTTTTTTTCTAAATAAAAAAACCTAACAAAACATCGAACCATCGAACCATCATATCATCACTGAGGAGGAGGAGGAGGATCCATCGTACGCGGCCGTTTCGCTTCTGTCTCTCCAGCACCCTCTGCTGGACTTTCCGAAACTGTACGAGACAGAGTAAGCCGGGAGGTGCGCCTCGACTGCTGAACCGACTGAGAGGGTGCCGCTGACCGGGACCGCGAACGAGAAGGATGATAGGTAGCCGTCGTATCGCCCGCCAAGCGTCTGCTGTACCGCCCCATGTACTCCGTCGGAAAAGGAGCCGCAAACGTCAGCAGTCCGTACATGCTGAAGTAGCTCCTCAGTAACTCAGCCACCTCGCGAAGCAGGAATAGACCCCTCTGTCAAAACCAAAATTACCAATTAGTAACATTCATAAATCGACACATATACTTAACTTTTTGCAAGAGAAACCTTACCCCTTCGCCCGAAACATGTGCCAGGTCCCCCATTCGCTCATCGCCCACAGGTACAGTAGGGATCCGGTATTGTTTGGGTAGACCGAGATCCAAGTACGGGATGTCCCGAGGGTACTCCGGGATCGAGTACGATGCCAACGCCACACCCTCAGGAGCCTGTGACGGACCAGCTCCGCTACCACCCACCGGGGGAATGTCCTCCCCAGTACCTTCTGCCCCCTCCGACTCAGGCGTCACCGCTTTCCCCTTCCCCTTGTCACCGCCCTCACCGGCTGGAGCCTGGCCTATCCCCGCTTCCGCCCCTAACTGTGCCTCCCTCTCTCCTAACTCCCGGAAGACTATCCCACGAGCCGCACCTGATGATGGGGTCGACAGAGAATATGGCCTCAGTCCCACCGACCCGGCACCCGGAGACCCAACAGGCGTACGCAGTAACGGCGAGAACGACACATGATGAACCCAATCCATGTCACCCGGCCCATACACAGGTGATGATCCAGTCATCGACCCGCGTCCCCCAGGTGTCTGCGCCGACTCCAACATCTGCCTCATATCCTCCGAAGACCACTGAGGCGTCCTCCCCGCCATCGCTGGTGGAATGGGCGGCCTCGATACCGGACTCCGGCCTCCCAACGGACTCCTCCCACCCCTCATCGCCCTACCACGTCCGGGTGAGACCGCGGCAGTCTGCTCCTCGACCCCTCCTCCACCTGGCCCAACTGGGGGTGACCCGCCGTTGCCTCCTCCCAAAGGCACCTCCTCCGACCCACCTTCTTCATCTTCCTCCTCCTCCATCTGAAGCGGCTCCGCATCCCTCTCGCCATGCGGATCCTCATCGTCCGAATCCGCAATCCCCTTTGCCCTCCTGTTCGGAGCAGGAGCGGGCTGATATGGGACCCTCTGCGAGATGTACAACTGCCCCCGGATGAACATCGGATCTCCCCCGATGGCAGCGCACCTAGCATATATCGCCCTGCCTCGCACCCCTTTCATCTCCCTCATCAGATACCTGTGCGCAAAAGTCCCATACTCTCCCTCCACCAGTAAGCCCTCCATCGGGACGCCTCCCAAAAACAAAACCCTCTCCTCTGCAGATAACATGACCGGTCGCCTCATCGCCGCTGGAGGCCAGGCCGGGACTCTAAAGCCTAACCCAGGAGTGTGCTGCCGCACCACGCGCTCCCCCAGGTAGAAAGCCGCACCATACTCATGCAAAAACAGCCGCCTCGAACGAGCCGCCACCAATGCATCAGCATACCCCCACTACTGTGTCGCGAATACAGGCCAGGGACTCCACTGAACCTGCCACATTAAACATACACTATAAATAACACAACTTTCTTTTCTAAAAATAATTTAAGTTTTATTCAAATTCATACCTGATCTAGCTGAAGGCCTGAGACGTCGCCTGCACTGACGTCCGGGGTCAGATACCGATACACTCCAACTATGTTCCCACTATAATACCGTCTGAAGAGCGGGAACTCATCTGCGAAGGTCGGGTGCAGATGGATCTGACCAATACCCTGATGGGTATGCGCAATAAACCACATCTGTCACAAATTATCACAATTAATAAAACCGTCAGTTTTTAAATAATAATCACACGTTTTTTCTAAAAATAATTGAGTTTTTTAATTTAAGTAATTACCTCCCAAAGCGTGACCAGTCCGCGATGGTTAAGCTCCATATGCCGACACACCAAGTCCATCGACTCGTACAGCACTGCCAGTACATAACCTCCCCAGGCAAATGCGTACAGCTGATCGAAGAACCGCAAGTAAGGCAGCCACCATAGCCTTAGGTTGTCGCCGCCCCGCGCATAGAAGAAGTCATGCAGCACGAGCAACAAAAAGCACCGAGACAGCTGCCTGACCTCCTGGCGTGACATCGGCCCATCCCCAAACCTCTCACTCTCGGCCTCGATGTGCTGCACCATCGCCGTGTGGGGTATCCCGTCAGCCACGATCCGACTCGGCCTCCAACCTAGTGCCGCACCCATCCCATCTAGAGTAACTCGCAACCGAGGGTTGGGCGCCAGAGCCTCTCCTCCAAATGGCAGTCCCGTCAGCACGAACACGTCCTCCGGGGTCAACGTCATCTCGCCCCAACTCCAATGGAAGGTGTACGTCGTGTCCCACCATCTCTCCCCTAGTACTGTCGGCAGACTCACTGATCGCTGGAACTCTCCGCCAGGAAGCACCTCGATGAATCGTCCGAATAGGGTCGCACTCAAGTAAGCCCTCACCAATGGGGGTAGCTGATCTCGAAGCTCCGGTGCAGCACGAGTGATACCACGGCAACGTCCAATCCTCTGACACAATCACATGTTTTAATAATAAAATTTCAGAACTCACTGTTTAATGCTGGATAATATAGATTTTTAAGTAAACTATGTCAAGTATGTCGATTATG
Source organism: Lonicera japonica (assembly GCA_021464415.1). NCBI lineage: Eukaryota > Viridiplantae > Streptophyta > Magnoliopsida > Dipsacales > Caprifoliaceae > Lonicera > Lonicera japonica. Next base: position 41,297,359 of record CM038467.1, read on the forward strand.
GCAAGTAATTATTAAATTTATCATATTTCATGCATATCATGGCATTGCATATTTTAAAATATCATATAGCGTAAAAATCAGAATATACCCTAGTACGGCGACGGATCTCGTGTGCCGCAGGCTCCATCAGTAGCCACTCCCGTCCCTCTCCCGGCAAGATCGCGGGCACATCACGGTACATCGCTCGCTGTAGTGACCCGTCTGCCCCCAGTGGGCCCTCCCAGGCCACACCATCCCAGTCATCGTGATGAGGCGCGCAGATCAGACGCCCATCCATCATCGCCGTAATCGAATCCACCTCATCGCCAGGGAGTAGCTCCGGCACCTCCCCGCCCTCTGGTGGGCCCCCATCATCATGAACACAAAAATCGATAGTAGCCTCGCAAACGCCATCACTCACTTGGTCTAAGACACTCGCTAAAACTTTTTGAAAATTGGATATTTGTATGCTAGAGAGAGAAGTTGCAAGGAGAAGTGGTGAGAAATGAGTCAAACAGTGGCCTATTTATAGGATTTGGAGGCCAGCCGCAGGCTAGCCAGCCGTACGGCTAGCCCCCAACCGTGCGGTTGGCTCCCAGCCGTACGGCTGGGAGGTCAAACCCTGCGGCTACCCTCAACCGCATGCTCCCAGCCGCACGCCCTGCGGCTACCCCGTGCGGCTACCCTCATTTTTGACCAATTTGACCAAAAAAAAAAAAAAAACGAGGGAAAACACTGATAAGTTCTGAATCAACCTTTTTCCAACACAAGAAGACCAAGACTCACACACATGCACGAGATGACTGATCAATGCCCGAAGCTTGACATTCCAAAGTCTGTGGAGGAACCGAGATTCCAAAGGATCGATCTATTATCCGGAAGGCTCGAATCTGATAGATAAACGGGGAAGGTGTAAAAGAGGAATCGGGTACCAGAAATAATTGAAAGAGTAGAAAAGGGCAAAATCCCGTTGGTCCAAGTGAGGAAAAAGTGAGAAAAAAATAGAAATGAAGAAAATCGACAGGGAGAGCCACACTAAGAGTGACAGCTGTGCCAAAAGGCGGAGGGCTACATCTTAGGTGAGTAAGGCTCCTGTTTTGGAAAAAGCCAAAAAATAAAAAGGCAAGGAGAGTCCGAAAGCCAAAATGAAAAGGCCGGATAATCAAAAGAGGGGGCAATAAGGGTATCGAAAAACAGAAAACGATACAGGACCAGCATCTTCCCTGTAAAAAAAACCAGAGGGTAGCCTGAGGATGATTGAGAAATCCAAGCGAAATTCTATCCCCATGACCGAAGAGAGGAAGGCTGAGGGTAGAGAAATGTCAGATCCCAAATTCATGCACAACGGTTCGACTGTTTTAGGAAAAGTTTATTCAAAATTCCGATTCGTGATAAAGTCAAAGGTCAAAACTGAGGGTAGAAAAGAATGGGAAAGAAAAGGCACTCCAACTTGCGAAGCAGTTCTCTCTAGAATATTATTTTAGATAAATTAACAAAGCAGTATCTGAGTAACCATGGCAATGAGACGCAAGATGGGAATTTCCCGAATTCTTCAAAGTAAGAATTCTTCGCATTCCCCACGATGGGAATTTATCCGTTTCCCTTTTCCCATGATGGAAAATAACACTTACCGCACGTTCCCCAAGATGGGAATTTTCCGAATTCTTCAAAGTAAGACTTCTTCGCATTCCCCATGATGGGAATTTATCCGTTTCCCTTTCCCCACGATGGGAAATAACACTTACCGCACGTTCCCCAAGATGGGAATTTCCCGAATTCTTTAAGTAAGAATTCTTCGCGTTCTCCACGATGGGAATTTATCCGTTTCCCTTTCCCCACGATGGGAAATAACACTTACCGCACGTTCCCCAAGATGGGAATTTCCCGAATTCTTTAAGTAAGAATTCTTCGCATTCCCCACGATGGGAATTTTTCCGAAACCCCTTTCCCCACGAAGGGAAATAACGACTCCACGTGTTCCCCACGAAGGGAATTTTTTCGGATTCCTCAGAGTTAGGAATTCTTCGCATTCCCCACGATGGGAATTTTTCCGAAACCCCTTTCCCCACGAAGGGAAATAACGACTCCACGTGTTCCCCACGAAGGGAATTTTTTCGGATTCCTTAGAGTTAGGAATTCTTCGCATTCCCCACGATGGGAATTTTTCCGAAACCCCTTTCCCCACGAAGGGAAATAACGACTCCATGTGTTCCCCACGAAGGGAATTTTTCGGATTCCTCAGAGCTAGGAATTCTTCGCATTCCCCACGATGGGAATTTCTTCCGATCCCCTTTCCCCACGAAGGGAAATAACCTTTACCGTCCATTCCCCAAGAAGGGAATTTTTTCCTGGATTCCTTAGAATTAGGAATTCTTCGCATTCCCCACGATGGGAATTTCTTCCGATCCCCTTTCCCCACGAAGGGAAATAACCTTTACCGTGCATTCCCCACGAAGGGAATAACTCTATCCCCACACTCCCCACGATGGGAGTTTTCAAATTTTCTCAAAAGATACTGATTTCTTCTCACCGGATCCCCACAAAGGGATACATCTGAAACCCAGAAACACCCTTTCACTCTTCCCTAAGAAATAGGAAACCTTGGAAGCACTTTTCCGATACGATCGTCTGGACCCAACGAATTGTCAAAACTCCTCACGTGAAGTCACTATATACCGAGGGTGGTGTGGCACTGAGGGTGGACTGGGTAAAAGATTGATGTATCGTGTCGCCCAGCCAAAAAGAAAGGGACGTTCGTGAATTACATCGCCTTGAAGCACAACGAGATCCATAAGCCAGAAAAGGTACATTCTGATTCAACTATCACTGCATTGAGATTCGCCCGAGAGCCGTGAATCGTTGTCTTCTTATCGTCCCTGAATTCTTGCCAACAAGAATCCCGGGACGAGAGGGTCTGTGAACACCCCAATCCACGACTCTCGTGCGAACACTGGTTTTCTTGCAAAACAAGCATCTTGCATCGAGAGGTCGAGTCATCATGCATGTAGAAGACTGATAGGAAAAACTCCAATTCCGGCCGCGTGAGGAGTTTGATATTACCTTTGTTGCCCCAGCCGCACGCCCCAACCGCACGCCCTAGCCGCACGCCCTGCGACTACCCCCTGCGGTTGGCCTCTTTTGAAGCGTTTTTGGCGAGATTTGTGCTATAAATAGGACCCTTGGGATCCCATTTGGGATCATCAACACTCAATAGTGTTTTTTAGTAAGTAGAAACTCTGTCAAAATTATCAGAGAGTCATTTTTAGAGAAATTCTAGAGAGAGAAAATTGGAGAAAGAAAATTCTAGAGAGAGAAAGTCTAGAGAGAGAAAGTCTTAGAGAGAGAGAAAGAAGCAAGTAAGGAGCAATCAAGGCAAGTAATCTTTCTTCGTCAGGCGCATCAGGTATATTTTCTACAACCCTCCTTAATTTCAATACTGCATTTAAATTCCTTTTTAATACAGAAAATTAGGTAACTTGCAAAGAAGTTCACTACTTTCAAAATAAATCCTTTCTAAATTTTACAAGAAAACTAAAACTTGTTTTGACACGTTTTCAAAACAAACAAAATTACAAAAATAGTTTCCAAAGAAAGGAACTACGAGACTCTGATTTCATTCTACGAATGAATACGTAGGCGCTCGCAAAGCTCGAGTCTGATTTCAAAATATTGTTTTAAACTAAATTTATCCGAAAAGGACTATTCTGAAAACCATTCGAACTACTTGCAAGATATCTAAAGTAGGAATTAGATGCATGATCCATTAAGAGACCGAAAGGGCGAATTGGGTGCCTAACACCTTCCCAATTCGTAACGTAGTTCCCGAACCCTAGCAAAGTAAAGTTTTCAAAATAAATCTCTGGTTTCAAACGTATGAAAGGTAGTTCGTTTTCGAATTGTCCTTCGTAAGATCTTTTGTTTGTTTTCTAGTAAAACAAACTGGCGACTCTACAAAACACGTTTTTAAACAAAACCGAGAACGAGGACTGCCCCTCTCGGGTCGCGCGGGGTCCGGATTCTCACATAGACCCTAAGGTAAACTATTTATTTCTTGGAACTGCTTTGCTCTAAAATAAGTTATTAAGTAATCAATAAGTCAGTAATTATGAATTTACCGATTATTTAATATTCACTAAATTAATAGATTTTCCTTGGTCTCAAGCCTATTAATTTATGTAGGATTATTAACTGGTGAATATTAATTTCTTTTTTAATGGCGATTTCACACCTAAGATAAAGATTTATTTCTGAAATAGCTAATGTCCTTGTATAAAACTTTCTATAAATTAGTTACCTAAAACATGGTAATAATTACAAAAACTCGCCGGCTATTTTTGCAACCAACGGGTGACCTGAGTTGTGCCTATAATTTGGAAGCCCATTTGCATTTGCTCGATGGATTAGTCATCTATTTGTGTCTCACGTGACATATTCATATTTAAGATTTCATAATAAACTATGTTTAAACTAATTTTTCATTTTAGAGTAGTTCAAAAATCAATTCTATCTATTGCCATATCGTATTTATCTTCTCCTTCGCGTATAGCTCCATGTTTGACAAAAATGGCTTTTGCATTTTCAACTAAAGTCTTCAACTAGAGTATAATGCCATAGCGATGTGCTTATTGTTTAGTTCCATGTTATCATCTTTGTAGGTTACAAATTGAATGGCCAAGTATTATTAGTTGGATAAATAATTCTTCTTAGGTTAGTAATTAAATTGAATATATTTCTAGTTCTAATTTTGTCTCTTTTGTGGTTTTGGCAGGATTGTCTGAAGAATTCGATATACATCTTGCAAAATTGAAAAGAATATTTGATGCGGAATGAGAAAAAAATGTTCTTTCTATTTTTGTACATTTAGAATATTCACTATTGTTTTTAGAAGAATGCTAGAAAGGTGTAAAATAGTTGGAGTTTTTGAATTGTTGGATGGTTTTGATAATATTTAATCACAGTATGCATACGTATGTATGCGTGTCCATTTCAAAATCCCCCTTCCCAAATTAAAAATAAATAAAATTTCTAGGTTTTTTTTTCGCTTTTCTTATATATTTGTATGTGTGTTGTCTATCTTCCATTAATTTCTCATTTACATCAGCTTATAAGTGTGGTGTATAGCCATTTACCTCCCTTATTAAGTTTCTCATTTTTTCTTTTTTTTACCACTTTTATTTGAATCTTTTATGACATTGCCAATTGCAACCGTTGTTAGTGTGTCAAGAAGCGTGGTAAATAGCTATTTACCACACATTTTAGTTGTGATAAGTGAACATTTTCTAATAGTGATGTAAAATAAGTGCAGTGACAATTAAAAGCAAGTTAAAACACACGTGCGCACACACATTTATTAAGACATGTCTGAAGGTTGAAGATTTGTTTTTTTAAAAAAAAAAAATACACACACAAATTAACCACTAACTACTAGAATATTTGTTGGACGTCATCTTCGAAACGAGTACACGTGGTTGGAAAGATGCGCATGTACATTAGTTAGAGATGATATTTAAAAATTAATAGGTTGGTAAGGGCACATCTAGTATTTAGTTAAATCACATCTATTTAAGTTAAAAATTACTTTTATCTTATGTTATGGGCACTTCCATGATTTAAAAATTATAATATACCTTCTTGATGTTTTCTTCTCCTTTACTTAGTATATTTATTCCCTTTAATTTAAATCTTTAAAAAAAATATAATTTTTTAATCAGCGCATTGCTAAGAACGATTTGTAATATCAAAATTTTACTTTAATTATTTTTTCCAAACCAATTGGGTGTTAAGATTTTCCTCTTTAATTATCTTGAATAACATTTTTTAATATAATTTTGAATCTGTTACTGGTTTATTCTTAAATGTCAAGAAAGGTGAAACCTTATTGACCACATATATAAATATACACACAGGGACGGAATCAGGGGAGACAGAGCGAGATACAGCACAGGGCAAAATTTTAAAAAATCTACTAGTACTATAAAAAATAAAAAATAATATATGCCCACCCATTTTAAAATTTTAGCCCACCCCTTTATTAAATTTTAGCCCATCTCTTAGCCCAGATCAAATATTATAAGTCCACTAATTTATATAATTCTCTTAAATTTATATAACTAACTATATAATTATACTTATAATTTTTTTATCTATTATTATTAATTCACCGCTTAAAAAAAACCTTGGTCGACATCTGTATATACACATTACAGTCGCATCTAAATATTTTTGTACAATCGCCTTTTGAATTGTTAATGTTACTTTAATTGCATGTAGGACACTGTGTAATAATTATGTGATCTTAGCTTTATTGACATACTCTCTGCGTGTTTAATATTACAATACTCTGCGTGTGATCTTTAGCTGGATTCATGTTTGTCTGTTTGTTTCATTTTTTTTATTATTATTATTTTTGTTTTTTATTTTATTTTAATGTTGCACATAAACTCTGAAAAATATCTTCAGTTTCATTTGACTCTAAATTATGGATAGATGACGGTTTACGATTACTCTTATAATAATTATTATATATATATATTATAATAAATAATGCATAAAAAGAACCACTGAAATAAAATCTTAGGCATTAGGCACAAGACTTACCCCTAAACATTGAATGACGAATTTTTACAATTCAATATTAAGAGAAGATAAAACATACTTTTATACCTCTTAATAAACTTTCATTTAGCAATAACTAATTAATACAAATAAAAACCACTTTAGTATGCATTTCTTAAATAAGAAAAAATTATAATCTACCTCTTATATATTTGCATTTTGTTTGTTGATTTTGGGTGCGTTTAATTAATTCATTTACATGAAAATTCTCTGCCTCTAAAATTGGTAATCTTATTTATTTGGGATATAATTAATGTACCAAATCGTACAATACAACATAACGTGAGAATCTAATTTAAAATGTGGTATGTATATACAAGTCACTAGTTATGAATATATGTAAGTCGTTGTCTTCCTCCTTATCCTCGTAACATATCCCATTATTAGCTTACGTAAAACATTTTTCTTAGGATTAGTGGGACATAGTTCTGCAACATATCTCAAATATTTCATTAGCCCATACAGTAAAACCCAGTACTTCAATATAAGCTATCACACAGCTCACATCTTCAACATATCAGCGTGGGAAAGTTAAATTATGACTCGATCTTAACTGGTTCTAGAGGAAACTTGCGTTATGATTAGTCCGCGTCAACCTAAATTCCTAGCTCGGCCCCTCGATCCTCATGCAATGGCAGATCAATAATTTTCAATTTGGGGAAGTCAAAATATAGGCATGTTTTTATTTTTTTCGTAGAAAAATAATTAATATAAAACAAAGTCAAAATAAGCTAATGGAGGAAGAAGATCTGCAGTTGTGGCATGCACGTGGTTCTATCCGTATCTCTGTACTCATAAATCCCATTGTTTGCATGAGAAGAGCTTGTATCTATTTGTTTTTCTTTTGTCATTTTAAGAGATTGACACGCCCACAACAACCCACAAGGCTTCTAATTTTACTGATAAAAAAAAAAAAACTTTTGAGCGGCCAATAAGGTATAACATATTTGTGCATATAACACATATTGCTATTACTGCTCAAAATTTTTAAAACCTAGCAGGGCCCGGCTCCCACCCTTTCCCGACCCCCTGGATCCGACACTATTCACATGGACGTGGTTATCACATCCATTGTTGTGTCTATTTTAGTGATGATTGTGTGTCGACCCATTGTAATAGTACTGTGGTGGTAGAATTATTGATTCATATAAATATATATATATATACAAGAATAATAATTTGTGAATGGAAAAAAAATCAACTTTGCTTAGTTTGTATTTAATTTCATGGAATGTAACTGAAATGGTTTTCAATTATAGAAAGGTGTAAAATTTGGCCACCACTATAACTGACGCAGAAGTAAACGCAAAAGAAACCTCAGAAAATTACAAAACAATGAAACTGCAATTTCAATTGTAGTAATCATCAGAAATTTGAATAATACAATAGCAAGCTAAGGCAAAGAAATCCTAAATAAGAAAGGATAACTTAGAAATGAGGGAAATTCTAATTGAAATAAGGAAACCGTACCTTAACGGAAATTAAAACTAATTAAATCCTAAACCTGCTAGAACAAAATATCCTAATCTGCAGGTCCTTGTTGTCCTACATCAATAACAAATATTCAATCACCTCATCTATAAAAATTCGGAACTTTCAGGTACGAGGACCGATGTTGCTATGAAACTACAAGACCATCGACCCTCGTACTGCTTTCATGATTCGCATTGTTGAATAACGACATAGACAGTGGTTATATAAGAAATTGAGCTAAAACACACAAGAAAATCCATAACTTTGTCCAATAGTTCACAATATGTAATTAATAACAATCATACAATATTGCTAATTCAATCAATAGGAAAATGGTACGACAACTGAAACTTGTAAGTAATTGCAGAGTCAATTACAAAGAAATCAAAACGCGCACACACACATATACACATTTATTAAGACATGTTTTAGGTTGAAGATGTTTTTTTTTTTTTTCATTTTACTCTTGAACACCACAAACCACTAGCTACTAGAATATATGTTTGTTGCGGATCATCTGGGAAATGAATGCAGTGATTTGAATTTTGAAGCTAAACACCTCTTCATTGGAAATATGCACCGTCAGTTAGAGATGATAGGTAAAAATTAATTCCTTATGCAGTCCTAAAATTTACAATCTAGATACACAAGGAAAACATACTCTATTTACAAATTAAAATGTACCTGCTCAATTGCTGGTGAGTTGATTTTGGAATGAGTGAGCTGAGAGAATTAATGAGATTTTTTTGATTCGAGTTGCTCCAAGTAAATTACAGGAATTTGAGCTATCCAAGGCCAGTATTCGCCCGTTTCCCTTTTGCATTTTTTCTTCAGGTTCTCAGAGCAGTTTATAATACGCAAGTCTCGCAATGCAGTAAGTTGATGCATCCCTAACGGCAGACATTCCAAAAGTGTGCAGTTTATCATTTGGAGTTTCGTGAGGCATTTACATTTCTTCAACCACTCTGGCAAGATTTCAAAAGAAGGGCAATCCTCAATTGCTATGTATTTTATAGTTGCAGCAGCATTTTCGAATCCACGAGGCAACTCCTTTAATTTTGGTATCTCCGAAAGTGCTAGAGACAAGAGGCCTCTTGGCAGTTCAATCATCGTGTCTTCTTCTTGAAACAGATTAAGCTTTTCACATTTCCAAATCCATAGGGCCTTAAGGGAAGTTAGACTCATACTTCCAGCACGGAGAGAATTTAGATTTGGACAATCATATATGAACAACTGACGAAGAGCAGTGAGGTTTTGCATTCCCTCCAACAATGATTGAAGATCATAACAACTCAAAATCCACAAATATTGAAGAGATATCAAGCCCTCTACCTGTACCTTACCAGGAAAACTTGTCATTTTTGATGTTAGATATAAAGATGTAAGGTTGGACAGATTACCAAAGTCCCTAGGCAAATCTTGAAGCATCACACATCCATTAAGATATAGAGTTTGCAAATTCACCAAGTTACAAATGGTGTTAGGGAGTGCCTTAATTTTACTATTTCCACCAAGGCTCAGATACCTTAGATGATTCAACGTACCGATGGAACTCGGTAACCCTTCAAACTCTGATCCACCTAACTCTAGGAAGCGTAAGCACTTGAAGGTCTTTATCAGAGTATCAATAAATCTCTTGCTAATAGGACCTACATTGAATTGAAAAGAATACGACTGCACCTTGTTTAGTTTGAGTAGAAAATGAGGGAACTCATTCCCCTCTAACTTTATTGCAGAAAATAATAGATGCCGAGTTCCTTTGAAAATGTTCTTTGTATCATATTTGACATGTGAAACCTCTTTACCTGCCACAAATAGCGCAAGATCATGCACCAAATCATGCATTTTAACGAAGACCACTGCACCGTCAAAAGTCATATGCTCGTATTGGAAAAAGGACCGTGACAACAATTCGTGGAAGTATTGATTCCCAATATCTTTTAACAGCCGGCTACCATCAGATGATTGTATCAATCCATGTGCCATCCACTGATCGATCAAATGTGAATTGGTAGTCTTTCTATCCTTCTGGAAGCTGGCACAATAAGCAAAGCATTTCTTTAAATGGAGTGGCATTTCATCGTAGCTTAACTTCAATATGGGCAAAATGTCATTCTCTTCTTGCTCAATTTTCCATATATCATTATCATTGATATAATCCCATTCACGTTCTTCCCTCTTTGTGTAAAGTAGGCTCCCCAAACTTTTTACAGCAAGAGGAAGTCCGCTGCACTTTTTCACGATTGCCCTCCCGATCTCTACGAGCTTCGGATAATGTATTTCCTCTCCTTCTCTGAAAGCACATTTTATAAATATGGACATGCATTCATCATTTGAAAGGCCATTTAACTCATATGGTTCTAATGTGCGCATCATGTCCGATGTAGTTTTCTTACGCGTAGTTACGACAATTTTACTCCCATGGGAACCAGAACTCAATAAATCCTTCAAGTCCATCCACTTTTTTCGATCCTCATTCCACACATCATCAAGGACAAGCAAGAATTTCTTTGAATCCAAATTTGTACGAAGAGTGGCTTGCAATTGGTTAAGATCCAAGTGGGCATGATCAACCCCTCCTGTGGCATCTTTCATTATTTTCTGAATTATCTTTTTTAGCTCAAATTCCTCTGACACACAAATCCAGAGCCTTCTTTCAAAATTCGAAGTAATCACATCATCGTTGTAAATCAATTTAGCCAGCGTAGTTTTCCCAAGTCCCCCAAGTCCAACTATAGGAAGAACAGAAATGTTCTCAATAGTGCTGCTAGAAGCCGAGGAGCTAGAGCCGTTTAACAGAAGCTCTATGATTCTATTTTTATCAAGATCTCTTCCAATAACATCAGATGCACATATGAAAGAATGGGTTTGCTCCCTTAATGGGTATGCAATTGAGTTATCGAGAACACGTTCAACCAACTGAAATTTTTTTCTATCAGCATCAATATCTTCTAATCTGCTCCTTATCTTCTTTAACTTACGACTCATGGTGATACGAAGAGCAAGTGAATTAGAGCTTGAAAAGAAGTTTTTTACCGCTTTGCGCTTGCTTCCTTTAATCACCACTTTACGACGTAAATCTTCAGTCATGAAATCATCAAGTACGTCGTCAACGTCGTAAAGAACATCTTGAAGCTTTTCAAGCCAGTCCTCCACTTGTCGGTTCTTCTTCTTTTGCTTAGCAGCGTCCAGAAGAACGGCTTTGATTGCAGATACGGTGAGTTCAAGTCTTTTGAACTCTTTTTTCACGCCCCATATTAGTCCAATTTCACAAAATGTGAGAGTGGTTAACTTGCCCAAGATCTGCCCCACGGTTTGAAAGACAAACGATTCTGCCATATATGTTTTTTTTTCTTCTTTGCAAAGAAAAAAAAATCAGGATGGCAATGAAAAATTGATGTGGAGGTGGAGAGAGATACTTAAGAGAAGACTAAAGAAATTAAGTGTCAAGATGGGGATGAACAATAACAATTATGGAGCTGCATGACAAGTACATTTGTCACTTTGTAGAAGATAATGGTTGCCAAATAATCCACGCAACAATGAATGAAGAAAAATATTTTATTTTGGTTCAAAAGTCAATTTGGCTAACCTACCGAAGCCTAAATTTTAAATCCTTGACTACAACCATATGAGAAGGATCCTAAAAGTACCAAATTTTTATTCTTTAAATGTGTATTAATTTTTTTGAACGACTAAATAGATGATTTTTTTGCATAGATATATATGGTGTACATCTAGTGTGGATCGCTTGTAAGCAAAACACCTTTAATTAGCAATAAATTTTATTTTTTTTGCAGAAAATATCTTCCAATGACTGGCGAATGGCAACGATAATTTGTCGCTAAACGCCACTCCATACACTCAAGGTGGATCCAAAATTTTATCATGTGGTAGGCTGACATTCGGATAAAAAATTGTTAAATAAACTTAATCAGTGAAATTAATGTTCTGCCATTTGATCTACTGAAACCCGGAAAAAACATTTACAATCTTCTGCAGAAATCAAATCTTTCAATGCAAAAAGAGTTCCATATCTTTTCAAAAAGACATAAAAATAAATATACCTACGATTTTTCAAGTCACTTTTATATATCGCATATTTATCCCCATTTAACTAAATTTTCTACAATGCCCCTTTAAATGTAATTTAATGCTTTTCTAAGTCTTATAATAATACTTAATTAAGTCAAATAAAGCATTAACAATAGGAGATAAAATCAAGATACTCCGCGCAAATAAATTTAACATATAAAAAAATTTATAATTTTGTAAATTTACCACACATTATAAAGACAATAAAGTGAGAACAAAAATAATTAGTGAACAAAATCGCACTATATGTTATCATTTTCAGTAAATATTGTTCAAGTCAACTTGTGTCTCTTATAAGATTGAATTCTAGTTTCGTTTCTGACTAATTTATGATAAATTAAAACTCTTTTTATCTTAAACTAAGAGTTCCGCTTGATTAAGTATATTAAAGAAACTTCACGTGAAATGCATGTCAAGCAGATTAATTTACTTTTTATTGAAAATAAAATAAAATAAAATTTGAGTGGATTGTGAAATCAGAAATGTGAATGATCGGATAAGAGAGGGTTGACTTCTTTATTGATTTGGAAGACCCATATCAATTTTATATCCCTTTTACATGAGCAATCGTATAAAAATGCTACTTTTATAATTATATTTAATAAAAAGATACTTTACATTTTCAGTACCAAATAAGGACATTCTTTTTCTTTTTAAAATAACATTTCTGGTATATATATATATAATAGGATATACCCGTGCCATCCGGCACGATAAATTAAATAAGAACTGTTAATAAGATAAAAAGAAATAACGTGTGATGAACCTAAATCGAGAAACTCAGGTTCAATATATCTTCATGCTAGAAAAATTAAAAGTAGACTGAATTATATTGACTTATTTTTAATTTTTAAAGAATCTTTTAATCATATTTTTTGATCTTTTTTTGATCTCGGCAAAATAAGTTTTTAACAAATTAAACTCAAGACCATATGTGAACATATTTCAATCACGTATGTTGTAATGATTTGAAAATAATTCAAAATTTTGACCGATATATTGTGAACACTCCTAAAAATGACATACTGAGATGATGAATAATATACGAACACATAAATCGTGTCCTTAAATGTTACTCAATAATTTTTATTATTTTTAACAAAATTCTATAGTCATGATGGATCTCGTTTAATTGATCTTGATTAGTAGATTTTAAATATTAAATTTTGAATTTTTTTATTAACTTATGACATTTTTAATGTTGAAAAAATGATTGGTATGTGAGAGTTTATTGTGTGTATATTATTGGTGTTAAATGTTACTCAATAATTTTTCTTATTTTATTTGCTTAAAAAAACAGATTTAAATAATATTTTTTTATGAAATTTCTCTATTAGAATATTTTAAATATTAATTAAAAAATTTAGTTTAAGATGAATCTTGTTTAATTGATCTTGATCAGTAGAGTTTAAATATTAAATTTTGAATTTTTTATTTTAAGTTATGCATTTTTAATGTAAAAATATTTATTGGTGTGTGAGAGTTTACTTTGTGTATATTACCACTACACCAGAAATGCTAAACAGGCACGGTTTAAAACCGTGCCAAACCCCATCTAGAACGGTTTTGAACCGTGCCAAAAAGTGGCGTGGTATTTTTTTGGAACGGCTATGTCCCTTCCGTTTCCGTTCTATATTTTGGTCAAACCGTCCCCTTTCTTAACTAAAATTGGAACTGTTTTGGAACGGTTCAAAACCGTGCCAAATTCGATATTCTTTGGCCCCAGTTTCCATTTCATTTGCCACGTGTCTTTTTTAAATTTGTACACGTGTCTTTCTTAATTAATTTGTTGATTATTTTTTTCTGTGATTTGGAACGGTTTTTGTCGTTCCACAATCGTGCAACTTTGAAATTGTGAATTTCCTGCATTTTTTTAATTCCAGCCACAATTTTGGCTTTTTTCAACCTATTCCAGCCGCGTAATAGTATAATTTTGTTCCAGCTGCATTTTTTGCTTTTTTTAACCTATTATTTTCCATGCTCATTTTAAATTTTATATTCAACAAATCAAAACAAGTCCATCAATTTGAAAACAATAAAACATTCAATTAAAAACTCATTATTATTCCACATCCAAATCAAGTACACTTTTACAAGTAGAATACCCAGTTGCCAGCATACAAAATTCAATTGTTTAAGATCTTACACAACTGACGTTTGATCATAAAGCCTGAAAATACAATAGACTACTTTGGCTATCTTTCAAATATTCTTTCCACTTTACGAAGTTGTAATTATCAAAATCTTTGACTCCGTTGTAAACCTGGGTTCATAAGATAATAAAATAATGTTAGAGAAGATGACAAAATATAACTCCTAAGACGGAAATTTAAAAAAGATGAGGGAGAACTTGAAGAGTTGGACGGGCATATAATAAAATCATATACAATCAATAGCATTAAAGCCTTTTGGTACCAATAAGAAATAAATTAGTCACTTGGGTTGGGAATTTGTTTTTGCCTTGAGACTCTATATTTGTATGTAGGATCCGATATAAATTAGAAATAGAAAACGTTAGTCATAACAATTCAAATAAGAGGGTGTGAATAGATAGATCTCTAAAAGTTTGAGTTTACTCAACTTGATCATTAAAAATACAAAACAATAACTTTATCTGAAATTCTTCATTGGTATTAAATCAAGCCCAATTCATACTTAAAAACTCCTAAACCAAGCCCTTCACATTTTCCAAACAAGCGTATACGCAAGCTCTATATATAAGTGAGGACTCATAAGTCACAGTCCTCTCTCTAAAAATGTACACTCTCTCTCCATCTCTAAAGATTTCTTACATTGTTAAAATAGCTTAAACAATCAAATAGCTTCTCAAAATTTGGAACATACCTGTGAGGACCTTCTGAAAGGCCCAAATTCAGTATATAGTCCATTGCAAATACTCCATATCAACGTGAAGATAATTTTCTACATGACCAAAAATTCGTTTCTCTGAAATTATGTAGGAAAATAGCTTAATTAACAATAACAATAAGCTCTCGAATAGCAATTCCCAGAACAATACCAAATTCAAATTCCTATTACCTCCGTCTCCAATCCATCATATAGCACCTACAAGACAATTGAACAAGGAGATAGATTACAAAAGAGAAGATTGCCTATATGAATGTAATCAATCAGAGCAGGTACATGCCTTAATAACAAATAAATGAAATGGGTAAATTTTATACAAAAGTAACAAGGAGATAAATTAAGAAAGAGAACAAGGAGATAGATTATGTTTGCAGCATGGTATAGTCAACTATTTCCCTAACCCTTGACGGTTACTGAAAGTCAAATTAAACTACAAATATACTTTTCTAATATGTTTTTCAGGTTCACAGATGATAATAATACACACTGAAGTAGATTTATGCTATAGAAATGTCCTAAAAAATTAAAAGAGAAACAAAAATAATTTTCTAACTAAGGAATAAAATCAATTCATCATTTAAGCACCAGGCCCAATAAATACCAACTATCACACACCACATATATAGTTTTATCTTTTTATTGGATCTAGGGTCCCTTACTTCAAATCCAACTGCCTAGAGGCCAGGATATCTGATATTCTGATTCCTATTAATTTCTTAAATAATTATTCATATATGGCCATTGAGTTTAGTTTGAGTTCTAATTACTACTGAATTTAGCAAATCGAACAATTTAGAGCTTGATACAAATACCCATCTTGTAAAATTGATCAATTTGAAACAACAAAAGGAAATAGTAGAACTCTTAATTTTCACAAGGAAAAAGGGATTATGCACAAAAATTAGTAGTGCATTTAGCTACACATGACATTAAAATTGATTGAAGTTCTATACTTCCATGTGTTTGATCTCATTAATTTTCAAAGGAAACGATATTGAACTGTCCAACTTGGTTGACCTTAAATGTGGAAGTACGATTCGAGTGTAAAGGCTAAAGCATATAGTATAAGGAGAATAAGGAAAAAATTTACCTTTTCGAGTTCTCTTCTCGCTCTCATCTTCTTCTATTCCTCACTCTCTTCATTCCCCTCACCTTCGCTATCCTCATCACCATCTCCAACTTGATTCTGCTGGAAGTTTTTGAATAATCTCAGACCCAAACCCACCTCCACAACAAACCCGGATATTTCTTGACAAGGTTTATAACATGTATTCCCCATTATTTATCTTAAGAATTTTAGAGTTAGAAGTGAAGGAGAAGTAGGAAAAACTGAAGAAAAAAATGTAAAGTTAAAGTGATAGAGATGCTGTGGGATAAGAGGTAGCTCAAAATTAGAGGAAGCAAGTAATTGCCTCGTAAAAAGATAAGCGAAGCCCCAAATAACACACTTTTGATAAGGAAGCAAGTAACTGATGCAATAAACAGGGGAAGTGCTATATATATATACAGATACATATTTATACACATACATAAATGTTGGATAATCATAGCAAAACAAACTCCAAACTCTAAACCATTCATATATGAGAGTAGTAAAGAAACATAAATGTTGGATAAACATTACCTCGTTTGCAACAAAACTGATAGGAAAAACCTCTAAATCTGAGATATATTCCTTTGCAATCAATCTCAATCAAAAACCCAAAATCTAAGATACTTTCATTGCAATCAATTTTGAGTTATAATCTTATTAGAGATTCAGAGATCAAGACTTCAAGAGCTTACCTTAGGGTTTGAGCCGGAGTAAGGAGAGGCCAGAGGGGAGGGGGAATGGTGGCGAATGGGGAGTTCATTTTAGCGGGAGTGAGGAGAGGGGAGAACGGCGGCTACAAGTGAGGACTGAGGAGAGGGGAGAAGTAGAGATCGAATGGCAAGAAATAAGAGAAAAAAGGGGGGCGGCGAGAGAGAAAAAAGAGATGTGAGCAGTGGGATGAATTTGAGATTTAGGTTAGGTTAGAAAATTAGATATTTAGATTTAGATGTATTTTAGGTTAGGTTAGATTTCAATTTTTGCAGGAAACGAGGGAAACCAAATTAAAAGGGAAAATAATGTCATATGGAGAAGTCCTGTTCATGTGACAGGTTGTGATTTTGTCCCGTTTCATTAGTGCCGGGTCCTAATAGTTTTTCTCTTCCTCTTCAGATCTACCTCATTCTTTTTTCTGCTGCCATTTTCCTTTCCTTTCTGTCTTTGTATCTCCTCTCTTTCTCTCGTTTTGGTGCTCGTCATTTCTGTTGCAAGATGGAATCCGGATCAAGTCAGAATGATCGTGATATTGCGGCTATGTATGCTAGCATGTTCATAGAGGGAGATGAAGATGAGGGAACAGACATGTCCCACTTGGAAAAGGGTGGAAATCCCGAAGAACCGCAATGGAGTATTGTGGGTAAGTTTATTGCAGATAGACCGGTGAATTTCATGGCCATGCAAGCGACTCTCAAAGCAGTTTGGAAACCGGTTTGTGGTCTGTGGGTTAAAGAGCTTGGGCCAAATCTGTATCTATTTCAATTCTTCCATGAATTGGATGTGGCTAGGGTACAAAACGATGGACCATGGACGTTCGATCAGAACTTGTTGGTGTTCAAGGAAGTCAAGCTAGGTACCAACCCGCAAGAGGTCGAGCTATCGCATGTGGATTTCTGGATCCAAGTATATGACCTTCCGATAGGGTTTATGTCCGAATGTGTAGCTGCAGAAATTGGAAACAACGTGGGGCGGTTCATAAAAGCGGATGCAAAAAACTTTACGGGTTCATGGCGAGCATATATGAGAATTCGTGTTTCAATTGATGTCTCAAAATCACTTAGGCGAAAAATGAAGATTAAAAAAGCAAGAGGTGAGTGTACATGGGTGAATTTCAAGTACGAACGTCTACCAAGTTTTTGCTTCTTTTGTGGAGTTATAGGTCACGCTGATAAATTCTGTCGAAAATTTTATGACTTCCCGGATAAGACTGTGGAAAAACTTTTTGGTCCATGGTTACGCGCACCGAGTCGCCGGAGCATGGTGATCGGCAATGATAGGTGGCAAAAGCCCCCGGTTGTGTTGGAGACAGCTGGACATTCACAAGATAAGGCAAGAGAGGTGGCTGGAGATGGGCAAACTCCTAAAAATGGGGGATTAGATAGATCAGAAGATCGCGCAAAATCTACAGCTGGACTTTCAAATATGGGAGGGGATAATATGCAAATTGAGGATAATTACCCTTTTAATTCAAATGATGAAGAAGAGCAGGATGGCGGGAGAATAACAAATGGACGAGGTGGGTCCAATATTATTATTATATCAGAACAAAAGAGGAGACGAGTCGCAAATGGGCCTATGGAGGATTTGGGCCAGAGTAGCGAAGGGGGGGGCCTAATTAATAATAACGAGAATGCCGGATTTAATTCTGATGGGCTTGAACAACATAAAGAAGGCATGGACAGTCAACAAAAATTATCAAGGCAGAGCCAAAAAAACTCTGTGGTGGCGGGTACTGGTTCCCAGGCCCGCCTGGCATTATGACGACCCTGAGTTGGAACTGTCGTGGATTGGGCAATCCAGAGACGGTTCGAGAGTTATTGGACATTGTGTCTAATTACAAGCCCATTTTTATTTTTTTGATGGAAGTAAGAATTAGTAGAGAGCGTGTGGAAGTGGTTCGTAGACAGCTTGATTATGCCGGTTTATTTTTTGTTCGCGGGGAGAATATGGGAGGCGGGTTGGCTTTTCTTTGGAAGAATATGGCATCTACAAATCTTATTGGTTATTCGGCTAATTTTATTGATCTTGAAATTCGAATCCAAGACCAACACAGCTGGCGACTTACGGGTTTTTACGGGTTTCCTGAACGAGCCAGAGGACAAGACTCATGGGCGTTACTTATTTCTCTAGCGGCGAAATCAACATTACCATGGTGCTGTATTGGTGATTTTAATGACTTATTATCACAGACCGAAAAAAGGGGTCGTAATAGACACCCCCCTCATTTAATTAACGGGTTTCGGTCTACAGTGGAAAAATGTGGTCTACAAGATCTGGGAATGAAGGGTTATGAATTTACTTGGGAAAGAGGGAGGGGCAAATCACATTTTGTAGAGGAAAGACTCGATCGTGCATTGGTGTCCGCAGATTGGGTGTCAAATTTCAAGGTAGCGGAAATTCAGAATATTAGTGTTTCTTCTTCCGATCATTCAGTTTTGATTTTACGATTCCCAGAGGCTACTACGAAGAAAACAAAATGGTTCCGGTTTGAAAATAAGTGGAAGTTTGAAGCAGAATGCCAGGCTATAGTCGAACGAAATTGGGTGGATGGTTTTGACCTCGATATTCAGCAACGGATTAGAAGCTGTGGCAGAGAACTTCTCCGGTGGGGAGAGAACCTCAACCATCGTTTCCGAAGCGATATCCGAAATTGTCGGCGTCGGATTCACTTGTTATCAAGAAACCGAGATTCCTTCTCACAACAGCAGGTCTTAGAAGCTCAGAACAGGTTAGCGACATTATTGCAGCAACAAACAATGTTTTGGCAACAACGAGCGAAATTGCACTGGCTCAAAGATGGAGATGTCAATTCGAGAGTATTCCATATGTATGCATCAGCGAGACAAAGGAAGAACGAATTTTCACAGCTCATGAATGATTCGGGGGAGATACGAGATTGGAATAACGGGTTACCGCAAGTAATAACCCAGTATTTCGATAATTTGTACAAGACGAATAGCAACTCTGGTTCAGAAGTCTTAGCATCAGTCAAGCCGAAGGTAACATCAATTCAGAATGAAGCTCTGTTAGCTCCGTTCACGAAGAAAGAGATCGACGAAGCTTTGGCAGCCATGCACCCGGACAAGAGCCCGGGACCAGATGGTTTTAACCCCGGTTTTTACCAAAATTATTGGAATCTGGTGGGTCATAAGGTAGGAGCTGTATGCCTTAGTTACTTGAATGGTGGCTTCCTTCCTGAAGGTATGAATGACACGGTTATCATCCTTATCCCTAAGGTCAAAAATCCTACTAGAATGGCAGAATTACGCCCCATATCTCTTTGCAATGTAATTGTAAAAATCATGACAAAAACTATAGCTAATCGGTTGAAATTAGTGCTTGATTCAGTTATTTCAGAGTTCCAAAGCGCTTTCATTCCAGGCAGATTTATTACCGACAACGTTATGATAGCATTTGAGATTGGGCACTATCTGAAGCGAAAGACGAAGGGTAAACAGGGGATGGTGTCGCTAAAAATTGACATGGCTAAAGCTTACGACCGAGTGGAATGGGGGTACCTGAAGAGTATCATGTTGAAGTTGGGGTTTGATTCAAAATGGGTCGACTTAGTAATGTTGTTTGTTACTACGGTTCGATATTCAGTCAGGCAGAATGGTGTAGAAATGGGTCCGATTGTTCCTTCTAGGGGACTTCGACAGGGTGATCCCCTTTCTCCGTATCTATTTTTATTATGTACAGAGGGTCTTTCGTCGATACTCCAAGCTAAAGTTCGGTCGGGTATTATTCATGGTTGCAAGGTGGCTCGGTCAGCACCAGATATTTCCCACTTATTCTTCGCAGACGATAGCTTCTTGTTCTTCAAAGCAACAGTTCTCGAAGCTAATACAATCAAATATTGCCTTAGAAAGTACGAAGAGGCATCCGGGCAGATGGTAAATTTCTCTAAATCTTCCATTTTGTTTAGTCCTAATACCGTAGACGTTGTATGTTCAGATATCAGTTCTATTTTGGGTGTGCCAATTTGTTTGAATCACGGCAAATATTTGGGAGCTCCTTCCTTGATTGGGAAAAATAGATCTGATGTGTTTGCCTATGTGAAAGAGAAAGTTTGGAGAAGACTTCAGGGTTGGCGTAGCAAGTGGTTGACTAGAGCAGGGAAGGAGGTGTTATTGAAATCGGTAGTGCAGGCTATCCCCAGCTATATTATGAGCGTGTTTCGCTTACCGGTTAGTCTTTGCGAGGAATTAGAACGTATGATGAACAGCTTTTGGTGGGGTTCGGGTTCTAATTTTCAAGGGGGGGTTAGGTGGAAAAGGTGGAGCAGAATGTGTTTGCATAAACTAGAAGGTGGGTTAGGCTTTCGTGATCTTAAGTGTTTTAACGTTGCCATGTTAGGTAAGCAGGGTTGGAGACTACTTACTGCCCCTAATTCCCTGGTTGCAAGAGTAATCAAAGCTCGATATTACCCTCGAGGGAATTTTCTTAAAGCTAAGATTGGTCATAACCCAAGCTATACATGGCGTAGCATTCTTTCCACTCAACAATTAATTCAAAAAGGTGCTCGTATGCAGGTGGGTTCGGGAGCAGATATCTGTATTTGGGGGGACCCCTGGTTATATGACATGGATAATCCGTATATAGAATCTCCCATGGATGAAGGACTAGAAAAAGCCCCAATTTCAGCAATTCGCACAGCAGCAAATGGTGACTGGGATATTGGCCTTATTAAAGATATGTTTTCGGTCAGAGATGTGGAAGAAATTCTCCGTATTCCGCTGGCTAGGGACAATAGGAAAGACGGTTGGTTATGGTTATTTGATGCAAAGGGAGTGTACTCAGTAAAATGTGGTATGTATATACAAGTCACTAGTTATGCATATATGTAAGTCGTTGTCTTCCTCCTTATCCTCGTAACATATCCCATTATTAGCTTACGTAAAACATTTTTCTTAGGATTAGTGGGACATAGTTCTGCAACATATCTCAAATATTTCATTAGCCCATATAGTAAAACCCAGTACTTCAATATAAGCTATCACACAGCTCACATCTTCAACATATCAGCGTGGGAAAGTTAAATTATGACTCGATCTTAACTGGTTCTAGAGGAAACTTGCGTTATGATTAGTCCGCGTCAACCTAAATTCCTAGCTCGGCCCCTCGATCCTCATGCAATGGCAGATCAATAATTTTCAATTTGGGGAAGTCAAAATATAGGCATGTTTTTATTTTTTTCATAGAAAAATAATTAATATAAAACAAAGTCAAAATAAGCTAATGGAGGAAGAAGATCTGCAGTTGTGGCATGCACGTGGTTCTATCCGTATCTCTGTACTCATAAATCCCATTGTTTGCATGAGAAGAGCTTGTATCTATTTGTTTTTCTTTTGTCATTTTAAGAGATTGACACGCCCACAACAACCCACAAGGCTTCTAATTTTACTGATAAAAAAAAAAAAACTTTTGAGCGGCCAATAAGGTATAACATATTTGTGCATATAACACATATTGCTATTACTGCTCAAAATTTTTAAAACCTAGCAGGGCCCGGCTCCCACCCTTTCCCGACCCCCTGGATCCGACACTATTCACATGGACGTGGTTATCACATCCATTGTTGTGTCTATTTTAGTGATGATTGTGTGTCGACCCATTGTAATAGTACTGTGGTGGTAGAATTATTGATTCATATAAATATATATATATACAAGAATAATAATTTGTGAATGGAAAAAAAATCAACTTTGCTTAGTTTGTATTTAATTTCATGGAATGTAACTGAAATGGTTTTCAATTATAGAAAGGTGTAAAATTTGGCCACCACTATAACTGACGCAGAAGTAAACGCAAAAGAAACCTCAGAAAATTACAAAACAATGAAACTGCAATTTCAATTGTAGTAATCATCAGAAATTTGAATAATACAATAGCAAGCTAAGGCAAAGAAATCCTAAATAAGAAAGGATAACTTAGAAATGAGGGAAATTCTAATTGAAATAAGGAAACCGTACCTTAACGGAAATTAAAACTAATTAAATCCTAAACCTGCTAGAACAAAATATCCTAATCTGCAGGTCCTTGTTGTCCTACATCAATAACAAATATTCAATCACCTCATCTATAAAAATTCGGAACTTTCAGGTACGAGGACCGATGTTGCTATGAAACTACAAGACCATCGACCCTCGTACTGCTTTCATGATTCGCATTGTTGAATAACGACATAGACAGTGGTTATATAAGAAATTGAGCTAAAACACACAAGAAAATCCATAACTTTGTCCAATAGTTCACAATATGTAATTAATAACAATCATACAATATTGCTAATTCAATCAATAGGAAAATGGTACGACAACTGAAACTTGTAAGTAATTGCAGAGTCAATTACAAAGAAATCAAAACGCGCACACACACATATACACATTTATTAAGACATGTTTTAGGTTGAAGATGTTTTTTTTTTTTTCATTTTACTCTTGAACACCACAAACCACTAGCTACTAGAATATATGTTTGTTGCGGATCATCTGGGAAATGAATGCAGTGATTTGAATTTTGAAGCTAAACACCTCTTCATTGGAAATATGCACCGTCAGTTAGAGATGATAGGTAAAAATTAATTCCTTATGCAGTCCTAAAATTTACAATCTAGATACACAAGGAAAACATACTCTATTTACAAATTAAAATGTACCTGCTCAATTGCTGGTGAGTTGATTTTGGAATGAGTGAGCTGAGAGAATTAATGAGATTTTTTTGATTCGAGTTGCTCCAAGTAAATTACAGGAATTTGAGCTATCCAAGGCCAGTATTCGCCCGTTTCCCTTTTGCATTTTTTCTTCAGGTTCTCAGAGCAGTTTATAATACGCAAGTCTCGCAATGCAGTAAGTTGATGCATCCCTAACGGCAGACATTCCAAAAGTGTGCAGTTTATCATTTGGAGTTTCGTGAGGCATTTACATTTCTTCAACCACTCTGGCAAGATTTCAAAAGAAGGGCAATCCTCAATTGCTATGTATTTTATAGTTGCAGCAGCATTTTCGAATCCACGAGGCAACTCCTTTAATTTTGGTATCTCCGAAAGTGCTAGAGACAAGAGGCCTCTTGGCAGTTCAATCATCGTGTCTTCTTCTTGAAACAGATTAAGCTTTTCACATTTCCAAATCCATAGGGCCTTAAGGGAAGTTAGACTCATACTTCCAGCACGGAGAGAATTTAGATTTGGACAATCATATATGAACAACTGACGAAGAGCAGTGAGGTTTTGCATTCCCTCCAACAATGATTGAAGATCATAACAACTCAAAATCCACAAATATTGAAGAGATATCAAGCCCTCTACCTGTACCTTACCAGGAAAACTTGTCATTTTTGATGTTAGATATAAAGATGTAAGGTTGGACAGATTACCAAAGTCCCTAGGCAAATCTTGAAGCATCACACATCCATTAAGATATAGAGTTTGCAAATTCACCAAGTTACAAATGGTGTTAGGGAGTGCCTTAATTTTACTATTTCCACCAAGGCTCAGATACCTTAGATGATTCAACGTACCGATGGAACTCGGTAACCCTTCAAACTCTGATCCACCTAACTCTAGGAAGCGTAAGCACTTGAAGGTCTTTATCAGAGTATCAATAAATCTCTTGCTAATAGGACCTACATTGAATTGAAAAGAATACGACTGCACCTTGTTTAGTTTGAGTAGAAAATGAGGGAACTCATTCCCCTCTAACTTTATTGCAGAAAATAATAGATGCCGAGTTCCTTTGAAAATGTTCTTTGTATCATATTTGACATGTGAAACCTCTTTACCTGCCACAAATAGCGCAAGATCATGCACCAAATCATGCATTTTAACGAAGACCACTGCACCGTCAAAAGTCATATGCTCGTATTGGAAAAAGGACCGTGACAACAATTCGTGGAAGTATTGATTCCCAATATCTTTTAACAGCCGGCTACCATCAGATGATTGTATCAATCCATGTGCCATCCACTGATCGATCAAATGTGAATTGGTAGTCTTTCTATCCTTCTGGAAGCTGGCACAATAAGCAAAGCATTTCTTTAAATGGAGTGGCATTTCATCGTAGCTTAACTTCAATATGGGCAAAATGTCATTCTCTTCTTGCTCAATTTTCCATATATCATTATCATTGATATAATCCCATTCACGTTCTTCCCTCTTTGTGTAAAGTAGGCTCCCCAAACTTTTTACAGCAAGAGGAAGTCCGCTGCACTTTTTCACGATTGCCCTCCCGATCTCTACGAGCTTCGGATAATGTATTTCCTCTCCTTCTCTGAAAGCACATTTTATAAATATGGACATGCATTCATCATTTGAAAGGCCATTTAACTCATATGGTTCTAATGTGCGCATCATGTCCGATGTAGTTTTCTTACGCGTAGTTACGACAATTTTACTCCCATGGGAACCAGAACTCAATAAATCCTTCAAGTCCATCCACTTTTTTCGATCCTCATTCCACACATCATCAAGGACAAGCAAGAATTTCTTTGAATCCAAATTTGTACGAAGAGTGGCTTGCAATTGGTTAAGATCCAAGTGGGCATGATCAACCCCTCCTGTGGCATCTTTCATTATTTTCTGAATTATCTTTTTTAGCTCAAATTCCTCTGACACACAAATCCAGAGCCTTCTTTCAAAATTCGAAGTAATCACATCATCGTTGTAAATCAATTTAGCCAGCGTAGTTTTCCCAAGTCCCCCAAGTCCAACTATAGGAAGAACAGAAATGTTCTCAATAGTGCTGCTAGAAGCCGAGGAGCTAGAGCCGTTTAACAGAAGCTCTATGATTCTATTTTTATCAAGATCTCTTCCAATAACATCAGATGCACATATGAAAGAATGGGTTTGCTCCCTTAATGGGTATGCAATTGAGTTATCGAGAACACGTTCAACCAACTGAAATTTTTTTCTATCAGCATCAATATCTTCTAATCTGCTCCTTATCTTCTTTAACTTACGACTCATGGTGATACGAAGAGCAAGTGAATTAGAGCTTGAAAAGAAGTTTTTTACCGCTTTGCGCTTGCTTCCTTTAATCACCACTTTACGACGTAAATCTTCAGTCATGAAATCATCAAGTACGTCGTCAACGTCGTAAAGAACATCTTGAAGCTTTTCAAGCCAGTCCTCCACTTGTCGGTTCTTCTTCTTTTGCTTAGCAGCGTCCAGAAGAACGGCTTTGATTGCAGATACGGTGAGTTCAAGTCTTTTGAACTCTTTTTTCACGCCCCATATTAGTCCAATTTCACAAAATGTGAGAGTGGTTAACTTGCCCAAGATCTGCCCCACGGTTTGAAAGACAAACGATTCTGCCATATATGTTTTTTTTTCTTCTTTGCAAAGAAAAAAAAATCAGGATGGCAATGAAAAATTGATGTGGAGGTGGAGAGAGATACTTAAGAGAAGACTAAAGAAATTAAGTGTCAAGATGGGGATGAACAATAACAATTATGGAGCTGCATGACAAGTACATTTGTCACTTTGTAGAAGATAATGGTTGCCAAATAATCCACGCAACAATGAATGAAGAAAAATATTTTATTTTGGTTCAAAAGTCAATTTGGCTAACCTACCGAAGCCTAAATTTTAAATCCTTGACTACAACCATATGAGAAGGATCCTAAAAGTACCAAATTTTTATTCTTTAAATGTGTATTAATTTTTTTGAACGACTAAATAGATGATTTTTTTTGCATAGATATATATGGTGTACATCTAGTGTGGATTGCTTGTAAGCAAAACACCTTTAATTAGCAATAAATTTTATTTTTTTTGCAAAAAATATCTTCCAATGACTGGCGAATGGCAACGATAAGTTGTTGCTAAACGCCACTCCATTTACTAAAGGTGGATCAAAATTTTTATCATGTGGTAGGCTGACATTCGGATAAAAAATTGTTAAATAAACTTAATCAGTGAAATTAATGTTTTGCCCTTTGATCTACTGAAACCCTGAAAAACATTTACAATCTTCTGGAGAAATCAAATATTTCAATGCAAAAAGAGTTCCGTATCTTTTCAAAAAGACATAAAAATTAACCACTCAGTGGTTGGAGGGGCCAATCCCCCCAATAGGATTTTTCAACTCACTTTTACATATAGTATATTTATTCCCATTTAACTAAATTTTCTACAATGCCCTTTTAAAAGTAATTTATTACTTTTCTAAATCTTATTATATTACTTAATTAAGTCAAATAAAGCATTAATAATAGGGGATAAAATCAAGATACTCCGCACAAATAAATTTAATATATAAAAAAATTATAATTTTGTAAATTTACCACACATTATAAGTACAACAAAGTGATAATAAGAATGACTAGTGAACAAAAATCGCACTATATGCTATCATGTTTGGTAAATATTGTTCAAGTCAGCTTGCGTCCCTTACAAGATTGAATTATAGTTTTGTTTCTGACCAACTTATCATAAATTAAAATTCTTTTTATCTTAAATTAAGAGTTCCGCTTGATTAAGTATATTAAAGAAACTTCATGTGAAATGCATGTCAACCAGATTAATTTACTTTTTTTTTTGAAAATAAAATAAAATAAAATTTAGACAGATTGGGGAAAGGAGTGGATTGTGAAATCAAAAATGTGAATGATCGGAGAAGAGAGGGTTGACTTCTTTATTGATTTGGAAGACCCATATCAATTTTATATCTTTTTTACATGAGCAATCGGATAAAAATGCTATTTTTATTATTATGTTTAATGGAAAGATATTTTATATTTTTATTACAAAATAAGGACACTCTTTTTTGTTACTAAAATACCCTTCCTGGTATAAATATTTTTTTTTGTTTATATAAAAAATAATCAATCATCACTAGTCACCGCCACCATTCCAACAATCACTACCGGAACTCCGACGCAGTTAGTGCATTCATATTTTAGTGCAAATATTTTTTGGTACTAAATTCAGAAGGAACTAATGATACATATATTAATGCAAACATGTTTCTGCACAAAATCCGTGAGTAACAAATGATACAATTTTTAGTGCAAATATATTTTTTACAATATCTCCGCAAACAATTAATGATACATATTTTAGCACAAATATGTTTTTGCACTAAATTCACAAGTAATTAATGATACACATTTCAATACAAATCTGTTTTTGAAAGCAAATAATGTTACATATTTTAGTGCAAATATGTTTTGCACTAAATTCATAAACAAATTAAGATATAAATTTTAGTGCAAATTTATTTTTTGCACTAAATCCGCAAATAATTAAAGATATAAATTTGAGTGAAAATTTGTTTTGGCGTTATACAAAAATTCTCGCCAGAGCATTGATCAGTGACTGGGTTGAAGGTAAGAATTGTCGGACAATGGTTGTCGGAGCTTAGGTAATGGTCGTCGAGCTTTGACAAAGGTCTTCGGTGGTGAGCGGTGGTGGTGGAGATGGTTAATAAATAAATAAAAGATTGTAGTAAGAGTATAATTAGCATTTAAAAAAAAAAGGTACGTCCATCATTTTAATGAATAAATATTAAAAATTATCCTTATAAGATAAATTATTAAGAAAATCCTCTATCTAATCTAATAGTATATATATAGAATGGAAGGAGTGAGAAGAGAGCTTTGTTTGAATGCCATGTGTGTTGCAATTAATGCTCTTAATTACTTACATAACTAGCTCTCTTTCCATGTGGTAATGGCTTCATACATAATGAAGAGTTTGATTCTATCTTTTCAAACCTCTTTATTTGTGTATCAACTAAAATTGCATTGGCATAAATTATCTTATTTATTAATGTAACATAGTTTTACACTAATCTATTTTTAAAGCTTGAGAAAAAATTAGAAATATTGTTTTGAAATTTGTCAACTATTGTTTTAAGTCTATAAATTTGTAATATTGAGATTTTTTTATTTTTTATTTTTGTAAAATGCAACAATAAAAAACATAATAATAATAAAAAAAAAGAAACTAATTTAGCAATACGCCGTGCATCGCACAGGTTTGCTAACTAGTAGTATATATATAAATGGAAGGAATGAGTAGAGATCTTTGTTTGAATGCCATGTGTCGTCTTTAAATTAATGCTCTTAATTACTTTCTCAACTAACTCCTTCCTCTGTGTGGTGATGGCTTTATGCATAATGAAAAGTTTATTTTGTTTTTTCAAGCCTCTCTATTTGTGTATCAACTAAAATTACATTGGCATAAATTGTCCTATTTGTTAATCTAACATAGTTTTGCACTAGTCTATTTTTAAAGCTTGCGAAAAAAATAGAAATATTGTTTTGAGATTTGTCAACTATTTTTGTAAGTCTATAAATTTGTAATATTGAGATATTTTTTTTTGTAAAATGCAACAATAGAAAACATTATAAATAAAAAAAATTAATTTAACAATAGAAAACATTATAAACATCATAAAATTTAATTTTTTTATCAATAAAAGAATTAAAAGATTTGTCAACTATTTTTTTTGTGAAAAAAATTAATTTACAAAATCTAACACTATTTTCAATGCATTCTTACTAAGTCATTAATACAGAAAAATTATCATGCAATTTTACATTAGTAATTTCAAGATGAAATCCAATGCCATGATTTAAACATGCTTTCCTGTAATAAAATATTTTTTAGAATTCTATTTAAGGAAAGTGAGTAAAAGATTACTCATCCGACCAATAATTTATCAATTCTCAAGAATTAATGTCATATGACATGAATTTTGTGAATTTGACTGTATTAACTTTGTACCAAATTAAAACACCTTCCTCATTTATTACCTTAATTGTATAAGCTACATCATCTTGCACTTTCTTCAATTCAAGCTTATAAACTCTATTTCAGTGAGAAGACAATGACAACATTAAAATTTATATTGGCTCTCATCCTTTTATGTCTTCTTCCATTTGCTCAGTCCTCTGGTACTCTCTCTCTCTCTCTCTCTGACACACAGACAAAAAAAAACATTTTTTAAAAAAAATTATTTCATAATTAATAGTCTATTTCAGAATTTAGAGATTCTTAAATTTATCTCTATTGAACCAAAACTTTTTTGAAATCAGCGAGCACCTTTAAGAGTGAGACGTTATATTGTGTCTAGGTAGCGATTAGGCATAAACGTTTAACTATGGTACAACTAGTTCAAATTCTTTTACAGAATATTTCAAGAAAAGATTCAAGATTTTATCATGGAGTGAACTAACCTTAAGTTAAGTAAAAGTTTGTTGAATTAAAAAAAAATACATAACTAAATTAATATATATTCAAACAACATAAGATGAATATAGATAGAAAAAAATGCTACTTGACCTTGGATAAATTAAAATCCCCTTTGCTATCAATTTTTATAGTCCCACTAGGACTTCGTTACGTACTTTTTATGAAATTGTTAATTTCATTTTAATAAATGATCCTTGCTCAAAAAAAAAAAATTTGATTCTCATGATGTGTAAACTGTAAACACATAATGAAAATTAGTTTCAATGTGGTGAATGCAGAACGTGATGCAGGAACTACGGATGATCGTAAAGTCTGTTTTATAACATACTTTATCTGCAAGTCCAATGATGATTGCTGCACAATGTGTTCAAGGTGGCTACTTAATAGCTCTCCTCTATGTGATTTGGATCGCGGGCTTTGTTGTTGCGAGACCTCAACAGAAAATGATTACAAAAAAATTAATGAATGAATTGCATGTAACTATATATATATAGTCTCTCTTTTGGAGTTTGTTAAAGAAGATAATAAATACTTATGTTTCAATTCTCATATATACATTAATGTTCTAGTACAGCATTATCTTGGTGTACTTCTTATTGGGTGCATTTTATTAAGGTGGAACTATCGTCAAAGTAATTATGCTTATTTCAAGAGCAACGTACAACTTTAGAAACATACAATATCACTTCTTAAGGCAGTACTTTGCTTTGGCAAAGAGATCATTACTTTGTCAATATGGGTAGCCTTTTAAAAAGATACAAAAATCTGAATATTATTTTTAAGCCTTTTGTTCCATTAAAACATAAGATTACTATTACATTGATTTTCAAGAGGAAATAAAGAAATAAAAAAAGGGTTTATGCAATATGCCACGTACAACATGAGTTTTATTTGTGACCTTGCTTAAACCAAGTTTATTTAGAATGTAAGAAGAAAGAGTCAATATGTTATCAATGACAACATTAAAATTTATATTGGCTCTCATCCTTTTATGTCTTCTTCCATTTGCTCAGTCCTCTGGTACTCTCTCTCTCTCTCTCTCTCTCTGACACACACACACAAAAAAAACATTTTTTAAAAAAAATTATTTCATAATTAATAGTCTATTTCATAATTTAGAGATTCTTAAATTTAACTCTATTGAACCAAAACTTTTTTGAAATCAGCGAGCACCTTTAAGAGTGAGACGTTATATTGTGTCTAGGTAGCGATTTGACATAAACGTTTAACTATGGTACAACTAGTTCAAATTCTTTTACAGAATATTTCAAGAAAAGATTCAAGATTTTATCATGGAGTGAACTAACCTTAAGTTAAGTAAAAGTTTGTTAAATTAAAAAAAAATACATAACTAAATTAATATATATTCAAACAACATAAGATGAATATAGATAGAAAAAACTGCTACTTGACCTTGGATAAATTAAAATCCCCTTTGCTATGAATTTTTACTGTCCCACTACGACTTCGTTACGTACTTTTTATGAAATTGTTAATTTCATTTTAATAAATGATCCTTGCTAAAAAAAAATAAATTGATTCTCATGATGTGTAAACTGTAAACACATAATGAAAATCAGTTTCAATGTGGTGAATGCAGAACGTGATGCAGGAACTACGGATGATCGTAAAGTCTGTTTTATAACATACTTTATCTGCAAGTCCAATGATGATTGCCGCACAATGTGTTCAAGGTGGCTACTTAATAGCTCTCCTCTATGTGATTTGGATCGCGGGCTTTGTTGTTGCAAGACCTCAACAGAAAATGATTACAAAAAAATTAATGAATGAATTGCATGTAACTATATATATATAGTCTCTCTTTTGGAGTTTGTTAAAGAAGATAATAAATACTTATGTTTCAATTCTCATATATACATTAATGTTCTAGTACAACATTATCTTGATGTACTTCTTATTGGGTGCATTTTATTAAGGTGGAACTATCGTCAAAGTAATTATGTTTATTTCAAGAGCAACGTACAACTTTAGAAACATACAATATCACTTCTTAAGGCAGTACTTTGCTTTGGCAAAGAGATAATTACTTTGTCAATATGGGTAGCCTTTTAAAAAGATACAAAAATCTGCATATTCTTTTTAAGCCTTTTGTTCCATTAAAACATAAGATTACTATTACATTGTTTTTTAAGAGGAAATAAAGAAATAAAAAAAGGGTTTATGCAATATGCCACTTATAACATGAGTTTTATTTGTGACCTTGCTTAAACCAAGTTTATTTAGAATGTAAGAAGAAAGAGTCAATATGTTATACTTTGATCAAGGTACAAGTACAACCCATAATATATAATCCCTAAACTGTAATTTCAACGGTTTAGTCCCTCTCGCAATTGTCGAACCTTTTTTTATCAAGCCAAGGCTAACTAGCTATAATAAAAATTGTCGGGTTCTATCTCAATTAAAAGTATTAGATTTCGAAGCATCCAACCCAAAACCAATTGGTTATGGGTGGAGTAGTCCCTAGATCTATATATTACTTGGTGATTATCCACTCTTCTCCGCGACGGTTGTTTCTTTGAACGGTGAACCCGACCAAGATGAACCCAAACAACCGGGATTTATTCCTCTGATACCATGTTAGATTTCAGAGCATCAAACTCAAAACTAATTGACTATGGGTAGAGTAGCCCCTAGATCTATATATTACTTTGTGATTATCCACTCTTCTGATGTGGGACTGATAGTCTTAACAAAAAGTGATAAAATACAAGTTAAGAAAAGGAAATGTGTGCCTAATTAACCAATTTATCATGTTGATGTCAGTTGGTTACAAATATTTAAGATACAAGTCTAAATGTGACGAAAATGCTTACTATATAGAAGAACTAGTATGAAATATGACGCAACTTAAATAACGCGCTTTGAAATAGAGCCCAAGTGCAGGCACGCCAAGTTATAGTATAGTCTCGAAAGTCCGAGTGTCGAACCACAGGGATAAGTGAAAAGGAGTGAAATGGATTACAGATTAAATGATTTTCTGATTTTTTGTAAGTTGGTTTGGTTATCGAACAACGGAAATATAAAACGGTTGTGAAAGTCAATAAGAAAGCACTAAGGTAGGTGGAGGTTAGTTACGATTTAAAAGACGGTGATCCCTAGCTCATACAAAGATTACAACACAAGGTTTCTCGAGATGTGGGGAATGTTGGTGTATCTCTCAATAGCAAAGGGTGCGACGCTAGGCGACTCATTTCCGGATTGAAGCTATATCAAGAAAGAGACAACCGACATTCCACCATAGACGAAGTTATCATTTCTACCTCTTAGCTACGGGTGTGAAGCAAAGCAACCCATTCCTGATGAAGCTAATCCGAGATAGATATGACAAACTCATCATAAAAAGGTTTAACATAAAGCAAGTGTATGTGATTTTATGATTTAAAGAATGAAAATTAGAAGGTGAATCCTAACAATGAAACAGAATGAAATTTATGGGATAAATTTGTCATCTCATCCTTTATCACTTATGGTAGAAAATAGAGAGTCTAAGTACCACGTATAGTGTAAGAAG
Source organism: Lonicera japonica (assembly GCA_021464415.1). Classification (NCBI taxonomy): domain Eukaryota; kingdom Viridiplantae; phylum Streptophyta; class Magnoliopsida; order Dipsacales; family Caprifoliaceae; genus Lonicera; species Lonicera japonica. The sequence goes on from CM038467.1 coordinate 41,330,923, forward strand.
CATTCAATATATCAATAAATGAATCAAAGATAAGCTAACAAATTTATAATCCATCTATGGAGTTTTATGAACTATTTATAATTTCTACAAAAAGGACACAAAAACTCCATGAATGGGGGAAAGAGATTTCAAGCTTTCTAGAACCATGTAAAAAATGTAGTATGTTCATCAACAATCAAGAACTAGATATACAAGGCATATAAAGTCTTAATCTAATATGAATATACCTAGAAAGCTAGAAAGAACGGAGGATATGAATAAGCAAAGGATTCACAAACATTTATCAAACTTTAAACATGGATTGAGCCATTAATCACCGAAAATTATATCGCGATTCACCTCCGTAACCTTAGTAATAGAATACTCCATAATAAATGCAAGAACAAATATCATAAAAGTAGAAATCATTCTTACAATTAAAAACTTACAAGAGAAAATGAAGAAGAACACACTCCAAGAGCTCTCCCTTCTCTCTAGAACTTGTGCGTGTATGTATCTAGATAATCATCAATATCCCAACCCCTAGACTAAAACAATAGCTAAAGGAGTACAAAAACTAATAAAATAAACAAGGGAAAATATTTAGGAACCAAAACCCCCGAAATAAGGCTAAAAGCAGGAGTTGGTGGCTGTCTCCGCCAGGCCATGATCGATCATGGGGTCCTCTGCCTGAAGATCAATTTGCACCATGATCGATCATGGTAGACCCATGATCGATCATGCTTCTGGAGTTTCTTTAAATCAGCATTCATATGAGCTTTTGGCTAACACTTGATCAATTCCTTCGAGGCCATTATATCCTATGCCTATGAACATATAGAAACGCAACAAAAGCACGCCTAGCGGGACGATATTAGATACAAAATCAATAAGACACTAATCTCGAGATAAGCGGATAATTAGGCAGAATTAATGCAATAAACGTGTCAAGCGATTCCGAGAAAGAGCTTATACATGACAATATTATGCGTTTATCAACTCCCCTCAACTTATCTCTTGCTAGTCCCTTAGCAAGACAAAAAGTAAATAAATCCAAAAATTAATATGCTATACAAAAAAAAATTATTAACTTCTAAGTTCCCAAAGAAGACGAGTGCATCTCGTGAAGGTTTTCAGAAATGATACGCACAAACATTAGAAGTTTGATCATGATGAATGACGATAGAATGAAGATTCACGATTCAATTTGCAAAACAAGAGACATTACTATCAACTTTTCCAGAACGATGGATTTTTGAATGATCATCTAATTCGTCTATCTCCTTTAGAGCACAATCTCATATTTTCCAATGCTCACATACTAGACTTCGATTCAAACAATTCACTATAAACACAAAGAGTCATAATCATTCGAGAAGGAAGAGAGAACTTTTTCAAACACAAAAGCTCCAAGATTTATCAATTCTAAGCACTTTCTTTATCTTTTTCTTGGAAATTTCGCTAAATTAGATCAGGGCGGTTTTCATCTCTATGGGGGGCAGCGGTCTCACTTAAGAAATTTTACATAACTTGCTCATTCATTGGAGCTCGAAGGAAGCTATTCACCCTTTCCCATATGGTAACCTATACCCATCCATAATATTAGACAAAAAGACTTAAGATTTAGTCAAGTGAAGGTTTAAGTCAATATTAGGATAAAAGTCATCCAAGTTATCAAAGTGCTATGCTTTTGTCCTCTCATTGGAGGATCTTTTCGAAAGAGCTTCTATCATTTTTGGACAAAAATTTATCTTCTCTCAATGAAAATAAATCTAAGTGTTATTACCGAATTGGAAACAATCAAAGCAATCTAGCATGCGGAACAGGCAAATATGTCAAGGATATGAGACTAAGTGGAACAAGGCAATTTAGATTGTCATTCAAATTCCTATCTAGATGGAAGATCTCATGCCAAAAGCCAATGAAACAATAGTCTTCATTTGAACAAAAACTCAATCAATCATCAATTTTCAAACTTCCCAAAAAAATTTTGAAACACATCTCTTCTACTCATGGAAATAGACAATAGCAAGCCAAAACAAAATAAACACAACATAAATAGCGTACCCCCCTCAACTTGAAACACACATTGTCCTCAATGGAGAGAGAACAAAAAAATGCACGGGCGCTACTTTGGCTTTGCTTTCCATGAGACAAAAATAAGAGATAAACAACAACTATACACAAAATGGGTTAGAATTAGAATTCAAAAACAAAAACCATAACAGTCAACCATGAAAACCAAGTTCTAAAGTTAACACCATGTCTGAAATCTAATACAACCCAAAAGAAATAAAGTAAAACTAAGCAAAAATATAACTACTTAAAGAGTTTCCAGGATTTGCAAATATCATCACATGTCGGGAGGTGGGAGTGGTGGAAAACGACCATACAACGCCTCGAACTGTTGGCGTATGAACTCTTGCTGGGTCGCCATTTGTGCCTGAACTCTAGCCTCAATTTGGGCTGCTATGTCTGCCTCCAAACGATCCTGCCGCAGCACCATGATCTCAACTCTCTCATTGATGCTAGTAAACCCAGTCTGCATCAACTCAGTCATCTGCTCGAACTGCTCTCTCAAGAACTCTCTATTCTCATCTACCGGACCAGAGCTTTCTCTTCTTCTATGCCTCGAGGGACCCGGGAGATCTGCTCCTGCTTCTTCTGCCCCCTCTTCTTCGGACTCAACTTGAGGAGGTGCGGCTGAAGAACTTGGTCGGTTCCTCAATTGACCAGCGGCTCGGGTTTGGGTAGATCGGTTAAGTGGTGCTCGAGGCATTTTCTTTAAATCCTCATCCCTTTCATTTACTCCCGCTCGCAAACACACCCTAGTGATCAACGACCCAAATTTGATTATTTCATTATGGGCGACCAAGTCTATGATTCTTGCAATTCGCCCAATGATGTGACGAAGCAAACAACAACGCTTGTTTGTTGCAATAGCGTATAGTACATACGCTTGAGAAAGGTACAAGTGCTGGATATGAGAGGTTGGATCCAAGGCATTGGCAATTACTAGCCATAACCTCCTAAGGCTATCATGTAAATTGCTCCTATCAAATTGAGTTCCAATCCATTCCATGGGTCTACCGGCTAAAAATGAGGCTAGATCGTTAGCCGATGGCTCTACATAGGGGGTACCATCTGAATAAGGAAGGTCATGGGCGTTGTGTGGCAACGCCGAGATGCCCGTGACCTCACTCAACACATTGAGGTTAAAATGGACCGTTCTCCCTCGAACATGAGCAACATATGCATACGGAGTATTTGGAACTGGAATTAAACTTGCAACAAATTCACGACAAATGGTGAGATTACATTGAGTACCTTGTTCACGCAACTAGTTAATCCATTCCGAATTTCGCTCAAACATTGCTCGTTGGGGGAAATCGTCCAGTGTACCGATGTAGACTGGCCTTTCTATCACTACCGTCCTTGATTTGAAGGCGTAATTCCACTAATCGAATTCTTGGCGGCTTCGAAATCCGCGATAGCCACCCCTTGCGGCTTGAATGTCAACCGGCTTAGTGGGAGGGTTTGAGGAAGCCATAAGGGAGTAATGTGATGCTTTAGAGGGGGAAGAGATGAGAAATTTCGAGATTTGGGGTAATAAGGCTCGAAATTAGTGTGAAGAGAGGGAAAAGGGGATTTTGAGATGGGTTTGGCAATGGGGCTCGAAATTGGAAGAATTAATGGTTGATTCTAGGTGGGGAAGGATGGAAATGGTGTTTGGGGAGGGTTTTGGGAGCAATGGGGGGGGAAGGGGCTAGGGTTTGGAGAGGATTTGGGATGAGGGGAATGAGAAATGGGGGTTTAGAAACGGCTCCCCTATTTTATTACGGGACCATGATCGATCATGGGTTATTCTGCCCAACTGATCTTTGTACAATGATTGATCATGGGATGACCATGATCGATTATGCTGCCTTCTGCCCAAATGCCTTTTCTCCCATGATCGATCATGCTTCTGACTACCTTAGAAAATTTTAACCCATGATCGATCATGGTAAGGGCATGATCGATCATGGACCAATCTGCCAGAAAAAATTTATTTGCCTGATTTGCTCTTCTACACCTTATTTCTTCCCCTCAACTTGGTCCATTCATTCCCAACGACACCCGAATCTCCGATGACAATTCCTGAAACTCAAAAATACTAACAAAAACATTATTTACAAAATCGACTCATGCTTGTTAGGCATAAGTCGGGTCTTCGAGAAGGGTGGACTCCTCTCGAGGTGGGAATTCCAAAAACGGCTTAAGGCATTGTCCGTTCACTTTAAACATAAAGCCGGTTTTGGGATCCTCAATTTTCACAGCCCCAAAAGGGAATACATGACAGACAATGTAGGGGCCGGTCCAACGAGACTTTAACTTTCCCGGGAAGAGATGAATACGAGTATCATAAACAAGAACTTTGTGCCCAAGTTTAAATTCTTTGCTCAATATGGATTTATCATGAAATATTTTAGCACGTTCTTTGCTTATCTTTGCATTGTCATAAGCATCTCTTCTTAATTCCTCAATTTCATCTATTTGCAACTTACGGTCAAGCCCGGCTTCTTTTAAATCACAGTTAACCATCTTAGTTGCCCAGTATGATTTGTGCTCCAACTCTACTGGAAAATGACATGGTTTTTCGTACACAATGCGATAAGGAGACATATCTAGAGTTGTTTTATACACAGTACGGTAAGCCCAAAGTGCATCGGTCAGTCTTAACGACCAATCCTTGCGGTTCGGGTTTACCGTTTTCTCTATAATCTGTTTAATCTCCATATTTGCCAACTCGGCTTGACTGTTAGTCTGAGGGTGATAAGCGAGCGATACTTTATGGTTTACACCATACTTTTGCATTAATGATTTAAATGGTCGATTGCAAAAGTGAGTACCGCCATCGCTTATTATTGCCTTGGGAGTGCCAAAACGTGCAAGAATGTGTTCTTTCAAGAATTGGATCACCACTTTTTGATCGTTCTTCTTGTACGCTTGGGCTTCCACCCACTTTGAAACATAATCTACGGCAACTAAAATGTACAGATTACCGTAGGAGGATGGGAATGGTCCCATAAAATCGATGCCCCAGCAATCAAAGATTTCAATCATCAGTATTGGGTTAAGTGGCATCATATTCCTCTTGGAGATCCCTCCAAGCATTTGGCATCTTTGGCATGCCTTGCAAAAGCGTTGTGCGTCCTTAAAAAGTGACAGCCAGTACAGTCCGCTTTGCAAAATCTTAGCGGTTGTCTTCTTTGACGAGAAGTGTCCTCCGCATGCTTCAGAATGGCAGAAGGACAGAACTCTCTCCACTTCTTCCTCTGGGATGCACCGCCGGATAATCTGATCCGCACAATACTTAAACAGGTACGGTTCATCCCAATAAAATCGACCCACTTCGCTCAAGAACCTTTTTCTGTCTTGCGCGACCCATGACTTTGGTATCTTGTCGGTCACAAGATAATTTACAATGCCTGCATACTATGGGAGTGTCGAGATTGCTAACAACTACTCGTCTGGAAATGAATCTTGGATCGGGCCTTCTTCAATGTTGTTCATAAAAGTGAGTCGAGACAGATGATCGGCCACCACGTTCTCGACTCCCTTTTTATCCTTGATACTTAAATGGAATTCTTGCAACAAGAGTATCCACCTCAAAAGCCGCGGCTTGGCATCCTTCTTTGTGAACAAATACTTCAATGCCGCGTGATCCGTGAAAATCATAATTGGCGATCCTATCAAATAGGATCGAAACTTGTCTAGGGCGAAGACAATTGCTAGAATCTCTTTCTCTGTCGTGGTGTAATTCATTTGCGCCTCATTCAAGGTTCTACTTACATAGTATATTACACCCGGTTTCTTGTCTTTCCATTGACCAAGAACCACTCCCACTGCATAGTCACTTACGTCGCACATGAGCTCGAATGGCAAGCTCCAGTCCGGTGTTTGCATAATTGGTGCAGTGGTGAGCATATGCTTCAGAGAGATAAAAGCTTCTTCGCACTTGGCATCCCACTCGAAATGTGCATCCTTGAGAAGTAGATTACACATCGGCTTGGAAATGGAACTGAAGTTCTTAATAAACCTCCTATAAAACATGGCATGTCCTAAAAATGATCGGACATCTTTGACATTCTTAGGTGTAGGAAGTTTGGCGATCAATTCGATTTTTGCTTTAACCACCTCGATTCCTTCTGAACAAATGATGTGCCGCAAAACAATTCCCTTGGTAACCATAAAATGGCACTTCTCCCAATTCAAAACCAATTGTTTTTCCACACATCTTTCCAAAACTTGTTTTAGGTTAGCCAAGCAATTGTCGAATGATTTACCATAGACGGTAAAGTCATCCATAAAAACTTTCCAAAACCCGAGATCCGCCTTTTGCCTTATCCCCGGCAACGGTGCCAAAAACTTGACGCAACTTAAATAACGCGCTTTGAAATAGAGCCCAAGTGCAGGCACGCCAAGTTATAGTATAGTCTCGGAAGTCCGAGTGTTGAACCACAAGGATAAGTGAAAAGGAGTGAAATGGATTACGGATTAAATGATTTTCTGATTTTTTGTAAGTTGGTTTGGTTATCGAACAACGGAAATATAAAACGGTTGTGAAAGTCAATAAGAAAGCACTAAGGTAGGTGGAGGTTAGTTACGATTTAAAAGACAGTGATCCCTAGCTCATACAAAGATTACAACACAAGGTTTCTCGAGATGTGGGGAATGTTGGTGTATCTCTCAATAGCAAAGGGTGCGACGCTAGGCGACTCATTCCCGGATTGAAGCTATATCAAGAAAGAGACAACCGACATTCCACCATAGACGAAGTTATCATTTCTACCTCTTAGCAACGGGTGTGAAGCAAAGCAACCCATTCCCGATGAAGCTAATCCGAGATAGATATGACAAACTCATCATAAAAAGGTTTAACATAAAGCAAGTGTATGTGATCTCATGATTTAAAGAATGAAAATTAGAAGATGAATCCTAACAATGAAACGGAATGAAGTTTATGGGATAAATTTGTCATCTTATCCTTTATCACTTATGGTAGAAAATAGAGAGTCTAAGTACCACGTATAGTGTAAGAAGCACTCAATATATCAATAAATGAATCAAAGATAAGCTAACAAATTTATAATCCATCTATGGAGTTTTATGAACTATTTATAATATCTACAAAAAGGAAACAAAAACTCCATGAATGGGGGAAAGAGACTTCAAGCTTTCTAGAACCATGTAAAAAATGTAGTATGTTCATCAACAATCAAGAACTAGATATACAAGGCATATAAAGTCTTAATCTAATATGAATATACCTAGAAAACTAGAAAGAATGGAGGATATGAAGAAGCAAATGATTCATAAACATTTATCAAACTTTAAACATGGATTGAGCCATTAATCACTGAAAATTATATCGCGATTCACCTCCGTAACCTTAGTAATAGACTACTCCATAATAAATGCAAGAACAAATATCATAGAAGTAGAAATCATTCTTACAATTAAAAACTTACAAGAGAAAATGAAGAAGAACACACTCCAAGAGCTCTCCCTACTCTCTAGAACTTGTGTGTGTATGTATCTAGATAATCATCAATATCCCAACCCCTAGGCTAAAACAGTAGCTAAAGGACTACAAAAACTAATAAAATAAACAAGGAAAAATATCTAGGAACCAAAACCCCCGAAATAAGGCTAAAAGCAGGAGTTGGTGGCTGTTCCCGCCAGGCCATGATCGATCATGGCCAACCCATGATCGATCATGGGGTCCTCTGCTTGAAGATCAATTTGCACCATGATCGATCATGGTAGACCCATGATCGATCATGCTTCTGGAGTTTCTTCAAATCAGCATTCATATGAGCTTTTGGCTAACACTTGATCAATTCCTTCGAGGCCATTGCATCCTATGCCTATGAACACATAGAAACGCAACAAAAGCACGCCTAGCGGGACAATATTAGATATAAAACTCACTAAGACACTAATCTCGAGATAAGCTGATAATTAGGCAGAATTAATGCAATAAACGCGTCAAGCGACTCCGAGAAAGAGCTTATACATGACAATATTATGCGTTTATCAAAATAAAACGATATCCTTTATTTAAATAAAAGTATGGAGGGGACAGTTGGAACTATTTTGGCTTTTTGCCTTAAGTTTGGCAGAGCCTATAACTTTAGACTGGGCTTAATTAGCTTAAATAAGTATAAATGGGGTACAGTCGAGCAAGGCCCTCTTGTAGCCGTCTTTGCCGCATACTGATGGTTGGTATTAAATCTCAACTCTATACATCTACATTATGATAAACTATAGAAGTTATTGAAAGCGATTATGATATTAATTTGGCAAAATTCTTATTATACCCATGTATTTTTTTTATTTAAAATTATAATTGATAAGATTCAAACACGTGAGTTTTAGGTTAAAAACAAAATGGGATATTAAAAAATAGGGCTTATATAAAAAAGTTTTTAGAAAAGAACCGAAAAATAATATTTTTGTAAATTAAGGGCCTATATTTGGCCAAACTCCAAAAGGAGTACAAAGTTAACTTTGTAGTAGATTTTTAAATTGTATTTTTTTAATGAAATCATGCAAAATTAGATTTGCACTACACGTTTTTTTTATCATATTATTATACATAAGTGTTTAATTGACAGTACTTTAGAATATTTTTTTCAAATTGCATCTTTAAAGCCTATTTATTAATAAAATGCACATAATTATTTTTTCGGAGTTATGCAAAGTTAAGTTTGCACTCCTTATTTTCTAAAACATTACTCTCTTCGTCCCAAATTGCTGGTCCCTTTTGGGAAATCCAAATTAATAAGGACCCAACATCATTATTGTATTTTTTGCTTAATTTATATTGACTTTCCCTTTTTACCCTTTTTTTTATTCAAAACTTTTTCTTAAAAAGTAAAAGTACAAAAGGGAAAAATAGGTATATATATATATATCTTTTATGGAAAGTGAACATTTATTTTGGGACATCTAAAAATGGAAAGAGGGACCAACAATTTGGGACGGATGGAATATTATGTATTTTTATTTATTTGATGTTGTTTGAAAATTTTATGAATGAAATATAAGAATATACTTGTTAAAAAATATAAACGCATCATTCAAAACAAATTTGTATTAATTTTTTTTTATTGCAAAGTTAAGTTTGCACAAAACACAATTTTGTGCAATGCTGAGTTTGCACTCAACACAATTTTGTGCAAAGTTAAGTTTGCACTCTGTCAAAACCCTTAGGGCTCGTTTGGTTAGAGCTTTTGAGGATTCTTGGAATCCTAAATTCCATTCCATGAGGATTATTTTGTTTGGTTGAAGTTTTAGGTAGTAATTTAGGATTCCTAGGAATCCTAAATTCCCCCATTTTGGCAAAATCTATTCCCTTATAAATTGGGAGGAATCTTGGATTCCCAATTTGAGGAATCCTTTTCTTTTTGTCCAAAAAATGTTTTTTTTTTTCCAGAAAGTGAAAAAAAAAATTCCAGAAAATTTTAAAAATATTTTTTCCCAAAAAGTGAAAAAAATAAAAAAATCCATAAAATGAAAAAAATTATTGTTTTCCAGAAAATGAAAAAAGAAAAATTCCCAGAAAATAAAAAATATTATTTTTCCCCTAGAAAGTGAAAAAAAATTATTTTTCCCAAAAAATGAAAAAAAATATATTTTCCCAGTAAATGAAAAAAAAAATTGCCGAGTTCATTCCTAAAACTCCAACCAAACGAGTATTAATGAAATCCAATCTAAAATGCCAGGAATAAAGGTTTCCTGACATCTAGAATATCAATTCCATTCCTAAAGATCGAACCAAACGAGCCCTTATTTTAAAATACAATTGATAAACAAGCCCTTAATTTAGACCGATAATGATATTTAGGTCCTTATTTCTTAAAAATATTATTCGTTGGATTTTTTGCAAAAAATATTATCATGAAAGACGTTTTACCTCTTTGCCAAAAAAAAAAATACCTTACTATTGAACCAACAATATTTTTATGTTTTATTATATTCATTTAAATGTATACACACATGAAAATAAAACGTGCACATATATCACTTGTGATTCCGCGTCTAGTATCCTTAAATTAAAACCATCTTACAAGAGGAAGTTTAATTATAGAGGAGTACCGATTTTCACATTCATTAGCTTTTTATAGATGAGGAGTTATTTTGTTAGCTCAACCCCCCCATACGTATGTAAACTTTTTAATATATCTATATATAGATTTGTCTATATGATATATTTTCGCAAATTTCGTACCCCTCGAGCCCATTTGTGTACGTCCCTGTTAAAACTTGTGCAACATTCATACCAAGACAGACACCTTTCCTTTCACTGTGAGTCTAGGACTCCTTTAAGGGGTCTATGTAAAAGGATACGATACCCCAAAATTTAATTGAAATGGGTGAAGAATTGAGCATTTTATCATCGCAAAAACTAAATATATATTGTTACTAATTTTTTTATGTACAAAAAAGTTTAAAATAAAATAATGAGAATGGAATACTATTTCTAGTTTCTTAAAATAATATTTGTTTGTTGTTGTTTTGACAACGCAATAAAACAAAAAGGGTAAGAGATAAATGAGATATGGTGAGAAGGGGTTAGAACAAAAATTAAAGTCAAATGGAGGTTTTGATTCTTTCTAACTCACAACTTTTCACTTTTATTAAATAGATTTACCACTTGAAATTATAGAAGATAATAACGTATTTTTGTTTTCTAACAAGTAATGAAATAATAATTTATATTGGGTGGACTATTGCTACACTCCAAAGTTCTTTGTAACACTCTTTTTTTATTAACTCGGTACAATAGGGCCAAGTATTTGCACATTACTCGGTGTAATAAAGCTAAATTATTGTTGGGAAAAAAAATACGCTGACTCGGTCATACTGTACCGAGTAATGTGAAAATGCTCAGCCCCATTACATCGAATCAATATATGCACACATACTCGATTCTATTGCACTGAGTCAATATGAGAATATTACAGAGATATTTGAGGGGTGGTAATAGCCCCACCCTTTATATTTGGGTTGAACTAGTTCCATATCAGTACTTCAATTAATATTATAAAAAAATAAAACAATAAAACTCGAAATGGGCTCCAACTCCTCCCACCCAATTCCGCCCTTGGAAGAAAAGGTCCTTGGACACTTGGAATCTTGTAGCTTGCTTTACGAATTAGGAGTCTAGGTAGAAAAATATTCACGTACAGTATAAACTAAGTTCATTCCCCCCCCCCCCCCTTTCTTTTTCCTTAAAAGTTGGGCTGGTAATCTGGGCTTAGGGAAATTGATTTGTTAAAAACAAAAATTGGGCCTCGAGTAACCTTGAAATGGAATATGTTTTTCTGCTTTGGTAAGATCAAATGCAGCCTATACTTGGTTTGGAAGAGAACAAGATTGGGTGCTTCCTTTAAGTTTCACCCCAAAGCAAAAGCTTGTTACTAATGAGTTATACCTAAGATGATATCATAGTACACCTTTTATACGATTGTGTAGGATTCGAACTCCTTTAGCGATAATTTGACCGAAAAGTTTGATGATGGTGGAGACACAAACTCAAAGTCTATTAAGAGCAGCTTCAAATCATTTTAAGGGACAATTTTCTTAGGGAGAGTTACCTCCATTTATATAGCCCATAACAATTTCTAAATAAAATTAACGGGATATTGAAAAATAGGGCTTGTATGAAAAAGTTTTATGTAAAAGAATCAAATAATAATATTTTTTTTTTAAATTATGGGCCTGTATTTGACCAAATTTCAAAAGGATTGCACATAATAATTTTTTCGGAGTTATGCAAAGTTAAATTTGCATTCTTTATTTTCTAAAATATTACTATGTATTTTTGTTTATTTAACGTTGTTTTAAAATTTTATAAATGAAACATTAGAATATACTTGTTAAAAAATATAAACACATCATGCAAAAAGAATTTGCACTAATTTTTTTTGATTGTGAAGTTAAGTTTGTACAAAACACAATTTTGTGCGAAGTTATGTTTGCACTCAATACAATTTAGTGCAAAGTAAAGTTTGCATTCGGTCAAATCCCTTATTTTAAAATACAATTGATAAACAAGCCGTTATATCATAATGATAATGATATCTAGGACCTTATTTCTAAAAATATTATTCATTGATTTTTTTTGCGAAAACAATTATCATGCAAGTTTTTTACCGTATTTTTAGTAAAACTAATTATTTCATTAATACCCATGCAAAATTTGATATAATTAATTATTGTCAGTTATTTGGCATATATTGATATATTATCTTTATAATTATTATGAATGATTTATTGTAGAGCTTATGTATTATGGATGAACCTTTGAGCTCTTTAGCTCAAACCTAAGCAGACTGTTTTGCATGTTGAACGTTAATTGAGATTGATGGATGGGGTGGATCAAAGTGACAGAGTTTTATCTATTTTATTAATGTTTAGCATTTGTAGGTGGGCGCTATTAATACACATCAAAATATTTATTAACACTCCGTCCTATTTACTTGGCCCCTAAAAATCGAATATATGTGTACATACTCGATGCTTAGGGGTCGAGCCATTTTTGGGTAAAAAAAAGATTACATTGGCTCGGCCCCTAAGGACCGAGCCAACGTATACATATTCGGTCCTTAAGAGCCGAGTCAATATTGGAGTGTTAGAGAGTGTTTTGATGTGTGTCAATAGTAGCCCTCTATTTGTATAAAAAGACTTTTGTATCGTTCTTAATATTGTGAATTGGATTTTGGTAATAATATTGGAAATTATATTCTTGTATTAGAATTACTATTACTATTTTGATTCTAAATTACTCCATTATTATTTAAATCATTTTCTTAATGTCAAAGCATTACATGGGGCAAGGCTGTTTTTTGGCCAAATCATAAAAGTGACTTTGGTGCTCATGCACGTTTTTTTTTCGGCCAAATTATTTTGTTTAACCCTTTGAATTAGTAAATTTGTTATTTATGGTATGATTAGATTTGGTAATAAGTTGCATCAGGAAGGTTGGATTTGATTTCCGTCAAATCTGACCTGATTCTTGGCATCATCAACACAGCAGGTGTAATACCCCGTAATTTAATTAGCGTAAATTAGACCCAAATTAACCTCCATTAAGTGAAATTTTTGAAGTGTATAAAAATCTTGATTAATTATGGACCAAGTTGTAAAATTTTGTATGGACTAAAATATAAAGTTGTAAAGGTTCAGGGTTAAAATAATAAAGTTATGAAACCTCAGGGTAAGATGTCGTATTTAAACAAAAGTTGGATTTTTTAAAAAAGTGATGGACTTTGTCACCTTTTCTTTTGTCTTTAGACTTCATCTTCTTCCATTATGTCCGAGAGAAAAGAGAGAGAAAATAAATATAGGTGTTAAGATTTTTCTCTCTAGATTTCACTTAGTAAACTCCACTGAATCGCGACGGTCCTTTGGAGAAAGTTGTTCTACACTTTGAGAGTTACGCAGAAGTACAAGAATTTTAGAGTTTCGTCACCGAGTCTCGGTTCATCATCACCTTTGGTTAATATTTTGATGCCAAGAGGTAAGCCTTTAACTTATCTTTGATTCTGGATAAATTTTGGTGAATTTAGAATTTTCTTAGTATGATTTGGGTTTGATAATTATTGGTATTTGGGTTTAAGTTAATACTTGGAGAAGTATGTGTGTTTTACATGAATCATGGAAGTTATGGATTTAAAATATGGAATTATACACACCATGGGTTTACTAGAATGTTTAAGTAAGCAAAAATGGATTTTTGCTACTGTTTTGGTGTATTTCGAACTGGTTATTGACGAGTGATGTTAGATATCAAGTATGTATTTCAAAATATGGTTCAATATCTAGCATATGGCTTTGGAATCACTCAAAAAGGATGAAAAATGATTTTTTGGTGAATTTCGCAAGTTTGGTGGACGATAACGATTTCTACGCGGGAATATTAAATTTTATCGTATTATGTCGCATATTATTCTCCAACGTTTGGATTAATTATTTCGACTAGTGAACTAGATCACTTTTATGGTGGGATTTGTGAATTTATGATGTTCATTAAATTATAATTCTTGGAGGAATATATTGTAGTTGTTTTATTTGTAAAAATAAATTATGTAAGTGGATTTAGTTGTGTGAAATAGAAGTTGAGGGGGTAGTGTGTAAATGGAATCATATGTGTACGATTGGAGTAATTGATATTCTTGAAAATTGGAGAAAAATTAAGAGAAAAACAGGGAGAAGAATAGAAAAACAAGGAGGAGAAGAGATGATAATAGATGATATAAGTAGAAATCATGCTAAAAATTTATAAGTTCATAATTCTAGCAGATTGATGTCACTGTGGGAGAATTGCTATAACTCCTTGTAGAAAATTCCGATTTATGCACCGTAAATTGCATTAAAAAGTAAACACACAAAGCTTTCCAGAAATATATGGTAGAGCACCTAGCTATCAGCCAATTGGTACAGTTTAATCTGTGAAGTTGGACTATTGTCATAGGTTATAATCTGGACAACATGTTTGTACTGAGTTGTTTTGTGAATATCAGATGTTTTAGTCGTTGGATTATGCTCAAATTCTGGAATATTGTTTATAAACATGTTGTGTAACTATTATAAAAATTTGAGACTGATCAGAGAACGGAAAGTACCTATTCTGTGTAAGGGATTCAGATTGCATCTAATTCTGAAAGGTTGTAATGTGTTGTAAATTAACAAGTGCATAAGGGTATACATTTATGTAATTGTTAGTGTATGTTGCATACTTATAAATGATTAATGATTATACTGAGGTAGAATTAGAATACTAATTATGTTAGATGGGTAGGTGAAGGAACGGATACTTCTAACGCACCGAGAAAATAGAACTTGGAACTGCGTTGGTGTGGACTTGAGGTGAGTGTACTCACTTGAAATTTATATACATTTAAATGTATAATTGTGAAGGGTGATGTGAAATATGTATGTTGATATTATGATGCTTGATGCCTGATAATTAAGGCTATAGAGCGGTTATGTTTATGATACATCTGATGCCCAGTATTTATAGGGCTAGAGGATGTGTATATGGAATGGATGCTTGATGCCTGATAATTAAGGCTATAGAGCGGTTATGTTTATGATACATCTGATGCCCAGTATTTATAGGGCTAGAGTATGTGTATATGGAATGGATGCTTGATGCCTAATAATTAAGGTTATAGAGCGGTTATGTTTATGATACATCTGATGCCCAGTATTTATAGGGCTAGAGGATGTATATATGGAATGGATGCTTGATGCCTGATAATTAAGGCTATAGAGCGGTTATGTTTATGATACATCTGATACCCAGTATTTATAGGGCTAAAGGATGTGTATATGGAATCGATTCTTGATGCCTGATAATTAAGGCTATAGAGCGGTTATGTTTATGATACATCTGATGCCCAGTATTTATAGGGCTAGATGATGTGTATATGGAATGGATGCTTGATGCCTGATAATTAAGGCTATAGAGCGGTTATGTATGTGATACATCTGATGCCCTGTATATATAGGGTTAGAGGATGTTTATATGGAATTGATGCTTGATGCCTGATAATTAAGGCTATAGAGCGGTTATGTGTGTGGTACATTTGATGCTTTATATGATGGCTAGAGGATGGGAATTGAATGTGATTATATATGATATGTGTGTGTGTATATATATACTTTTACAGATTACTAATGAGGAAAATGATGCATTCACTGAGCTTATAGCTCATACTGTTATATATGTTTCTCTTTACAGGTATCAAGAAGGAATGTCCATTGCCAAGTCTAGGATGGGTGGGAAGGTTTATAGAAAAAGATACTACGTCGTTTTTATTTATTGTACTAGTCTTATTTTGTGTATTTGACTAGACATCCTTATATGTATGAGTTGTAAATATTTGCTAGTATTATTTTTGTTGTTCAGGTGTTACAATTTTGGTATCAGAGGTTAGGTTTTTAGGTTCTCAAGTTGGGTAATGTTAGATGGCAGGACAGTGGGTACATGATGGCAAGTGGTTATTGAATTCGTTAAAGTTTTCTTGAAAATGATAATTAACAGTATTGATGAATTTTTGTTGCATATATATATATGTTGTTATAATTGAGATGGAAAAGGGATATGGTAATGAAAGGGGTAATAGAGAAAATTATGCTGTCCCTACCCATGTTGACGTTGGGCAAACTAATTAGGAAAATGTTGGAAAGGGGTAAAATCAGCCAACCGATATGTAGAGAATGCTACAAGTTATGGCTCAAATGAGGTAATGTGGATCAAGTATGGTCAATTGTGGAAACTATTTTAATGTGCCGTTTTGGATACACTTTTGTATCTTGATTGTTTTGGATTTAAGTTTATGGGTTATGGAAATTTCTGTGGATATAAAGTTTGTATCTTCAAAAGATGACCTTTATGGTCATGAGATCTATGAGATGTGAAAAGGTGAGGAATAGATTGGGATCTAATGGGCGTATACTTATGGTTTTTATCCATTTGGGATTATGGTTCTTTACACTCATTTACATTTGAGTAACATAAGTTTATCCCTATAAGATTTGTGTGTTATGAGTATGTGATAAGCGTAGTGGTTTGAATTGTTATGAAATGAATTTCAACTATTCGTTATTTTTATAGGATCCCTAGTCATAAAGATTCTTTGCATGATATGAGATAGTGATATTATATTTTTTGGGCATATTGGAAATATGAATGGGAATGTAGAAATATTCTACAACCCTTCATGGTTCATTTGGTTCTTAAATTTGAACTTGCGATATCTCTACCTGAGTTTTCTTCTATCTTGTTTTCTTGTGTGGTAATCCTTGTAATGAGAATACGATATCGGTCATTTATGGGTGGTTAACAACTTATGAATTTATCTATCTTGCTGACAAGTTAAATTATATGTAAATCCTTGGCTAGATGAATTGAAGGAATTGTTTCCTAAAAAATCTGAATTTGACATCCGTTACGTATATCTTGGTTAAATTTGAGAAAGTCCTCTGAATTATTGTGGGAACGTAGAATTTTTTTTGGGTTTTATGAGTTTCTCACACGTTGTGAGGTAATTGTGTTCATGTAATTTTTCTAAATATGCACTATGGAGAGAGATGGCTTTGGTATGTTAAGTGCCAATGGATAGATGATGTAAATCTTGTGCAAGTAAACACTTTTAGTATGTAGATCAAACATGAATTGACGACAATTTTAGATAGACTTATAGAAAGTCTGGAAAATATCGGTAATTGGATAAGTTTTATAGTAGACATTGGAGGAGATGATTATATTATGGAAATTCTGGTTTTAATTTTTTTTTATTTTGACCCATCAAGGATTTGAAGGTTGGGTATACTGCGAAAACCTTTTGGTGAATATCAACATCACTAGTATTGAGTTCTAGAGCACTCAGTGTTGTTCTTGTTCTGGTATCTTTATTGTTGTTGCTTATTTGTTGGCTACGTGATATTTGTGTTGACCTTACTTATTATATATGGGTTGGCTAAGTGCCAATAAGGATTGATTAGTGCATGGTTAAGTACACCAACTGAAATTTGCCAACAAGCCCTTTTAGATGTCCAGTGTGAGGACATGGGTGTGGTGGTATTTGGCATGTGATCAAAAGAGCTATAAAGATTGGAGACCGAGATTTAGGATAAGAGTCTCAAGTTATTTACTTAAAGGAATGCCATGAAAATTTCAAGGACAAAATTTTTTAAAGGGGGAAGATTGCAATACCCCGTAATTTAATTAGCGTAAATTAGACCCGAATTAACCTCCATTAAGTGAAATTTTTGAAGTGTATAAAAATCTTGATTAATTATGGACCAAGTTGTAAAATTTTGTATGGACTAAAATATAAAGTTGTAAAGGTTCAGGGTTAAAATAATAAAGTTATGAAACCTCAGGGTAAGATGTTGTAGTTAAACAAAAGTTGGATTTTTTAAAAAAGTGATGGACTTTGTCACCTTTTCTTTTGTCTTTAGACTTCATCTTCTTCCATTATGTCCGAGAGAAAAGAGAGAGAAAATAAATATAGGTGTTAAGATTTTTCTCTTTAGATTTCACTTAGTAAACTCCGCTGAATCGCGACGGTCCTTTGGAGAAAGTTGTTCTACACTTTGAGAGTTACGCATAAGTACAAGAATTTTAGAGTTTCGTCACCGAGTCTCGGTTCATCATCACCTTTGGTTAATATTTTGATGCCATGAGGTAAGCCTTTAACTTATCTTTGATTCTGGATAAATTTTGGTGAATTTAGAATTTTCTTAGTATGATTTGGGTTTGATAATTATTGGTATTTGGGTTTAAGTTAATACTTGGAGAAGTATGTGTGTTTTACATGAATTATGGAAGTTATGGATTTAAAATATGGAATTATACACACCATGGGTTTACTAGAATGTTTAAGTAAGCAAAAATGGATTTTTTCTACGGTTTTGGTGTATTTCTAACTGGTTATTGACGAGTGATGTTAGATATCAAGTATGTATTTCAAAATATGGTTCAATATCTAGCATATGGCTTTGGAATCACTCAAAAAGGATGAAAAATGATTTTTTGGTGAATTTCGCAAGTTTGGTGGACGATAACGATTTCTACGCGGGAATATTAAATTTTATCGTATTATGTCGCATATTATTCTCCAACGTTTGGATTAATTATTTTGACTAGTGAACTAGATCACTTTTATGGTGGGATTTGTGAATTTATGATGTTCATTAAATTATAATTCTTGGAGGAATATATTGTAGTTGTTTTATTTGTAAAAATAAATTATGTAAGTGGATTTAGTTGTGTGAAATAGAAGTTGAGGGGGTAGTGTGTAAATGGAATCATATGTGTATGATTGGAGTAATTGATATTCTTGAAAATTGGAGAAAAATTAAGAGAAAAACAGGGAGAAGAATAGAAAAACAAGGAGGAGAAGAGATGATAATAGATGATATAAGTAGAAATCATGCTAAAAAATTATAAGTTCATAATTCTGGCAGATTGATGTCACTGTGGGAGAATTGCTATAACTCCTTGTAGAAAATTCCGATTTATGCACCGTAAATTACATTAAAAAGTAAACACACAAAGCTTTCCAGAAATATATGGTAGAGCACCTAGCTCTCGGCCAATTGGTACAGTTTAATCCGTGCAGTTGGACTATTGTCTTACGTTATAATCTGGACAGCATGTTTGTACTGAGTTGTTTTGTGAATATCTGATGTTTTAGCCGTTGGATTATGCTCAAATTCTGGAATATTGTTTATAAACATGTTGTGTAACTATTATAAAAATTTGAGACTGATCAGAGAACGGAAGGTACCTATTCTGTGCAAGGGATTCAGATTGCATCGAATTCTGAAAGGTTGTAATGTGTTGTAAATTAACAAGTGCATAAGGGTATACATTTGTGTAATTGTTAGTGTATGTTGCATACTTATAAATGATTAATGATTATATTGAGGTAGAATTAGAATACTAATTATGTTAGATGGGTAGGTGAAAGAACGGATACTTCTAACGCACCGAGAAAATAGAACTTGGAACTGCGTTGGTGTAGACTTGAGGTGAGTGTACTCACTTGAAATTTATATACATTTAAATGTATAATTGTGAAGGGTGATGTGAAATATTTATGTTGATATTATGATGCTTGATGCCTGATAATTAAGGCTATAGAGCGGTTATGTTTATGATACATCTGATGCCCAGTATTTATAGGGCTATAGGATGTGTATATGGAATGGATGCTTGATGCCTGATAATTAATGCTATAGAGCGGTTATGTTTATGATACATCTGATGCCCAGTATTTATAGGGCTAGAGGATGTGTATATGGAATGGATGCTTGATGCCTGATAATTAAGGCTATAGAGCAATTATGTTTATGATACATCTGATGCCCAGTATTTATAGGGCTAGAGGATGTGTATATGGAAGGGATGCTTGATGCCTGATAATTAAGGCTATAGAGCGGTTATGTTTATGATACATCTGATACTCAGTATTTATAGGGCTAGAGGATGTGTATATGGAATGGATGCTTGATGCCTGATAATTAAGGCTATAGAGCGGTTATGTATGTGAAACATCTGATGCCCAGTATATATAGGGCTAGAGGTTGTTTATATGGAATGGATGCTTGATGCCTGATAATTAAGGCTATAGAGCGGTTATGTGTGTGGTACATTTGATGCTTTATATGATGGCTAGATGATGGGAATTGAATGTGATTATATATGATATGCGTGTGTATACATATATATACTTTTACAGATTACTGATGAGCAAAGTTATGCATTCACTGAGCTATATATACTTTTACAGATTATTGATGAGGAAAGTGATGCATTCGCTGAGCTTATAGCTCAAACTGTTATATATGTTTCTCTTTACAGGTATCAAGAAGGAATGTCCACTGCCAAGTCTAGGATGGGTGGGAAGGTTTATAGAAAAAGACACTAAGTCGTTTTTGTTTATTGTACTAGTCTTATTTTGTGTATTTGACTAGACATCCTTATATGTATGAGTTGTAAATATTTGCTAGTATTATTTTTGTTGTTCAGGTGTTACAGCAGGACCCCATGAACTTTGCGATTTTCTATTTTTGGCACTTATTTTGGATTCTTTTGAATTTATTTTCTTTCTTGCAATTCTCCTCCTCGGTAAGATGATTTCTTTGTAATCATTAATTATTAAATAAAGTTGTGAGTGTGTATTCCTTTCTTATCCCAAGTTTACCCACTACATAACTTTCCGCTATGTCACAAAAAGATAATGAGTAGCCTTTCTATTTTCATTTCATTATCTGGTCCCATAATTTTTATAATATTTTATCGTAAGTTTATATTTAGGAATTTTGAAAAATAATTTGATCTAATTGTCAAGAAGACATCTACCACTTGTGGAAGCTTATACAGTCCAGCTTAGTTAATCATGAAAAACATGAATTTTTTTTAAAAAATTAGTCCAATAAGTACTTAACACAAATAAAGCATATAGCTATATCAAATGTTCTTGATAAATTTTTTTTTCGCCCCCCTTAATATTCAATCCTTGTGCACCCCTAATTTATTAGTATATATAGACAAACTTTCAGTATAAAAAAGGTTGTTACTAATAACTTGGAGAACTATATTATATGAAACTTTCTATTATCTGTCATGGAAAATGGGTGCACCCTATTTTCCGTTTTGTCTTATAAAAAAGTGTATTGAATAAACTCAGTATTTTAAAAAAAAAAAAAATTGGCCTTTTTTTTGTTTTTTTCATGAAATATGTCAGAGAGACTACTGCCTATAAGCCGAATTCAATTTTGAAAAATATTCTAGCATCAACCTTAAAATTTTGGTTTTGATGTACATGTCATTAGATAGTTAAAACATTAAATTTATCTTATATTCATTAATTCGTGAGTACGTTATTATTTATAAACCAAGAAAAGAATATATTTTGGATTTCTTCAGTGAAGTGTTATCGCAAAAGCATATTTCGCTTACACTAAAGCAATATAATATAGGCTTTTTTAAACGACAGTCGTAAACGAAGGGT
Source organism: Lonicera japonica (assembly GCA_021464415.1). Classification (NCBI taxonomy): domain Eukaryota; kingdom Viridiplantae; phylum Streptophyta; class Magnoliopsida; order Dipsacales; family Caprifoliaceae; genus Lonicera; species Lonicera japonica. Next base: position 41,352,486 of record CM038467.1, read on the forward strand.
ATTGTGACAAATGTTTTGAGTAAATTGACTAACGGTTCCATCGATTAATTTTGGGGCTGAAGTCCAAATAGAATAAAAGTAAGCTAGGTAACAAAATTTATTAATCATGAAAAACAAATAGTACAAAATCAAATGAGCTTAATTTTAAAATTTTGGCCCCTTCAATATTTCAATATCGTGGCTGCACCCCTGATTTATTAGCATACGTAGATAAACTTTCACAACAAAAATGTTGTTACTAATTACATGGAGAACTCTTACGAACCCTTCTGTAATCGGCCATAGAAAATGGATGCACAAAACCCTATATTTTTTTATTTTCTAAATTAAATACGAATTATTAGCATACGTAGCAATTTTTTAAGAATGTCCTCTCACTTTGAACTCAAGAGAGATCTGTCCAAAAAAAAAAACTACAGAGAGATTACAAAAAATTTGTTACTAAAATTATGTTTTATTGTCTCAAATAAGTGATAAAAGATTTTGTTGCGATGTAATCAGTAAAAGTGCGCTGCTAAAAGTCTCTGGTGACAAAAAAAAGGGGCACAATTAATGGTATTTTTTTTTTATTATGTCACTAATTGTTCCTCCATCAATAAAATTTTGGGCCTCATAAAGGAAATATTCTGTAGTGACAATATCTTAGTTTTGTCAAAAATTTCTTGCCTCTCGTTACTTTTGTGAGGAATTCTAAATTTTGTTACTAAGAAACACATTATATGATAAAACCAAAAAATTGTCACTAAATGAGTACATCATATTTCGCAAATATATGTTTTTCTTCACAAATATTTTGTCGCTAAAAGCACACATTTTGTGACAAAAACACATTTTCGCCACAAAAACTCCGTCAACAATTAAACATTTATTTGTTGTGTTCTTGGAATTATTTTCTTAATTAGAGATCATTACAGTATTTGTCCCAAATCTATAATATAATCTAACTATTATCTCTCAATTTATGTATTTTACTTGATTTTAGGATGAAAAAGTTGTCCCGGATACTCGAGAGAGTTTTAAACTAGATGACATTCCAAGAAGAAAAAGGATGAATAAGCTAAATTGTAGATAAAGAGCAATTAAATGAACATTAATACTCGTGTTAGACTTACGTTTGTGTTTGATGAACTATCATAATTTTTTTACCAAATTGACTCACTTAATAAACTTTAAGGTCTTGTTGTACAACAACATAAATGAGGTCATAAACTTTAAGGTCTTGTTGTACAACAATATAAATGAGGTCATGTACTAAAGTGAAACTCGAAACAAATTCTGTTTTGAAATAGTAAACGGTCGTCCATTTTTGGACTAGAGTGAAAACATTATAAGCTTTAGGGCCATTTAAGTGCATGTTGTAAGACCAGGGAATAAAGAGAAATTAAACTCAACTAAAACCTTTGGGAACAAAGGCGTCATTTACCCCTCAAAGTTACAGTCGCACTTGGACTAGCAGTTTTTAAAAAAACACTAATTAAGCTTAATCAATGATCAACGATATATATAACTTATTTTTTCTATCATGAGATTTGGAGCTTTACTTATGTTCCAAAAGAAGACGGACTATTAATTTGAGGAGTTATTTATATTTTATTCCCATGAACTTTGACCCTTTTTTTCAATTTCTTCCATGAAATTTATTTTTGCCATGCCTATCCTTAAAGCTTGATATCAATGCCACTTTAGTCTAAAATACAACGTGCGGTTTGCTTTTATGACATAAAATGGCACGTGCAGTTGACATCACCTGAAGATCAAAGTACCAAGTGCCATTTTTCATCTACAAAATAAACAACACGTTTGATTTTGGACCAAAGGGACAAAAGGATGAAATTTCCCGGATGGGCATGCCATAAAATAAATTTTCTGGGTGAAAGTGAAAAAGAGGTCAAACTTCGTGGGGTTAAAATGTCAATAACTTTAATATGAGACATTCCAAAAAGAAAATTAGTCAAACTATTAATTTGAGACAGAGAAAGTATATTAAATTTTCCTCTTATTGTAATTTAAAATTTATTATCCTTTTTTGTTCAATTTTCAAAATTGTACTAGTCTGGATTGAAGATATATTCTATCTTCACTTACCAGAGACACAGTCAAGATTTGTACTTTGGGGGTGAATATTTCACCACCAAATGTTACTTATATAGTGTTGAATATAACTTTTCCTCCTGACTATTACAACACGGGAAGTCATTTTTCTTATGTTAATCATATTTTTACCATACATAAAATTCGTTTTCTTATTCATTCATGGGGAGCAGAGAGTGCGAATTCTTATAAATTTGAAATATTCACAGATAATTAGTAGTATAATGATAGCAATTACAAAATCCTTGGAACATATTAAAGAGGATTTTTTGTGAGAGATAAGGTATATATTCCCATTGGCAAATGAGTTCATCAATGAAGATAATGGAGAAGTGGTCCCAAGAACAGAAATCCTACAATTAATGGATGCTTAAACCCATAGCTTAATACCTGGCAATTACAAAAATCAATATATATGCAAGAGCTCACATTTCAGTACGTCAAAGAACTTTGCTTTATGTTGAACAGAAATTAACCACAAACACACTATATAAAATTATATATATATATAGTATATTTTTGGTACGGACTGGTCCGTACAGGGATATTTTTTTAGTAACGGTTTTTTGTTGCTAAAACATTGGAGAGATGTTTTTAGCGAAGAAAAATCGTCGCAAAAAGTTCAGTCCATATGGACTGGCCTGAAATTTTTTGTATGTATATATAGTTTAAAAAACCCAACATGCCTTGCTTGCTTAAGTGCTTGCAATGAACTACGTTAGACCTTTGTGAATTGTGTATAATATAATATATATATATACAAATATATACTACCATTTACATGAACTGGACTTAGGCCAGAGCCTGATCCAGCCTTTAAATAGCTCAGCCTGTGCTTCGGCGGGCTAGGACAGCTTGATTAATTTATTTTGTTTCAAAAGGCACTGAAACTATATGCATAGAATATCACCTTAAAACAATTTCATAATTAATATGTAAATGTGATGAACTCTGCACAATGTGTAACTTGTCAGCACCTACGCCTACAATTTTCCTTCCATGACACAAATTAATACAAGAATTGTTACATTGTCATGTGGTACATGGGCTATATAGCACACACATAAATGTATATTCTCTGCCAATGACAGAGAGAAGGAGAAGTGGTCCCAAAATAGAAATTCTAGAATGGTTGCTTAAAAGCCTAGTTAGCATTATAACACTGACAAAATCCTTGCACATGTTATATAGTTAAAAACTAACATGCCCCCAAAAAAATTAAAATAAATACAGATGCATCATATTTGTTCAAGGCACATCATGTTATGTAAAGCAAACACCAGAGGGTCCTGGCCAGCTGGTTATATATGGTAGTGGGGCTATAAAAATAGAGAAATTTCTCCAATTATATTGTCCCTTAAAACAATTTGAAATTGTCTGTAACGGGATTCATAATAGGGATAATTAGTAATACACCCCTATTTTATAAAGTTATTAGGGGTAAGGGCTATCACCTTTCAGAAATTAGTGGTTAGTCTTTCTTACCTTAATTAACCCTATTTATTAATTAATGTTATAACTTTATGACAAAATTAACCCTGGCCTATTAATTAAGGTAACTAATATGATTGATGAACCTATTTGTAGAAAGTTGCATATATATATATATATTATTACCATTTAAAACAGATTTAATTATGTATATTATTTCAAAATTCAAACATAATACAACTAATAATAACATATAAATCGAAATTTCTAAAACTTATTTAATTATGTATATTATTCCAAAATCCAAACATAATACATATAATAATAACATATAAATCAAAATTTTATTATGATTGAATATTGTGGTATATAGTAATAAACAGAAAAATGTATTTATGATGATTATAGAAAAAAATATATTTACACATGAAAATTCAAATTGATACATATATATATATATGTTTTTCGCATATACGTTAATACAAACAGATATAGACATAATAGAAAAATCATAGTAATATATATATATATATATATTAGATAGTTTAATATAAATAATTAATCGTATATTTCCTAGCATACTTGTTTGGGATGCTGCGAAATAGATATTATGAACAGTTGTGTCTTGATGTAGAATATGAACCATCACAACCTTTAGTATTCCTGGAACAGTTATAAATGGTACTCGAGATAATTAATTATATTGCATCAATTGACATTGTTAAAAAAACATATAATAATTTTTTTTTGAGAAATCGCAAATGCTAACTCAAACCATCTCTAAAAAGGATGCAATTCATCACCTGCTATCTTCGAACGGAGCAAAAAGGCAAGGCTCTCTTCTACCCCTAGTCCCCCCCAACTCACCACACTTTGTACATGGAGTCTAACCCCAACTAGATAGTTGTCATGTTTCAATAGGTTCATAAACTTGTAGATGAATAACCCATCCAACATTTATATATTGAACATCTAGATGCGAATATCGAAGACAACAACAAAACATATTTAAGTTTCAAAGAGTTTGATGATGAGAAAGAAGAAAACGAATGGCTAGACATAGATGAGGAAGGTGTGGATGAAGAAGAGAATGAAGAGGTAGATCTGTAAGAAATATGGTTGGATGACCAAATCGACTTACATATGGAAGAAAATGAGAATATGTTAGATGATAATTCATCATCGTCGGACATGATAGGGATGAGAAGGTGAGATGGACGGTATGGGCGGCGAAACTGCAGCCACAACTCCTCCTCTGAGAACCTATTTCCAAAAGCTATACTATAGGTTTGACCATTTAGGATTAGGTGTGATATCATAATCAAAATTTTATTTGTTTCCTTTTTTTTTTGGCTACAAAAGGATATGTTAAGTATCACATATTTAAGACTATAATTATGGACATTATTTTTTTAATTTGTAAATATGGAAACATGATAATTGCTTTTTGATTACTTTTAAATTTCATAAATATTTCAAAAATTATTATTTTTAATTTAAAGTATTTGTGAATTATGTCATTAAAGTGTTACTAATTATCTATTTGAATCTGCATTTTTTGTTTATTATTAATTTTTTATATTGTATGTGTGTGTCAAAATAAAGTTATAGCTTGAATACTATATATTTCTTTGAAAATTTGGTTCATTTGTATAACATTTTTTTTTCTTTTGTCATATTAATTATGGTGAGACATGATTATTTGAGTTGGTAAGAAGTTGTATATAGATTAAATTTTGAAATTTTATAAACAATTATGGAGAAATTTTTATCTATTTGCGTGATTTTAACATGACGAAAACTATCAAATTATTTATTCATTTATAGAGGAATCAAAGAAACCCCATTTTATTAATAGTTTTTTTTTAGTTTGTTCTAATGATATTGTGAATAAAAGTTATATGTATAAGTCATTTCTTGATCTGTGGTGTAGAGTTATTTTAAACATTGAAAAATAATTGATAGATATTTTCGGATATATGTATATTATTGTAACCATTAAATCATATGTATACATATATATCTTTGAGTAAGCTTACGCCTGTAGATACTAATTTATGTATGGGTAAGTATCTAGATCAAATATATATATATATTGAGCTACGTATATAGCAACACAAAAGCAAATAACTAATTTCTTTCCAAATAAGAATATAATAAATATACAGAAACAATGCACTGGACTATAATATGGATTTGTATTTGCAATTTTGCATATTATGTTGTTGAAGACAGACATCGGTGGAATAATGTTATATTATGGATCACTATTCCAATTACTTAGCACACATTATAATCAATATTATACATTTATTCATTCAACATCGTAATTGCAGTATCACACTATAGTTCAAAACAACTCAATGACACTTTTTTGTAAATACTTCAAGTCTTGTGGCAATCAAAAACATGATAATGCAACATGATATATTCTGATATCATTAGTTTTGAACAATTTAGTACTACACTTCTATAACTGCACAATTTTTTTTTTAATATAAGATGAACATGAAAATAACTATAGACAATAGAAATTTGGTACATATAATTATATACTATGATGATAACAATTCAAATGACACTATTACCTATACAAAAATCTCTCAAAAATAAGCCACCCAAAGTATTTATTGTTAGAATGATATATTAAAAGCCATAATTTTCTTATTAGTTAGGATATGTTATAAGCTTGGTTTTGCTATTTTAATAAGAATCTTTATGGGCAATTGTTGTATTATATTATTTATTTAAATATTGTGCATGTGTGTCTTTTATTTCATATAGTAGGTGATTTGGTGTGTAGAATATAGCTTACACATAGAAGATCATATCATCAGTTCTTGTGGAATATAAGTTTAATGGTTCACAGTCTTAGATGGAATTGGACACCCATCGGTAGGATTGTAGCACAAGTTTTAGTAGTTTATCTTGACTACATGAAACGGTATAGTTTTAACTCGTTGTGCTAGTACATTTTGTGTGTATTGAATAGGACCAGTTTGGGTTAATTGTTTTTATACTGACTATATGAAACAATTTAAAATCCCATGAATATTATGATTACTTATGCTCTTAATCTTGAAATAATTAATAGACATATATATATGTAGTGTTTGCTGTTTTGACTCATTAAGAGTGAGATTCATTTATGGATCAATAATCTTCGTGAATTGGATGATGACACTATATGTATGATGAATATTAATTATTGATGGAATCCACGTCCGGTATAGGGATTAATGATAGCCCCCCTTGAGAAGCTTATAAGTTTTGATCATGTCAAACCCTGCAGGTGGATTATGTTAATCCGACATGTCAAATAAGTTAAGTGGTAGGCTTAAGGATTAAGAAGTTATTTAAATATAATTGTTAGTAATTTAATTTAAATGACGGTTATCTGTAATCTTAACGTGGGGAGAATAATAAGTATTTAATAATAAGGAGCTTGAAATATAATTTTGAGATAAGGACGGGAGTGCAATTATAATTTATGGAAGGAACTAATTCATAGTGGAATTAGGATTCCAACTTTCCATAGGAAGCCCAAACACTTATTTCTCCTTAAGGTCCCTATTGTAGCCTTATATATATGCCGGCCTTGTCTCTTCTCATTATAACAATAATTCTCATGAGTTAGGGTTTGTTCTATTGACAGAGAAAAAAATCTTGGTGATACCGTAGCCCACACTCGGTGCAAGATTTGATGGCGGAAGGAATACGATAGAATATCTTTAGGTTTTCGGTACTGCAGTCGTAAATCAATTGTAACTTTTCATTGCACCGTTGGATCGAACTGGTTTTTTGATATGTCGTTCGGAACGCAAAGTTACAAATATTGCCTGAAAAATCAGGATGATCAGAAGTCTTTTCGATGGCGAAAACAATTGATTTTCGCAACCCAGCGAGAATTAAAAAAATCTGACCAAATCGCAATATGATTCTTTCAAACCATAGTCTCCTCATATGGATCCTCTACATGATCCATAAAGGTGAAATCCCTTTATTCTTATAGGGTTTTAGCAAAAGTTTTTTTTTGTTCAATCTACACGCAATATCAAACGATCCTGTATTTATGTCTCCGTCATTTATCCCTTATACATTTTTCAAATTGTTATAGCCATTATCTCTTTTTATATATATGCGAGGCGGATACAAGATTTTTATGAGAAGAATGATGATGTTAAAGGGACACGCAGAAAACTTCATCAATGTATTTGCCCTTGACAAGTAATAAGCTATTTAACAATGCAAAATTTAAAATAAAAAATATTTCATGCTAAATTTTCTTGAAAAAATAAAAATATTTTTATAAAATTCAAAATCTAGATGTCACAACAGTTTAATCAAATTAATATTTACCAAAATTCAAAGAAAACATAATAAAAGGTAAAAATGAAAAAGGTAGAAGAGAAACAAAAGTTATTTTAAGGTGAATTTTATATTTTTGACAAAATTAACACATGTTCTATATAGTGAAAAATAGTATTGTTAAGGAATTATATATAATATTAAACAATAACTGTTGTATGCAATATTTTTGTCGAAATTTAATTGATATATAACATGTAACGCCCTGCCCTTGGGAGTGATGAAAAATGAATAAATAGAATACTACTGTTCAAATATTACAATACCAATTGTAATAAATTACAATTATTCCAAAATACAATGAAAAATCCTTAATCTGAACTACAACTATTTCTAGAGTTCTCCCACGAACTCTCACCATCCCATCCCGCGTCCTCACCTTGAGCACCTGTAGATGAAAAACATGTATGGGGAAGTACACCGTAAACGGAGAGTAAAAGAAATCCGTGAAATCAATTGAACAACAACAACCAATACACATATTTAAACCAATTATCACACAAGGCCTCGTACCCGGCTCTCTCATGGATACATGCCAAGTAATGACGTGGCCGAAATACTTCCGCGCTTAGGAACCCAAGTGTAGGTTGTCAAGTTATAATACTTGGTAAGTCCAAGTGTCGAACTACAAGGATAGTCGGAAAGACGATGAAGCGATTACGAGTCCAAGTCTTTGTTTCAAGAAGTAGATTGGTTGATTTTAATTGTTGATTTTAAAGTTATGCGATAAAAATTAAAGTGATGTATTAAATGATGAGAAAAGGGCTAAGGCAGTATAGAATTCATTTGTTTTGCAACATTATGTAGAATCAATCTCATTCAAAGTTCTCAATGCAATTCCTAAGTGTTAAGTATCTTACACTTTTCTAAGCAAAAGGGTGTGAAGCAAAAGCAACACATTCCTATATAAATGCCATATAAAGAAAGAGTGTAAGAAAAACTTAACACAAGTGTATCTCTCCTTTGTATCTTGTAATCAAAGGGTGTGAAGCAAGGCAACCCATTCCCATATAATGCTCAACAAAGATACACTAAAATAAAAGGCATAAATTTAAACTAGTCATTTGAGAACTCATTGTTAGTTTCCCCTAGGCAATTGACTTGATTATGAAAATGGCCACTTAAAGAGTTAAGCACAATAAATCATAACATTTTATTTGCCTAAGATTGAGAGGTCTAGGTGGAGGATAAACCATCCGGTATAGACATATTTGATAAATACAAATTGAATCCTTAGGGTGATTAGTGTTGTTGTTTATGACATAAACTTAAGAGATCCTCTTTGGCAACACCTTAACTAAGAAAATATTGAGTCTCAAAATCACATAAATTGTAGAAAGCACTCAACATATCATTAAAGCATTCAAGGATTGGAATCTCAAATTTATAGTGTTTTCATGAATATTAAAAACTTATCATGCTTGGTAATGAAAAGTATCTCATTCATAGAAGGAATGGACATAGGCTAGTAAGAAATACACAAGTGTATCATCTCTTCATTAATGCTTGAGAACTAGGTATACAAGACATATAAAGTTCAATCATCTTATGAAGATTATCTAACTAGCTTATGGATGGTTGATTAAATGGAGAAAATAAAGGATTAAATAAGTATTTAACAATACTAACAATGGAATGAGAAATGAACTTACATAATTAATGCATTACAAACTTCATCTTTTAGCCTTAGCAAAGAAATTTACTCCATAATAAATGTAGAGACAAGAATTACAAAAGTGTATTCCATTTCTCTTCAATGAAGATAATAAATTACAAATTCTAGAGAGAGAGTAATATTCAAGACAAGTAAAATAAAACTATTAATAATCCAAGAGTCTAAGAGTTTTTCTATACACTAATGGAGACTATATATATAGATGAGTGTGTTGTCTCCTTCTCTTCTCTCTACTAAAGATCCAAGAGAAACTATTCTCTTTGTCCATTGAAAAATAGCCACTTTTGTATAAAATACAATATTATAGGAGATAGAGATTTGCACCACTTTTTAGTCTCCAAGCTAACTATGAGATAGATGAGCAAAATAGAGGAGGTGACATAAAAGACAAAGCAAGCCATCTAGATTAATTTTGGCTTGAGCTAGATGGATCCAAGTGATGGAAAAAATTCCTTGATTGATCTAGCAAAAAGCTAGATAGATCCAACTCTTGTTGTCAACCCTTGATAGATCAAGGAATGAGCTTGATTGATCCAACTATTTGACTTTTCCTTGACTTTTTGCTTTAAATGCCAAAAATTGCTCGGATGATCATTCTTCTTTTACTCAATAAATTTCTCGAGATCTAAAGGCAACAAAATAAACACAAAAAATGCCTTTCCAAGCAACGTTAAATACAAAATATGCTACGAGGCTAATCGCGAGATAAATTAGCAAACCAAATGGTTTTAGAGAGTTAAACGCGTCAAACGACTCCGAAAAAGAACATATTAATGACAATATTATGCGTTTATCAACTCCCCCCAACTTATCTCTTGCTAGTCCCTTAGCAAGGAAATTAAAAATAGCTAAGTATAATAATCGAAATGCATTTAGCACATGCATTAAGCCTTTGAACTCCTAAGTTCACCTAGAAGACGAGTTGTATCTCGTAAGGGTTTACAGAGTTGATACCCACAAACATCCAAAGTTTGAACTCAAAGAAGTAGAATTGAAGCATTTCCATGAATTGATTTAAGTGTTTGGCATTACTATTACAATTTCCAGAATGTTGGCATTTGATTGGCGATCTTCATTGCTTACAATCTCTTTTAGAAACTAGCTCCACATTTTTATTTGAACACACTATGCATATATAATTTTGACACAATCATTCTTAATCATAAATAATTCTATTCATCAATAGTGGTAGAGAGAAATCTTTCAAAACAAAAGCTCAAGAACTTTGTCAATTTTAAGCACTTTTCTTTATCTTTTACTTGGACTTTTTGCTAAATTAGCTCAAGGTGGTTTGCATCTCTATGGAGGGTAGCGGTCTCACTTTGTGATTTTGCATTCATAGCTTTTTCTCTTTTTTTTTTTCTTTTTTTTTCATCAAAGGAAGCTATTCACCTTTTTTCCATATGGTAACCTTTGTCTATCCTTAATATTAGACAAAATGACTTATGAATTTAGTCAAGTGAAGCTTAAAGTCGATATTAAGTTTAAAAGTCATCCAAGTTTCCAAATCTTTTGTAAGTGCCATGCATGTGTCCCCTCTCGGGAGGATCTTTTCGAAAGAGCTTTTATTGCATTTGAACATTTCTTCTCTCTACATAAGACGAAAATAATTCTATGTGATACCAAAGACTAAATCAAACCACAACATTATGCATGTTCATAAGAAACTACGAGGCTCAAGAATCTAAATCAAGCAATGCCATGGAGATTATTAATCAACTACCTATCCGAATCAAGAAATTCATGCAAAAAACCATCAATTCAAGGACAATTCTATAAAAATTTATCATCATTTTCAAACTTCGATAAGATGGTAAAATCGATCCTAGCATGGAGAAAATTATCATGAAATAAAGCATGCTTGAAAATTTGAAAGTGCTCACCCCCCAACTTAAAGTTGGCATTGTCCTCAATGCTCTTAAAGACGACGAAAATTGGCGAGTCGTTGAAAAATTGCTTTCCAATTTCTCCAAAATGTGGCTAGGATCGATTCTGAAGCTACTTCATAGCCATTTGAGGGAGTGTTGGCGAAAACTTTCTAGAGAGAAAAAGTGGTGGTTTTGGGGTTTAAAGCTCAAAATTTGGTGAGATGTGGGGAGGATTGTTGAAGAATGGTTGATATTAGAGAGCTTTGAGTAGAGATTGAGAGGTTTGGTGAAGGATTTGAAAGAGAGAGAAAATGGCGGGCTTGGATTTAGAGCTCAAAATGTGGGCAAGATTGTGGGGTTTCTTGGATGGGAGGAGGAGATTAGGAGTGGATATGAAGAGTTTTGAAGGATTTGGGGAAGATTAGAAGGTTTGATGGGAGCTTTGGAGGCTATGGGTGAAGATGGGTGAGTGGAGAAGATGATGAATAGTGATGGGTTTGGGTTGAGAGAGAGAAAGTAGCAAGTTTTTATGAAGGATTTGATGAAAAATGGTGAAGAAATTGATGGAGATTTGGTGTTAATGGAGGTGTAGATGTGTGTAACAATGGGGATTGAGGGAGAAATAATGGAGTTGTGAGAAATGGTGGGTCTATGAGAAATGTGAGCAATGGGGGAGGTAGTTACGGATTTTTTTTAATTTTTTTTGTGCTGCCAAAACACTCTGCCGAAGTTGGATCAATCGAGCTTTTTATTTTTTATTTTATTTTTTTTAGACAAAACAATGAACCTCTCATGTTTTATCTTCTATCCTCACATTCTCTAATTTTTTTCACTTCTCAAAGGCCTCGAAATTTATCCGAGAATTTCTAAATCTTTAGCGATTTTTCAAACTTTTTTCAATTTTTTTCTTTCGGATTTTTTTACAGATCATCCTCCCATCTGCCCGAATCATTCTTATATTTTTTTCGGCATCTTCCAACTCCCGCTCTCGCTCGATTTGCTTCGCTTCATCCACATTTCCTTAAATCGCGTCCGAAATTTCTTTGACTCCGAACCGCTCGATTTTTCTGAAAACTCCAAAAACAAAAGTATACACATTATTTACAAAAATGACCTATGCTTTTTAGGCGTAGGTCGGGTCGCTTAGAGGGATGGACTCCTCTAGCGACGGAATTTCCAAAAACGGTTTGAGTCTTTGACCTTTAACTTTAAATTTGAAACCGGTTTTTGGATTTTCAGTGACTCTATCATGTTTACATGTTCAATTCCATCATCAAAATCATCTTGTTTATTACTTATTAAAAACACGTTAAGCTCAAGAGTCATATTTTCAAAGGCCAATTTCACAATTCCATTCTTGCAATTGATGATAGCATTTGATGTTGCAAGAAAGGGTCTTCCTAAAATCACGGGAATCTCATTTTCGGGATTGGATACCGGTTGCATGTCAAGAACAATGAAATCCACAGGAAAATAGAATTTATCAATTTAAATTAGCACATCCTCTACAATTCCCCTTGGAATCTTGACCGTTCGATCTGCCAATTGGATCGTGACTTTCGTGGGTTTCAACTCTCTTAAACCCAATTGGTGGTAGACCGAAAATGGAAAAACATTAACACTTGCACCCAAATCAAGCAAAGCATTTTTGATTCTAAAGTTTCTAATCAAACAAGAAATGGTGGGGCAACCGGGATCTTTGAATTTTGGAATTCGAGTGCCTTGCATTATTGAACTCACTTCTTCCGCCATAAATGCCTTCTTTTTAACATTCAATCGCCTTTTAGTCGTGCACAAATCTTTTAAAAATTTTGCATAAGAAGGAATTTGTTTCACCGCATCAAGCAATGGAATGTTAATTTTCACTTGTTTGAACAGGTCAAGAATTTCGGTATTTCGGGTCTCCTTGAAAGGTTGAGATAACCTCTCCGGAAAAGGGATTTTGACACTATTCTTGACTTTCTTAAAATCTTATTTTCCAACTCTCTCTTCTTCCTTCATTATCTCTTCTAGGGGGATCTCCTCAACTTGACTTGACTCGGCTATATCCACCGGCTTTTTGGCCTTAGGAATTATAGTTTTCTCAATCTCTTTCCCACGTCTAAGGATGGTGATGGATTTCAACTCCTCAACATTTCCACTTGACTCACCCTCATTAATCACTAAAGATTGTCCTCGGGGGTTAGCTAAAGGTTGGGATGGAAAATTTTCTTTTTCTTGGGTGGACAACGCGATTGTGAGTTTGGACATTTGGGTTTTCAAATCACTAACCTCTATGTTGGTCTTATCTATAAATTGCCGCAAAAGAGACTCCAAATTTGAATTTGGGTTTGGGTTAGTTTGGCCAAAAGAGTTGTTTTGGGGTGTAGGTGGTCTTTCTTGGTAGGAGTTTGAATTTTGATGAGCATTTTGGTTTCTCTCCCAACTAAAGTTAGGATGATTCCTCCACCCTTCATTGTACCTTTGAGAAAATGGGTCATTGTGAGGCCTAGAGTATGAGTTCATTGCATTGACTTGTGAAAGACCTCTTTGAAGGCCTGAATTGTGTGACACTCCTCCGTGGAATGTCCCACTTTCTCACAAATGACACAAATGGTGCTAATACCTACACTACCTTCCCTTATTTTACTAAACTCCATGGCTTCAACTTTCTTTGACAATTGCATAAATTTCAACTCCATGTCATCACCTTTGGACAATTGATACAAACCCCCCTTTTGGAAACTT
>CM038467.1:41366745-41466745 GCA_021464415.1 Lonicera japonica
TGCCTTAAGTTTGGCGGAGCCTATAACTTTAGACTGGGCTTAATTAGCTTAGATAAGTATAAATGGGGTACAGTTGAGCAAGGCCCTCTTGTAGCCGTCTTTGCCGCATACTGATGGTTGGTACTAAATCTCAACTCTATACATCTACATTATGATAAACTATAGAAGTTATTGAAAGCGGTTATGATATTAATTTGGCAGAATTCTTATTATACCCATGTATTTTTTTTTATTTAAAATTATAATTGATAAGATTCAAACACGTGAGTTTTTGGTTAAAAATAAAAGGGGATATTAAAAAATAGGCCTTATATAAAAAAGTTTTTAGAAAAGAACCGAAAAATAATATTTTTGTAAATTAAGGGCCTATATTTGGCCAAACTCCAAAAGGAGTACAAAGTTAACTTTGTAGTAGATTTTTAAATTGTATTTTCTTATGAAATCATGCAAAAGTAGATTTGCACTACATGTTTTTTTTTATCATATTATTATACATAAGTGTTTAATTGACAGTATTGTAGAATATTTTTTTCAAATTGCATCTTTAAAGCCTATTTATTAATAAAATGCATATAATTATTTTTTCGGAGTTATGCAAAGTTAAGTTTGCACTCCTTATTTTCTAAAACATTACTCTCTTCGTCCCAAATTGCTGGTCCCTTTTGGGAAATCCAAATTAATAAGGACTCAACATCATTATTGTACTTTTTACTTAATTTATATTGATTTTCCCTTTTTACCCTTTTCTTTATTCAAAACTTTTTCTTAAAAAGTAAAAGTACAAAAGGGAAAAATAGGTATATATATATATATCTTTTATGGAAAGTGAACATTTATTTTGGGACATCTAAAAATGGAAAGAATGACCAGCAATTTGGGACGGATGGAATATTATGTATTTGTATTTATTTGATGTTGTTTTAAAATTTTATGAATGAAATATAAGAATATGCTTGTTAAAAAATATAAACGCATCATTCAAAACAAATTTGTATTAATTTTTTTTATTGCAAAGTTAAGTTTGCACAAAACACAATTTTGTGCAATGTTGAGTTTGCACTCAACACAATTTTGTGCAATGCTGAGTTTGCACTCAACACAATTTTGTGTAAAGTTAAGTTTGCACTCTGTCAAAACCCTTAGGGCTCGTTTGGTTCGAGCTTTTGAGGATTCCTGGAATCCTGAATTCCATTCCATGAGGATTATTTTGTTTGGTTGAAGTTTTAGGTAGGAATTTAGGATTCCTAGGAATCCTAAATTCCCCCATTTTGCCAAAATATGTTCCCTTATAAATTGGGAGGAATCTTGGATTCCCAATTTGAGGAATCCTTTTCTTTTTGTCCAAAAAATGTTTTTTTTCCAGAAAATGAAAAAAAAAATTCCCAAAAAATGAAAAAAAAAATTCTAGAAAATTTTTAAAAATACTTTTTTCCCATAAAGTGAAAAAAAAAATCCATAAAATGAAAAAAATTATTTTTTCCCAAAAAATGAAAAAAAAATTCCCAGAAAATGAAAAAAAAATTTCCCAAAAAATAAAAAATATTATTTTTTCCCCAGAAAGTGAAAAAAAATATTTTTTTCCAGAAAATGAAAAAAGAAAAATTCCCAGAAAATTAAAAATATTATTGTTTCCCCAGAAAGTGAAAAAAAATATTTTTTCCCAAAAAATGAAAAAAATTATATTTTCCCAGTAAATGAAAAAAAAATCCAGAAAATTAAAAAAAAAAAAAAATTGCCGAGTTCATTCCTAAAACTCCAACCAAACGAGCATTAATGAAATCCAATAAAAGATGCCAGGAATAAAGGTTTTCTGGCATCTAGAATGCCAATTCTATTCCTAAAGATCGAACCAAACGAGCCCTTATTTTAAAACACAATTGATAAACAAGCCCTTAATTTAGACCGATAATGATATTTAGGTCCTTATTTCTTAAAAAATATTATTCGTTGGATTTTTTGCAAAAAATATTATCATGCAAGACGTTTTACCTCTTTGCCAAAAAATAAAATACCTTACTATTGAACCAACAATATTTTTATGTTTTATTCTATTCATTTAAATGTATACACACATAAAAATAAAAGGTGCACATATATCACTTGTGATTCCGCGTCTAGTATCCTTAAATTAAAACCATCTTACAAGAGGAAGTTTAATTATAGAGGAGTACCGATTTTCACATTCATTAGCTTTCTATAGATGAGGAGTTATTTTGTTAGCTCAACCCCCCATACGTATGTAAACTTTCTAATTTTATTTTTAAGAAAAATGTTAGATCCTGTATGTCGGCTGGATCCAACCTTTTATATCTACGGTATATTATAAGAGCATCAATATTGGTGATGAAAGAAAGTAAGGTAAGTAGGCTAAATATATTTTTCGTAAAATAGGAGTATTTTAATGCTCCCATGTCTTAAATGCTCGTGTAACTATATAAAATTCTAGCTCATTAGTGACCAATTTGCAGAATGTGCGTCACACTCCACCTAGACGATAGAAGCATCACACTTCAACTAGAAATAATATAACTTAATTTAAAATATAAAAGTTAAAGTGCCACTTTTAATTTGAGAAATAGTTATTAATGTATTTAGTTTCTAATCCTACTGTATATTTATATTAATTATTAAAAGTATTAATATTCAATTTAATATATGATATTTTTTAATTTATATATATTTATGGGTTTCTTTTTCAAAATTGAGAGGGTGTATATTTATATTTTGAAAAGTATGTCATTTAATATATATATATATATATATATATCTTTTTTAATATATATATATATATATATATATTTGTCTATATGATATATTTTCGCAAATTTCGTACCCCTCGAGCCCATTTGTGTACGTCCCTGTTAGAACTTGTGCAACATTCATACCAAGACAGACACCTTTCTTTTCACTGTGAGTCTAGGACTCCTTTAAGGGGTCTATGTAAAAGGTACGATACCCCAAAATTTAATTGAAATGGGTGAAGAATTGAGCATTTTATCATCGCAAAAACTAAATATATATTATTACTAATTTTTTTTATGTAGAAAAAAGTTTAAAATAAAATAATGGGAATGGAATACTATTCCTAATTTCTTAAAATAATGTTCGTTCGTTGTTTTGACAACGCAATAAAAAAAGGGTAAGAGATAAATGAGATATGGTGAGAAAGGGTTAGAACAAAAATTAAAGTCAAATGGAGGTTTTGATTCTTTCTAACTCACAACTTTTCACTTTTATTAAATAGATTTACCACTTGAAATTATACAATATAATAAAGTATTTTTTCTTTCTAACAAATAATGAAATAATAATTTATATTGGGTGGACTATTGCCACACTCTAAAGTTTTTTGTAACACTCTTTTTCATTGACTCGATACAATAGGGCCAAGTATTTGCACATTACTCGGTGCAATAAAGCAAAATTATTGTTGGAAAAAAAACATACGCTGACTCGACCCTATTGTACCGAGTAATGTGAAAATACTCGGCCCCATTGCATTGAATCAATGCACACATACTCGGTTCTATTGCACCGAGTTAATATGAGAATGTTACAGAGAGGTTTGAAGAGTGGTAGGTAATAACCCCACTTTTATATTTGGGTTGAACTAGTCCGATATCAGTACTTCAATTAATATTATAAAAAAATAAAACAATAAAACTCGAAATGGGCTCCAACTCCTCCCACCTAATTCCGCCCTTGGAAGAAAAGGTCCTTGGACACTTGGAAATTTGGAATCATCTAGCTTGCTTTACGAATTAGGAGTCTAGGTAGAAAAATATGCACGTACAGTATAAACTAAGTTCTTTTTTTTTTTTCCCTTTCTTTTTCCTTAAAAGTTGGGCTGGTAATCTGGGCTTGGGGAAATTGATTTGTTCAAAACGAAAGTTGGGCCTAGAGTAACCTTGAAATGGAATATGTTTTTCTGCTTTGGTAAGATCAAATGCAGCCCATATTTGGTTTGGAAGAGAACAAGACTGGGTGCTTCCTTTAAGTTTCACCCCAAAGCAAAAGCTTGTTACTAATGAGTTATACCCAAGATGATATCATAGTACACTTTTTATACGATTGTGTAGGATTCGAACTCCGTTAGCAATAATTTGACTAAAGAGTTTGATGGCAGTGGAGACGTAAACTCAAAGTTTGTTAAGGGCAGCTTCAAATCATTTTAAGGGACAATTTTCTTAAGGAGAGCTACCTCCATTTATGTAGCCCATAACAATTTCTAAATAAAATTAACGGTATATTGAAAAATAAGGCTTGCATGAAAAAGTTTTCTCAAAAAGAACCAAAGAATAATATTTTTTTAAATTAAGGACTTATATTTGACCAAATTCCAAAAAGATTGCTCATAATAATTTTTTCGGAGTTATGCAAAGTTAAGTTTGTATTTTTTATTTTCTAAAATATTACTATGTATTTTTATTTATTTGACGTTGTTTTAAAAATTTATAAATGAAACATTAGAATATACTTGTTAAAAAATATAAATACATCATGCAAAACAAATTTGCACTAAATTTTTTTGATTGCAAAGTTAAGTTTGCACTCAACACAATTTAGTGCAAAGTAAAGTTTGCATTCGGTCAAAACCCTTATTTTAAAACACAATTGATAAACGAACCGTTATATTAGAATGATAATGATATCTAGGTCCTTATTTCAAAAAATATTATTCATTGATTTTTTTGCGAAAACATTATCATCCAAGCCCTTTTTATTTATTTTCAATAAAACTAATTCTGTCACTAATACCCATGAAAATTTGATATAATTAATTATTGTCCGTTATTTGGCATATATTGATATATTATCTTTATAATTATTTTGAATGATTTAAGGTAGAGCTTATGTATTATGGATGAACCATTGAGCTCTTTAGCTCAAGCCTAAGCAGACTGTTTTCACTATGCCAAGAAAAGGTTTAGGAAACGAGCACAAATAGGGTCCGTCTCTTAAGATACTTCTTAGGCGACGAACACTATTGTACGTCTCCTAAAACTTCACTTAAGTGCCGCACTATTAAGTGCGTTGCCTAAGTGTGATCTTAGGTGACGTACCAATATCATACGTCTCCTAAACCTACACGTTAGGCGACAAACTTATAAAGGTATGTCGCATAAAGGTTAGGTCGCTTAGGCAACATACATTAACAAATGTGCATCTCGTAAGTGGGCCTCTTATGAGACGCACATTGGTCAATGTGCGTCGCCTAAGTCCCATAATTTTAAACAAATTTTTAAATATTTGAAATTTTAAAATTCACTTAGGAGATGCACTTTGATCAATGTGCGTCGCCTAAAGTTATTTTCCCCCTAAATTTTCAACAAAATTTTAAAATTCACTTAGAAGACGAACATTGGTCAATGTGCGTCGCCTAAATCCTATAATTTTAAACAAATTTTTAAATATGTGAAAATATTAAAATTCACTTAGGAGACGCACTTTGATCAATGTGCGTCGCTTAAGTCCCATAAGTTTAAACACATATGTGAAAATTTTAAAATTCACTTAGGAGACGTACTTTGATCAATGTGCATCGCCTAAAGTTATTTCTCCCTCTGAAATTTTCGACAAATTTTAAAATATTTGAAAATTTTAAAATTCACTTAGGAGATGCACTTTGATCAATGTGCGTCACCTAAAGTGATTTCTCCCACCGAAATTTTTGACAAATTTTTAAATATTTGAAAATTTTGAAATTCACTTAGGAGACGCACTTTAATCAATGTGCGTCGCCTAAAGTTATTTTCTCCCTAAATTTTTAACAAAATTTTAAAATTCACTTAGGAGACGAACATTGGTCAATGTGCGTAGGCTAAATCCCAAAATTTTAAACAATTTTTTAAATATTTTAAAATTTTAAAATTCACTTAAGAGACGCACTTTGATCAATGTGCGTCGCCTAAGTCCCATAAGTTTAAACACATATTTGAAAATTTTAAAATTCACTTAGAAGACGCACTTTGATCAATGTGCGTCGCCTAAAGTTATTTCTCCCTCCAAAATTTTCAACAATTTTTTAAATATTTAAAAAAAATTTAAATTCACTTAGAAGACGCACTTTGATCAATGTGCGTCGCCTAAAGTTATTTTTCCTCCCATATTTTGAACATAGTTTTAAAATTCGCTGAGGAGACGCACTTTGATCAATGTGCGTCGCCTAAGGTTATTTCTCCCTCCCAAATTTTGAACAAAATTTTAAATATTTTAAAAATTTTAAATTCACTTAGGAGACATTAGAATGCCTTACAATCATATGGATGGCCTTACAAATTTTGAACAAAATTTTAAATATTTTAAAATTTTAAAATTCATTTAAGAGACATTAAAAGGCCTTATAATAATATTAAGAGAAACATTAAAGAACTAGTCAAATGAAAGGATATATTATATTTAGCTGTATAAATAAAAGTATGTATACTACAAGAAAAGTGATAATCAGTGGCAAATTTTTGGTAGGATAGCTCAATTTCTCCACTAAAAAGCACTTTTGGGAGCAAATTTAACAATTCACACTAAAAGTTAGTTATTATGTATACTATTTATGGCGAACGTAGTTTTTCCCACTAATTTTCCTACTAACAATGCGGCGGGAAGAAATGGCTAGTTGGCGCCAAATAAATTTGAAAATTATTGGAGAAATTAAAATATCGCCACTATAAAAGATATATAGTGGGGAAAAACAATTCACCACTAAAAAAATAAATAATTAGTGGGGAAATTTTGACTTGTCATTAATGAGTTACAATTGGTGGGAAATAAAATCGCCAAAAACAAACTTTAGTCATAATCAGTGGTGAATGTTTTAATGGGAAATAAAAAAATCCCCACTAAAATGCATTTGTTTTAGTGGAGAGTATAAAATCCCCACTGAATATATACTATTTATGGGGAAAATATATCTGAGTCTAAATAAAAGCACATTATTTAGTACGGTTTATATTTAACCATTCCATATACTAATACTAGGGTATGCCCGTGCCGATGGCACTGCGGTTTAATTTGTGTAACTATTACGTACCGAAATATTAATAGAAAAACAATTTTTTGTTATACAAAAGATGACACCCAACCTTGCCACTATCATGGAGAGAGATTGATAATTATATTCCCCACCCTTAAAACTATGTACACTATATAATTGACACCTAAAATCATCGATGTTTTCAACAAATTTAAAGTGCATTTGACAAATTTACTAAATCATGTTGTATCATAAAAATTGGTTGTAAAACTTTTTAGATTTAACTTTCAAAGCTAATTTATTTCTTGTTTACTAAATAACTTGAGTATTTTTATTTTTTATTTTTTTTTATATATAGAATAAAAGCAAAGTTAACTTAATAAATTATTAGGGTATGCCCGTGCCCAAGGACACGAAATAGCGAAAAACATAAATCTATGTTTATGGATAACAAAAATTATTTATTTTCATCTACTGTACTTATGGCATGATAATTAATTGGTAGTAGAAGCTCAATTTTTACCTTTTTTTTCTAACGTAAAATTATAATAAACTCAAATTTTATTTGTGTTTTAGTAAATTGTGTTTTAAAAAAATAGTTAAAAAATATAAAGAAACAATTTATAAAAAAAAACACAATCTAATTAAAATTAAATAAGTTTTGAGTGCCCTTGGGCACGGGCATAACATAAAATTGTGAGTGATTTATATATTTTATTCACTTATCGCAAATTACAAAGTGATATTACACTATCGATCACTTTCCAACCGAATCGATCATGATCAGTTTAAAATTAACACAAATCAATAAATCGTATTCGTACTCCAATGTCTACATCGGTAAGTTTGGCAATGGTTGCGTATTCAGTCGTATTTAACTTATTTATCTCAGATTATTTGTTAAAATAACAAATATAGTTTGAATATTATTTGTTCACCAAGGAATAGAAAGTCATTCATTTAAATTCGAAACGATAACATCTAAAATTTAATAAAGTACCATATGAACACAATCCAAATCAACTATTGACATGTTTAGTGAAAATACCAATTAAGAAATACAAAAGGTTAGTAACCATTTGTGTTGGATATATTTCACACAATAGAAAATATGTTACTTATTTTACCACCAATCAATCTACATTTGTATTACTTTTTTTGTTACAAATTAAGTCTCACTTTTTTTCCTTATATCTCAAATTAAGGGTTTCAGATAAAATATATCATTTTTAGGAAATACTCATATTATTATATTAATTAAAATTTTATAATTTTAAAAGTTATTTGAATTGACAGGTTCAATGAACAAAAATGCAACTTTAGTGTAATTAAGTACATTATTTCTTATTGGTTCAACATTTCAAAAATGCCATTAAAAGAATTGAAATGTTAACCAGAAAAGTATCATTTCAGAGTTAGAATAATCAGTCATCATAGCAGTAAAATCACCTGTAAAAAAATAATTATTTAAGGTTGAAAACAAATTTTCATTGAATTGAGAGATTTAATGAACTAAAACACAATTTTAGTATAATTACCTTCTATGTAAAATTAACTATTTTATTAGTTTTATTTTCTTTTTCTTTTTAATTTTTTTAACTATCTTTTTATAACTTTTATTTTTGTGTTTTGGTTATTGGCAATTTTTTTGTTAATTGAGTAGATAAAATTTAAAGCAAAGCTAAGGGAACAGCAACTCATTTTTAGACTTTTTAAAATTATACTACGTTTAGTCTAAATAATTCCATAAGATAATATATTTTTTTATTTGTTTTTACCGTAGGATTTAGTACATTAGTTATGTACATCAAAAAAATAAAAATTTAAGACACTTGAAAAGGAAAAGAAAAACTGTAAATTAGAGTATAACTAATTATTCTTTCAATAGCATTTTTCAATTCTTTCAATGGTATTTTTGAAATGTCAAATCAATAAGATATAATATACTTAAAAGTATCGTTTCAGAGTTAGAATAATCAGTCATGTACTAATCATTTATGATAAAAGTAAATGCATAGAAGGAGAAAATGGAAGTTTTTAATTTTACATTATTTTTCAAACAAATAGTACACATATATACGTGATATTTAACCACAAGGAAGGGAAAAGGGAAATAGGATTCCGTAAAAAATAAATAATATAAATTATTAAGTCACTATATTTTTTCTTGTAAATCTATCTCAACTGGTGGTTAAACTTAATTAATGGTTGAGATGGATCAATTTAACGAAATCTCAAAAATAAATTAATAGTATGAAGTCGAGAATAGCAATAAAATCACCTGTAAAAAATAGTTATTTAAGATTGAAAACAAATTTCATTGAGTTTTTTTATGGAATTAATTAGATTATCTTACGGAATTAATTAGATTAAACTTAATATAATTTTAAAAAGTCTAAAAATGAAATAAAATAATTAGTATATCTGAGTTATGGTTTCCTTAGATTCGCTCTACGTTTTATCAACTCAATTAACAAAAAAAAATTGCCAATAACAAAAAAAAATAGTTAAAAAAAGTAAAATATAAAACTAATAAAATAGTTAATTTTACATAGAAGAAGATTTAAAGAGAGAGTTAAATAAATATCCTTATGCTTAACTCTTGTATCAAAATAGTAAATTACCTTATTAATTTTAAATTATGAGTTTTACTTTATATTCCAAAACATAACTAAATAAATTGATATTTAACTAAACAAGATAGAGAGGAGAACATAACTAAATAAATTAACAATTAACAAAAAAATTGCCAATAACCAAAACACATAAAATAAAAGTTATAAAAAAAGAAAAAAAGAAAAAAAAAAAAAAACTAATAAAATAGTTAATTTTACATAGAAGAAGATTTAAAGAGAGTGTTAAATAAATATCCTTATGCTTAGCTCTTGTATTAAAATAGTAAATTACCTTATTAATTTTAAATTAATGTTCTAAATATATCAAATTATGTGCCATTGTATTGGTGAATCAATCTTGACCATTGGATTGTTGAATTGATTTATGACCTTTAGATTAAAAAAGATAGTGGTCAAATCAATGAATAGTATTTTCTTGATTTGTATTATAGATTTGGCACTTAAAAAAGCGGTAGTTCTTAATAATTTGGTCCCAAATAATGATTTTTTTGCAGTATACAATCAATGTACTAAATTTTACAATTGAAAAAAAGAAGCTTAGTTTTGGCTAATGATTAGGTTGAAAATGAATGTATTTTTTTCAAAATATTACCGTGAAACTATCAATTTTATTTAAAATAAGATTCGGAACTCTTTATTTGAGACTACCCGAAAAGGAAAATCCTAATTTAAGATGGAGGGAGAGAGTGATTAGCAATACTTGAATGTCCCCTTCACAAAAATTTCTTGCTTTGTCCCTTATGGAAGTATGTAAGGACTCTAGTGTTGTGGAAAGACTATTGTATGTACCCTAGGATGGTTGCATTGGATACTTTAAATTTTACTTAGCTTCGAACACATTTATACAATTATTCAAACCGTGTTAGATTTTTTATTTTTCAATTGGATTCGAACATTAAAATAAAATACCTTTGGTAAGGATCATATTACTTTTAGCCACTACATCGCTTAATATCACCATAACATTTTCTTTAAACTATATATAAACAAATCGTGCACGGAAATCTTTGCACAAAGCGTGGAGCTCCAGCGTAGTGGATGATAAAAGAGTGAAGATCGATTTTGAACTAAACAATAATAAGCTAAAATGACGAGAAGCGTACCCAGAATATATTTGATATGGATTTGACACACACACACACACACACACATATATATATATATTTATATTTATATATACTTGCACATAATTCTTCAAATTTTGAATATGATTGGGTAATCATATCGGATATCCCTTTGGATCACGAATCGAATCGGTATGTTATATCTTCAATCTAATCGGACTTGGATACAACACTATTCGGTGCTATTTCTATTTTATTCGTTGATATATTTTAAATGAATAGTGAAACTACTAATTAAAGAAATGAAATATTCAAGGTTAAAGTGTGGCCATCAATTTGACACAAACTTTACGGTCAAAATTAGAACTACCAGAATCATACGTTACACGGTAACATGATACAAAGTTATAAGTTGGTTTCTTAACGAATTTGAGTGGTAATTATTGGGTTTACCTATTTGATATGAAATGATACCAAATCGGTTATCTCATTCAAGAAACTACCATGGCTACATAGAAGTATTAGATACATGTTACATGTACATAAGATGAAGATTTACACGAGTTTACGCTTAACAAATTTGGGTCACTCATAAGTTTGGATAATTTTTTTTTAACATTTCTAATAAAACTAATATTTATTAAATCAAGAAAGAAATTGTATATATTTTAGGATTATAGTGTTGTTCAGTTGGGTTTTTAAAATATTTTTTTAAGCCTTATTAAAAAAAATTGTATTTTGTTCAACTTTTTTTAAACATTTATTCAAGTTAAAAGATTTTTTTTTTATTTTACAAAAACTTTAAGAAATGAAAAAAAAGAAAGATTATATTTAGAAAAAAAAATTACTATTAAAAGCAAAGA
The DNA here is from genome assembly GCA_021464415.1 of Lonicera japonica. NCBI lineage: Eukaryota > Viridiplantae > Streptophyta > Magnoliopsida > Dipsacales > Caprifoliaceae > Lonicera > Lonicera japonica. The sequence continues at coordinate 41,378,279 of CM038467.1, forward strand.
TTATAAAAACTATTAAAAGTAATACTATTAAATTAGAAAAAAAAAAAAAAACAAAACAAAAACACCCACCAATAAACCCTCGACCCCATTACCTTTTCACTCCCAACAATCCCCAAAATCCCCCAAAACCTGTAACCCACCATCGTCTCCCGCAATGCTCTCTGACTCACCACCCTCTCGCACCGCCATCTCTCTCGCATCACCAGCGCACCACCGTCTCGCACCACTCTCTCCACCGGTGCACCACCATCTCGCACCACAATCTCACTCTTTCCAAGTACAAGTACGTATACTACTCTCTATATATATTGTGTGTGCGTGTATGTGTATGATATAGCTCTTATATAATCCCCCAATTTCTCTAAAGCCCCAATTTCTGATATCTTTTACGTAATAGATCTAAAGGATGTAATGGGCAATAGTTTTTGTATATATTTTTTTTGAAAGTTAAAAGAAGACAATTAAATTAAATTGGAAGAAATAATTTAGGATGGGTTTAAATCTATACATAAAGAAAATAATTTAGATTTTTAGTGGTATAAGAAAAATGGGTTTGCTTTCGGGTCATTAAGGATGAGTTTAGTATTGATCGGAGTTCCAGTAACCCCTTTGAGTGACAGGAACATAAGTATGTTTCCGTTGGAGTGTTTTGGATCAACACCACCAAAAACAAGCTCACCCCCATCTTTTGAACCAGCATACTGATTAAGCCAAAACAAGAATACCTCCTTTTTTTTACAAGACCTTGCTCCACCATATTGTACCTGCATTTTTATTATAAGTTAGTAAGTATGTAGGTAAGTAAAAGTGAGGAAGAATTTGAAGATTGGTGCTCTCAAATTTATTTATTTTTTACATATGTCAAAGAAATGGGATTGCTTGACTTATAGCAGGTGAGACTGAAATAATTGGAACCATCGATTTGGGTGGAGAACTTTTAGCACTCGAATAAACCAAGTTCTCAATTTATACTGTGTTTCTTCACAATTAGAATTAGTTTACCTGGAAAAATTTCAAGTAAGAATCTTAATTTAAGAACCTTATTTATGGATCGGGCTATTTGACGTGCTTACTTGAAATGTACCCTTAGTTTACCCAACTAAATAATCATTTAATACGGTAGGTGAGCAATAATCAATGAATAAAATTGTGAAAAATTGGTTCAAAACAGTATAATAACTTAAATCAAGTAAAGTATGTCAACACTAGAAAAAAAATTAGTCTTTATTTGTGATAGTACCAGTAGGTTATGATATCATATATCCTAATTACCATTGGCTACTTTATTTATTAGATTTATCTTGATAATTGATAAACTTTGAGAATATACATAGAGAATGTTTTTTTGGAAATTGGAAGTATAATCCCAATGAAGAAGTCGATGATCAAGTGAAGTAAACAAGGAGATGGGTCGTTAATTTGGATGAAAATGCAATGAAAACAAAGCTTTGTTTTATCATATCATATTAGGTCCCCAATTGCTGCTAGAAAAGAAAGTATTATAATCTAAATTGTTCTTGCTATGTTAGAGGTGATATTATCGCCAATAAATTGATAGGGGTTTGCAGTTGTTCATTTTTGTTATTATACCTGTGCCATTGTTTATTTTTTCTGTCTCATTTGATTAGCTGAGGTTGTGTATTAACGTTTTGTGTACTATATGCTATAGCATACTGTTTCTTTAAAGAGTCTTTGTCACCTCGTGCTATTAAACTAGACTGCAACTGTTCTACATATTCCATTAACCAGCTACATCTTTCGGAATTCACTTAAGCTAAAGTCCAGTGATGCTGAAATGGTGGGGGTTCAATATTCTCTTTTATGATCGCTTGATTAATCCTTTTTTTTGGTTTCTTTCTCCGCTCAAATAAATGTGGAGTCTATTATTCTAAACAATTGAAGTACTTTCCTATCTGGAGGTTGAAAGCCTGCACAATGCAATTGAGAAATTCATAACCTTGCTTTCTTTACTTATTTCTAATGAGGACATAGACGTTGCTAAAGTTGATTAGGAAAGAGAAACTATTGACGTTCCTGTTGACTCGAAACTGAGAATATTGGCAGGTAAAATATATGAGAAAAAGTTTTCGTATCGACTTTCTGTACACTCAATATGAATGATCAACTAGCCATGTTTTTACCAGATAGAAAAGAAAGTATTATAATACACAACCATTTTTTTTGCTGCTACTACTACTACTACTAATTGCTACTACTGCTGCTGCTGCTGCTACTACTACTACTACTACTACTAATTGTTTACATTGCTGCTACTACTACTTATTATTATTATTAATACTATTACTACTACTATTGTTTACATTGCTACTACTACTACTTATTATTATTATTAATACTATTACTAGTACTATTTGTTTAGTATATTAACCTTTTACATTGTAGAATTCCTCCTTCCTTTTGATTAATTTGTTGGCTTGTTGAACTGCATATATTAATTGATTGGGTTTGTTTTGTTATTGGGATTATACTTCCAGAGCTAGCTTTTTACAGAGATAGCAAGTATATAAGAAGGACCCACAGCAGAGAGGTGGCACGCGGATGGAGGATCCGTAGCCCAAGGTCGAGGAGCTTCGGTCAACCGTTGAAAGAATGCAGCAAGAGGTGGAAGAAATGCGGGAATTCAAGGCTGAACAACAACGAGTGATGGAAGAAATGCAAGCTCAAGTTCGGCTACTACTTAGAGGAAATGCTTCTGGTGGTGAGTCTACGTCCCGCCAACAACCATAGGTTAACACCAACGTTTTTTTTATTTTGAGACTTCAAGTTTTTTTTTTCTTTGAACATTTTGTGATTGTATATTTTGAGCATTTTGAGACTTTTATGAAATTTTGTGAATTACATTGATGTAGTTTTGTGAATTACAATATGATTTTGTGAATTATGGTGTTTTAAAATTCATCGTTATGTTTGTGAATTATATGGTGTTTTAGAATTCGTCGTTTGGGATTACAAACTATTTTTCATATAAAATGCAGTGTTATACATAAAATGCAATTTGGTTGCATGGGTTACTGTAATTCCAGCATTTCTTGAAATTATGGTCATTCACTTAAGCGACACGCATTGGTCAATGTGCGTCTCCAAAGAGTAGGACCGATGTTTTATCTTAGGCGACGCACATTGGTCAATGCGCATCTCCTAAGAGTCAATGTGCGTCTTAAAAGACGCATATTGACCAATGTGTGTCGCTAAGGGTATATTGGGATTTCGAAGATTGGATAAACACATGGGAAATAAGAGACTTGAGGCTCATATTTATAGGATTTACAAAAGGCTTCTTTCTGTGTGGGAGCAATGTGGGATAATTGGTTGGGATGTTGAGTAGGCCTTGAGAAAAAATCTGCTATGATGTTGTCTTTTCCTTTAATACGCTTGACTTCATAATCCCATTGAGAAAACCATTCTGACCAACGCATAAGTTGAGCATTTGGGATTCGTTTTTGCTTAAATTCAATCATAGCTGGGAATGACGACATATCCATTTCAATCTTAAAATGGTGGCCTATCAAATGGAATTGAAATTTCTCTATTCCTCGACGGACTACAAGAATCTCTTTGAAAGTAGAGTGATAATGCAGTTCTCCTTGTTTGAATTTGCCTGACTTGTAACCACAAGGATGTCGAATTCCATTTTCTTCTTTAAGAAGTATAGCTGCCCAATACTCGTTACTAGCATCAGTTTGGAGTATATGAGTTCCTGTAGCAGGTATCTTCAATGGAGGCAAAGTTGCAGTAAGCGCTTTAATTTGCTGAACAGCTTTTGTGTGAGCATCTGTCCACGGAGGAGGAGACTTCTTTAAAAGAGCTGTGAGGGGAGTTGTTAGCTTAGCAACTTTGGAATGAACTGAGACATATAGTTAACCAACCCAAGGAATTGTTGAATATGAGTTTTAGAGGTTAACTTGTCTGGAAACTTTAGCAAATCCTTTGATATGTGTTCTTGCAATTGAAATTTGCCATTTTAATCTTCATACCAAGGAAATCAATGTCTATGATACCAATCACCATTTTCTTTTCTGAGAGCATTATTCCATGGTGAAGGACAATCTGTTGAAACTGGTGAAGGAGCTTTGTATGAGATTCTTCATTTGGGGTATACAACAATATATCATCGATGTATACAAGAGCATTTGAAAGAATAGGCTCGAAAATAGTCATCATAGTCTTCTCATCGTCAATGCCGCCAATGATATAAAACCATTGAGACATACGGTCATAATGGCGTTCAAGATCTTCTGCTTTAAGGGAACAACATTTTATTCCGATGAATTCAGCACAGGCAATATCAACATGCTTCGTCGCCTAAGAGTATCACTTAAGAGACGCACATTGACCAATGTGCGTCACCTAAGAGTATAACTTTGGAGACGCACATTGACCAATGTCCGTCTCCAAAGTTATACTCTTAGGATACACACATTGGTCAATGTACTCGCCTAAGAGTATCACTTAGGAGACGCACATTGACCAATGTGCGTCGCCTAAGATCTGAGGAGACGAACACTATATACGTTGCTTAAGATCTTCTTAAGAGATGGACCAATGTTTGTACATCGCCTAAAATCTTAGGCGACACAACTTAGGTGCCGGCCCTTAGGCGCCGGCTTGCTTGTCGCCCGACTCTTAGGAGACGCACATACATAGCTTAGGAGACGGACAATGTACGTCGCCTAAGAGCATGTTAGGCCTAGTGTTTGCAGGTTGAACGTTGATTGAGATTGATGGATGGGGTGGATCAAAGTGATGGAGTTTTATCCATTTTATTAGCGTTTAATATTTATAGGTGGGCGCTATTAACACACATCAAAATATTCACTGATATTCCATCTTATTTACTCGTCCCCTAAGGACCGAGTAAATGTGTACATACTCGGTGCTTAGGGGCTGAGCCATTTTTTGGTAAACAAAAATTATACTGGCTCAACCCCTAAGGATCGAGCCAATGTACACATATTCGATCCTTAAGAGCCGAGTCAATATTGGAATGTTAAATAGTGTTTTGGTGTGTGTCAATTGTAGTGTGACCCCGATTTGTATATTATTTTTTTATTTTTTTATATTTGGATTTATGATGAGTACATCCTCTGGCTATATATTTTTTGTTTAAAAGAATTTTGTATCGTTCTTAATATTGTGAATTGGATTTTGGTAATTATAATATTGGAAATTATATTCTTGTATTAGAACTACTATTAATATTTTGATTCTAAATTATTCCATTGTTATTTAAATCATTTTCTTAATGTCAAAGCGTTACATGGGGCAAGGCTGTTTTTGGCCAAATTTATGTAAGTGACTTTGTTGCTCATGCACGCTCTTTTTCGGTCAAATTATTTCGTTTAGCCCTTTGAATTGGCAAATTTTCTATTTATGGTATGATTAGATTTGGTAATAAGTTGCATTAGGAAGGTTGGATTTGATTTACGTCAAATCTGGCCCAATTCCTGGCATCATCAACACTGTAAGACCCCGTGAACTGTGCAATTTTATATTTTTGGCACTTATTTTGGATTAGTTTGAATTTATTTTCTTTCTTGCAATTCTCCTCCCCGGTAAGACGATTTCTTTATAATCATTAATTATTAAATAAAGTTGTGAGTGTGTATTCCTTTCTTATCCAAAGTTTACCCAATACATAACTTTCTGGTATGTCACAAAAAGATAATTGGCAAGTAGCCTTTCTATTTTCATTTCACTATCTTGTCCCATAACTTTTATAATGTTTTATCTTAAGTTTATATATAGGAATTTTGAAAAATAATTTGATCTAATGTTTTATCGAAAGTTTATATGCTTTTTTAAACGACAGTCGTAAATGAAGAGTATTGTGACAAATGTTTTGACTAGATTGAATAAAAGTTCAATCGATTCATTTTGGGGCTAAAGTCCAAATAGAATAAAAGTTAGCTAGGTAACAAACTTTATTAATTATGAAAAACAATAGTACAAATTCAAATGAGCTTAATTTTAAAATTTTGGCCCCCTTCAATATTCAATATCGTGGCTGCACCCCTGATTTATTAGCATACATAGATAAACTTAATTTCACAAAAAATAAAGTTTTTACAAATTACATGGAGAACTATTATGAACCATTCTATTATCTGCCATAGAAAATGGATGCACAAAACCCTATAATTTTTATTTTTAAAATTAAATATGTTAAAATAATAGAGAGAGAGAGAAAGAAAGAATCTTATTATTCAACTGATATCTAATATGTGTAGGGGTTAGCTCTATTTATATTAAGAGCTAACCTCCTTACTTCTCTACATAATCAATGTGGGACAAATTCACTATATATACTATTAGGTAATTCCTCATTCATACCACAATTCTAATGTGGGATAAATTGTATCTTACAATATTACTTATGGACATCCACATATCAATATTTTTATAACACTCCTCCTTGGATGTCTATTATGTCACAATTTAATGACAGCTGCCTCATTAAAACCTTCCTAAGGAAAAACCCAGTGGGAAAAAAAACCAAAGTGAAGGAAAAAGAGTACAACATTCTTCTAGATTATTGAATTGGTATCAAATGCACAATATGCTGCCTCATTAAAACCTTTGCTAGGAAAACCCAATGAGACAAAACCTAGTTAAAGGAAAAAAAGTTCAACGTGCAAATATTAGGTAGCATACTTCAGGATGCTCCCCCTGATTATTTACTCCCCCTAATGATAACATTTATATAGTTTGGTTATAAAGTCAACGCATGCCAATATCATAAACTAACTTCTGGAATATCGGCTTCGGTAATGACTTTGTGAACAGATCAGCTAAGTTGTCACTTAAACGGATTTGCTTGACTTCAATCTCTTTATTCTTCTGAAGCTTGTGAGTGAAGAAGAACTTAGGTGAAATATGTTTAATCCTGTCACCTTTGATGAAACCTTCTTGAATTTGTGCTATACATGCTGCATTGTCTTCATATATAGTACTTGGAACATCTGTAATAGAAGACAATTGACAAGAACTGTGAATATGATGGATTAAAGATCTCAACCACACACATTCTCGACTAACTTCATGAAGAGATAAAATTTTAGAATGATTAGAAGAAGTGGCTTCGAAAGTTTGTTTAATAGATCGCCAAGAGATAGCGGTATTACCACTAAGAAATACATAACTTGTTTGAGGTCGTGCCTTATGAGGATCAGAAAGATATCCTGAATCTACATATCTTATTAACTCAGAACCAATAGAATTATGTGAATAAAATAAGCCTAAATCAGTGGTTCCTTGTAAATATCTGAGGATATGTTTAACACTAGTCCAATGTCGTTTAGTTGGTGCTGAGCTATATCTAGCAAGAAAATTAACAAAGAAGAAATATCCGGCCTAGTACATTGTGCTAAATATAATAGGGCACCAATCGCACTTATATATGGTACTTCAGGACCTAATACTTCTTCATCATCTTCCTTAGGACAGTTTGAATCTTTCTTTACATCTAAAGACCGGACAACCATAGGAGTGCTTAGTGGATGTGCTTTGTCCATACCAAAACGTTTCAATACATTCTCAGTATAGTTAGATTGATGGACTAATATCCCACTAGTGCTTCTCTCGATCTGCAGGTCGAGACAGAATTTTGTTTTCCCAAGGTCTTTTATTTCAAATTCATTCTTCAAATAGTTAGCAGTTTTTTCGAGCTCTTCTTGAGTCCCAATTAGATTAATATCATCTACATAAACTGCTACTATAGAAAATCCTTTTAAGAATTTCTTTATAAAGACACATGGGCAAATGGGATTGTTTTCATATCCTTCCTTAGACAAATACTGACTAAGATGATTGTACCACATTCTTTCGGATTGCTTAAGTCCGTATAGTGAACGTCTTAATTATATCGAGTACATACTCCTTGGCTTTGCTTCAGGCAAAGTAAATCTTTCTGGGATTTTCATATATATATGTTTGTGTCTAAGTCCCCGTATAAATAAGCAGTTACAACATCCATGAGTCTCATATCTAAGCTTTCAGTAACTACTAAACTTATCAGATATCTGAAAGTTATTGCATCCATAACAGGGGAATATGTTTGATCATAATCAATCACAGGTTTCTGCAAGAAACCTTGTGCCACAAGTCGTGCCTTGTATCGTGTGATTTCATTCTTCTCATTCCTTTTTTTTACAAACACTCATTTGTAACCTACAGGGTTGACACCTTTTGGGGTTTGTACTATAGGTCCAAATACACCATGTTTATTTAGAGACTCCAATTATGCCTTGATGGCAATTTTCCATTTTGCCCAATCTTCTCTTTGTTGACATTCATTTAATGTACGTGATTTTGTATCATTTTCATCATTACCCTTCGATACTTCAGTAGCTACTGCAAATGTACATACGTCATCGATGACCTTTTTGTTTCTATTCCACATCTTTCTCGAATAAGTGTAAAGTGTAGAGATCTCTTCATTATTTGGTACCAATGCCTTTTCAAGGCCTTTTATAGTCTCTTTAGGGACTTTTTCTAAAACAATGACCTTTTCTGGGGCCTTAGAGAGAGTGGATTTTCCCATGACCTCTTTTTGAGTGAAATGGGGAATCTCTTTAGGAGTGTTCTTAGGGCATGATTGCTCAATCTTCCTCTTTCAGGGAGCTGAGTCTTTGGAACTTATAGGTCTTCCACGCTTCTGGTGTGGTGCAGATTCATTAGCCGCCATATTTTTATTTTTTCCTTTAAGGACATTGATTCTAGCAGGTGCATTCATAGCTGACACATGTGATTTTTATTACATTCGCTGCATCATTAAATCAATCAGGTAATTTTTTTGCAATTTCTTGTAAATGTACTATTCTCCGTACTTCTTTCTCACATTCTGATGTTCGTGGGTCTAGATAAGACAAAGTGAGATTATTCCACGATATTTCTCGTCGTTCTTCTGGAACGGGTAGTTCTGCAGGGACCTTCTTATCTCCCCCTAATGGCGGGAATACTGTCTCAACAAATTGACAATCTGCAAAACGTGCAGTAAACACATCTCCTGTCATTGGTTCTAAATAACGAATAATGGAAGGTGAATCAAAACATACATAAATCCCTAGTTGTCATTGAGGGCCCATTTTAGTACGCTGGGGAGGCCGAATAGGAACATAAACTACACAACCAAATTTATGCAAATGTGATATATTTGGTTGAAAACCGGTTACTAGTTGTGCAGGAGAAAATGTGTGACAAGCTGTAGGTCTAAGTCTGATCAATTTTAATGTATGCAATATAGCATGTCCCTAGGTGCTAACAGCTAACCTAGATTGCATGAGTAAAGGCCTTGCAATAAGTTGAAGACGCTTAATCAAGGATTCGGCTAAACCATTTTGGGTGTGGACATGTGGGACGGGGTGTTCAACTTTTATCCCTTTGGATAAACAATAATCATTAAAAGCTTGAGAAGTAAACTCAGCTGCATTATCAAGTCTTATAGATTTAATAAGTTGATCTGGGAATTGCGACCTAAGTTTAATGATATGTTCCAATAGGCATGCAAAGGCAATGTTTCTAATAAAAATTAAGCTTACATCTAACCAGCGGGTGGAAGCATTAATTAAAACCATAAAATACCTAAAAGGTCCACTTGGGGGATCTATAGGGCCACAAATATCACCATGTATTCTTTGGAGAAAAGATGGTGCTTCAGAAGAAATTTTAAGGAACGAAGGTTTTTTGATGAGTTTATCTTGTAAACAAGGGGTACAGATATAGCCACTTAGTATGGTCAGCTGATGGTTTACCAATGAGTGCTCATAAGAGTTATCTATTATCTTTCTCAACATGGTTGTCCCTGGGTGTCCTAATCTATCATGCTACAATCTTAAGGCCTTGGGATCACTAAGTTTCGATATTTTAGATTTGAGCTTCTGGCTCATAACTGAGTATGACTCAACATTAGATAATGTTGTACAAGAGAGACTCGATGAGAAAGCACTTAATTTTTCCAGTGGGAGCTTCTAGCTCGCGGCACTAGTAATGATGCATAAGAATTCTTTGTTACTTTCACTTTTTGTTTCAATATGACACCCATTCATTCTAATATCCTTAAAACTTAGCAAGTTTCTTCTGGAATTGCTTAAGAATAATGCATCTCTTATAAATATGTGAGTACCATTTGGTAACATCACATGGGCTCTTCCGGAGCCTTAAATTATTTGCGCAAGTCCATCTATGGTGGATACTTTGCGTGTATTAAATATTAATTTAGAGAAATTTTTTTGATTTTTCAATATAGTATGTGTTGTGCCACTGTCTACTAGACAAAAATTATCCTCGGTATCATGCATTCCATAATTCATACCTTTAAAAGAAATATTATAAACTATTTAATAACCCAAACATATTATAAAAGCAATTAATTTATTGTTATAATGAATATAAAAACAAACTATAGTTTTTAACCAAAAGTTATAAATATCAAAATAAAATAATAATTTCTAAAACATAATTTAATAATAAAATATCTAAGACTGCCTAAATACATAAAATAAGTAGTGATAATTTAGGTCTTCTGGACCTAGCTAGGTGGTGCTCCCAACATCTCATCAAACTTTTCCTTAGTAATAGGATTGCCATCATCATCTTCAAAAAAATCAGTGCATTTCAGTTGAATGATATCAGTGGCTGATATGCTTGCATCGTTCTCTTTCCCATCCAACTAGTTTGTCTCCATAGCATTAATAGAGGCCTTGTATTGATCTACAACATGTTTTGGTGCACGGCAAGCACGTGACCAATGCCCACCTTTTCCACATCTATTGCAATTATTATTTGGTGGATTCTGGTTCTGGTCTTGATTCTGATTCTGATTCTGGTTCTCATTCTTCTTACCATACCACTTCTGGTGGTTTTTGAATTTTGTATTGTTGCGTGGGCCTTTATAACCACCTCTGCTGGGTAGTCATTGCGTCCACCTCTTCCGGAGGAGTTCTTATATCCACCTCTTCTAAGGGGATTATTACGCCCATTTCCACGGCCTCTATTCTGACCAAAATTGGCATTTGCTTCAGGAATTGCCTTAGAACCGGTTGGTCTAGAATTATGATTTTTTATTAGAACTTTTTTGTTTTGTTTTGCAACTAAGAGACAACTTACAAGTTCAGCGTACGTTGAGAAAAGACGCTCTCGGAATTGCTGCTGCAAGAGCACATTTTGGGCATGAAAAATAGAGAGAGTCTTCTCAATCATTTGCTCTTCAGTAACTTTTTCACCGCATAATCTCAAGCGAGCAATAATGTTGAAAAGTGAAGAGTTATATTCAGCCACTGTTTTAAAATCTTGGAATCGTAGATTTATCCATTCATTACAAGCACTAGGCAAGATGATCAACTTCTGGTGGTCATATCTATCCTTCAGGGATTGCCAGAGACCTAACGAGTCTTCCTCAGTCATATACTCATTTTTTAAATCATCATGAATGTGATGACATAGGAAGATAAGAGCTGAAGCTTTGTCCTGTGAGGACAATTTATTTGCTTCCATGATAGCATCACCAAGATTTTTGGCAGTTAAATGAAGCTTAGCATCAAATTACCCGTTTAAGTAGTTGTTGCCATTAAGCTCAAGGGTCTTAAATTCGAGTTTAGTGATATTCGACATAATGACTGCAAAAGAGAATTATTATAAATTAATTAATAACAAAGGATCAATAAAGTCAAATATTTTGGCCAATTATAATTTCATGGATAAGAACTTCATGTTCTTGAATTATGAGACTTCGGGCTCAAAAAAAACAATTATAGAACTTCAGGTTCTATCAAGACTTCAGGCTTGTAAAATATGGCCTTATTTTGATTCATTATATTTACAGTCATTTAATTATTAAGTTTAAAAGAAGAATGATAAAATAAACAATAGCACACACATTTGTACATGCAATTTAAATAAAACTTATTAAGTTAGAGTAAATACAAAAAAAAAATTAAGATTTTATGCCTCGAAGTTAATATCAAAATTGCAGGTTTAATTATTGAAGTATGTTTTTATTAAAACTTCAAGTTCCAAATAAATATTAGTGAACTTCAGGTCCCTAATATAATCCATGGATCTTCAAGTCAAGAATAATGATGATGGAATTTCAGGTTCCAAATAAAAATTACCCCAAACCCTTGGAAGTATTATAAGTGAGTACGGAGTTGGCTTTTTTGGGCCAACATAAACCGAAATCATTTACTTCCACTCTCCTTGGCCAAGTACGCCCCCGAGGTATATCGAGTGACGAGAATACTCATATACCCGAGAAGTATATCAAAAGATTCTTGCAGGTACCCGCCCCTGGGGTATATCGCAAGGTCTTGCCAAATAGGAGGGAGTCTGAAGCCTTAACCGTTCGTACACCTGCACTGTATATAAGATCGAGTCTCCTAAAACACTTATCAAACAGCCGTAGGGGATGTGCCACTTTACGGCTTCCTTTACACCACCTCTTTTAAAGCCCGAGTCTTTTTTCGGTGATATTTTTTTAGTGGTTCTTTTGGCAAAAATTGAGTTACACCGTAGTCTTCCTTCATCTCTGCCACATGGTTTCTTCTACAGTCATAAACGACAACAGTCTAGAAGGTTGGGCCGGTCGAGATCATACCGAAAGATTAGTAAGACCAAGCATATCCACAATGACAGATGGACGGGAGAACCAAGAAATAGATCAGAGCCTAGCCGAGGCATCAGCAATCCAGCCAACTCTAGCCGAGATGGCTTACTGATGACCGTCAGCAGGAATCTAGCAAGCCTCACGACCGAGTAACAGGGCACTCTAATTCTAATAGAAGAGTTATCAGTCAAACGAACTGCACCACCGGGGTTTGAGCAACTACCACAGAATCGAGATCAGAATCAAGGGCAGTCATCACAGGTACTCCCCCGAGTCCAAGGAACTAACCTACAAATGGGTCCCATCCAAATCGATCCCAACAATCAAAATCAGTGGGCCCCAGATTCAGGCCCTACTTATCAGCAACAAGAGCCACCCCATCGTTTGGCCGCAACCCCAAGTCCAATCAGGTTTTGATCATCAGTACCAGCAATGGCCGCAAGTTCCCGCAAGACCTGCCCCGCTGCCAGCCCTGGTAGCCCCTCCCAATGAGTACACAGATATCAACTGACTCTGGGTCGTATATGCAGAGTCAGTTATAGCTCGGGAACATCCCGATGAAGTGACGAGAGAAAGCAAAGAAATGAAGAAATTAAAGGAACAAATGAAGGTCCTGCAGAAGGGAGTTTCCCTAATGAAAGGAGAAGATGAGATCACAGACATGGATGCCTTCTCCGTCTACCCAGAAGCAAGATTGCCCCAGGGATTCAAGCTCCCCTCTATCATGAAATTTACTGGAACCGCACCTCCAAAGACGCACCTCCAATCCTACATCCAATCCATGCAAGTGTCCGGCTGTAGAGAACCCGAGCTAGCTCAGGCCTTTCACATGACTCTCACAGGGGCCGCCCTGAAATGGTTTTTTGATCTAGAGAGGTATCACACGAAGACTTAGGGAGACATCGTCAAAGAATTCATGACTAAGTACGGGTCCAACGAAGATTTAGAGATTACCCATAAGCACCTAAAAATGGCCAAGCAGGGCGAGAAAGAAAGCTTCAGCGATTTTGTCACGCGCTGGAGAGAAATGTCCCAAATGTCCAAGCGACCCGATGAAGAGGAACAGTTGAAAAACATACAAAAGAATTTCACTCCGGTTGTATTAGGTTGCATGGGAAATCATGGGATCGCAAGTAGAGGAAGAGCTGGCCAAGAATGTAGAAATTGATACCAAGAAAGCCTCCTACACCGAAAGAAAAATAGCCACTCCAGCCAGAAATCAACTGAGCTCATACCCATTTCAACAAAACCCATTCAAGCAGCCACAACAAACACCTCCGATGAGTTGGCCTGCACAAGGAGACTCTTCGAGCACTGAGGTCAAAAGCAGAAGGAATTTTTACACCCTCTTCACTACCCTGGTCAAAAGTCTAGAATTACTCCAAAAGGCCGGACTAATCACCCCACTTAACTCACGCCCCCACCAAACCCTATTCCCAGCACTTGGAGAATGAATGAAAATTGTGCGTACCATCAAGCCGTTGGCCATGACACGGAACGCTGTTTGGCTCTTCGCCACCGTATCTAGGACTTAATCGAGGCTGGAACCATCCCCGCGCTAGGCGGGCCCAATGTTACCCACAACCTCCTTCCCAACCATGCTCCGTCTGCCAGAATTAACGCCTTGACCACTGATGAAGAAGGCTTTGATCCCGTGGGACTTATCCGAGACGAACCAGCTTACAAATCACCCGTTGTGCCGCTTAAGAGAACCCAAGTTACCCCAGGCCTCATTCCAATAATTGATCAATGGATGGCTAAGATGAACTTCCTACCCGGGCAGGGTTTAGGGAAAGCAAACCAAGGGATCTCCCACCCACTCACAATCAAGACCAATCCCGAAAAATCTGGGATAAAATGGACCCAAGATAAGAAAAAACAACAATGGAGGCCCCTAGGCCCTCCGAATAAGACAATCTGTATGACAGAGACCTCCCCCAAGACTTTCAATTGGTCGGTAAAAACAGATCCGCTAGAAGCCTCAGAAGAATCAGACCCAGCATCCCTTTGGATACAATAGATCACCCAATCGGGAAAGGTATACCAGCCACCAATAGATATCGAGAAACAACCTCCCCCTAAGGAGATAGGGGAGGACCGAGTACTAGAACAGTTAAAGAAAACTCAGGCACACATCACCATTTGGGGCCTCCTGATTGCCTCCAAACCTCACAGGACTGCCTTCATCAAGCTCCTGGATGAGGCCGTCATATAGCCAGATTCTACACCCGAGCAACTGCTAAATATGATTGGGTCGCTTACAGTCCAAAGAAGTCTGTTATTCTCAGATGAAGACCTATCTTCGCTGGGAAAAAAACATAGTCTAACACTCCATATTACCGTTTGGACCCGAGGAAAGATTTTGCTGCAAGTTCTCATCGACAAAGGGTCACTTATAAATGTGTGCCCTCTGAAGACGGCCAGATGTTTGGGTATTTCAGATACAGAGCTTTCTCCATCAACTGTAAACATTGGAACTTATGACAACACTAGGAGGGCCGTTTTGGGCTCTTTGAAGGTTGACCTCATGGTCGGCCCCAAAAACTTCCCGGCCGATTTTTAAATCATAGACATCCCTTTCAGTTTTAACGTTCTAATGGGAAGAGCATGGCTACACGATATAAGAGCACTCCCCTCCTCCTTACACCAGAAGATTAAAATACCATTTGAAGGGAAGATAATCACCATCTAATGAGATCCTGAAAGGACCTTAGCAGATCTGGAATTACTTGTCTTAGGTATCGGGAGCCAAAGCATACAGTTGGGAGGCTTTTCTTACGAGCCTCAAGTGCAAGCTCTTACCACCCAGAGAATCGTGTATCTTCCCCCTGATAATATCTCCGGTCTCAGTGCCAAGATTATAAATATGCTGAGAATGATGAAATACTTGCCCGGAGCCAGTTTGAGAATGAGGTAGCAAGTATTACTTCAAGCCATAGAACTAGTAACGAGACGCGAAATAGAAGGTTTGGGATACCAACACACCGACGAAGATAACTAAGAGAAAATGGTTCGAAGGCATTAGTATTCGAGTTTCAGCTCACTAAATGGGTTTTTTATCAAGAAAGGAGAGGACTTCCCTTTTTGCGGCTTTCAGGAGCCTTGGAGAAACAGCAATGGAGATAATCTTCCAAGATGAGAAATCTTCTATGAAGAGGACCTTTACCTCAAAGAGAATGTCATACACACCTTCTCCACTAAATTAACGATCAGGCCGAGAAAAAAAAGTGAAGACAAAGAAGATGAAGAGGAAGAAATGATCGGAGGTCTCTTTAACATCATGGCTCTAGCAAACGATGAACCAATAGATTATCTTGTACACTTAATTCACGCCGATCCAGAGTACCAGGAAAAGGAGGAAAATAGTGAAATTGTAAGGGTGAGAAATAGAAAAGGAATTGAGGATAATCATACATATAGTGTCACCATCCAATTCATGAAGATTATTCATTATTGAAGGAATTCACGACCCGGTATAGGGATTGATGATAACCCCTTGAGAAGCTTATAAGTTTTGATTATGTCAAACCCTGCAGGTGGATTATGTTAATCCGACATGTCAAATAAGTTAAGTGGTACGCTAAAGGATTAAGAAGTCATTTAAATATAATTGTCAGTAATTTAATTTTAAATGACGGTTATTTGAAATCTTAACGTGGGGAGAATGATAAGTATTTAATAGCAAGGAGCTCAAAATATTATTTTGAGATAAGGACGGGAGTGCAATTATAATTCTTTAGTGGTGTGAATTATAATTTATGGAAAGAATCAATTCTTAATCGAATTAGGATTCCGGTTTTCCATAGTAAGCCCAAACACTTATTTCTCCTTAGGGTCCCTATCGTAGCCTTACATATATGCCAGCCTTGCCTCTTCTCTCGATACAATAATTTTCACGAATTTAGGGTTTGTCCCGTAGAGAGTAGAGAAGGAGATCTTGGTGATACCGCAGCCCACACTCGGTACAGGATTGCACGGCGAAAGGAATATGATAGAAGATCTTGAGGTTCTATCGAGCCTGTGTTCTCGATTAGTTTCCACCAACCCCTGTTCGTGCTGAGACGAGATCAAACCAGAGAGATCTCGAAGGTAAAATCCTATTCCGCACTAGGGTTTTACATAAAAAATTTTGTTTGTACGCAATATTAAACGATTCTGGAACTTCGTTTCATAATGAGTCAAAATAACAAACACTACATATATATGTCTATTAATTATTTCAAGATTAAGAGCATAAGTAATCATAATAACCATAGGATTTTAAATTGTTTTATATAGTCAGTATAAAAATAATTAACCCAAATTGGTCCTATTCAATACACACAAAGTGTACTAGCACAACGAGTTAAAACTATATCGTTTCCTGTAGTTAAAATAAACTACTAAAACTTGTGCTACAATCCTACCGATAGGTGTCTAATTCCATCTAAGATTGTGAACCATTAAGCTTATATTCCACAAAAACTGATGATATGATCTTCTGGGATCACCCTAAACCAATACAACCTAAACCAAAATGACCCTTATTCTCAAAAGTACAATGAGGGATGGAAGAATCACCCTAACTTCAGTTGGGGTGGTAATCAAAGTCAGAACCAATACCAATACCACCAGAACCAAAGACAACAACAACCTCAAAACTCTTTTGCTCTACCACAAAGTCAAAATCCAAACCAAAACTTAGAAACTTTGTTAAGAACTTTTGTGGATAAGACGGATCGAGATGTGAGTGATTTGAAAACCCAAATGTCTAAGCTCACCACTGCCCTAGCAATCCAAGAGAAGGGAAAATTCCCATCTCAACCTTTAATTAATCATAGAGGCCAAGCTTTGGTTATAGAGGGATGAGAGCCTAGTAGTAAAATGGAAGAACTTAAATCCATCATGACCCTTCGGAGTGGAAACTTGTAGATAAGACTATTGTTCCTAAAACCCCCAAGGTGGCGGACATAGTTGAATTTACGAGTGTTGAGGAGTCAGAGGTTGAAAAAGTTGTGAAAGAGGAAAAGAAAAGGGAATAAGAGAAATAAGGAAATGAGGATCTTGAGAAAATCAAGAACGGAATCAAGGTCGTCCCTTTCTCGGAGAGATTGAACCAACCATCCAAATATAATACTGAGATTTTGGATGTGTTTCGACAAGTGAAAATCAACATTCCGTTGCTTGACGCAGTCAAGCAAATACCTTCGTATGCTAAGTTCCTCAAGGACTTATGTACTATCAAACGAAGGTTGAATGTAAAGAAAAAGGCCTTCATGGCGGAGCAAGTGAGCTCTATCATGCAAGGCACGAGAGCCCCCAAGTTCAAAGACCCCGGTTGTCCCACAATTTCGTGTGTCATAGGAAATTATAGGATAAAAAATGCATTGCTAGATTTGGGAGCAAGCGTGAATGTGCTCCCATATTCAGTATATCAACAATTGGGGTTGGGTGAGTTGAAATCCACGAGGGTTACAATCCAATTAGTGGACCGATCCGTTAAGATCCCAAGAGGGATAGTCGAGGATGTACTTGTCTAAATTGACAAGTTTTATTTTTTGGTTGATTTCATCATCCTCGACATACAACTCGTGTCGAATCCCGCTAATGAGATTCCGGTCATCCTTGGCTGACCATTTCTTGCGACGTCCAATGCCATTATCAATTGCAAGAATGGAATCGTTAAGTTAGCTTTTGGTAACATGACTCTAGACCTTAACGTGTTATGTTTAAATAATCAAAAAGATGATTGTGATGAAGAAAGTGAACACGTTAACATGATAGAATCTTTGGTCCAAGACGACTTTGTTGCCACTTTAGAATCGGATTCTACAGAAGGTTTTTTAACCACTTTTGAGGAACCCGAGGAATGTATGCAAGTGTTTTCTTCGTGGGATAAACAGGTTAATTCATCCGATGATCAAGAAGAAAACACACCCACGTCCACCAAGAAGCTTGAAGGAAAAATCGAGCTAAAGCCATTACCGAGCAATTTAAAGCATGCCTTCTTAGGAACTTTTCAAGCTTGTTATCTAAATGGATTTAGAAAAGCCAAAGTGGATTCCTCCACTTTTCACCAATCTCTTCACATTGAGGACAATGTCTTCTTCAAGTTGGGGGGTATGCGTATTCCAACACGCTTTTCATTTTTTGTTTGGTTGGCTTTTCTATTTATGCTTGTAAAAATTCCATGGGACTAGAACTTTTGTTCTAATTTTTTTTTGTGAAGTTTAAAAATTGATGAATGATCGATATTTTATTCAAAATGAAGACTATTGTTTCATTAGCTTTTGGCATGAATTCTTTGATCTAGATAGGAATTTGAATGATAATCTAAATTACCTTGCTCCACTTAGTCTCATATCCAGTTATATTCTCATGCTCCACATGCTAGATTGCTTCGGTTGTTTCCAATTCGATAATAACACTTAGATTTATTTTCATTGAGAGAAGAGAAATTTTTGTCCAAAAATGATGGAAGCTCTTTCGAAAAGATTCTCCAATGAGAGGACAAAAGCATAGCACTTTGATAACTTGGATGACTTTTATCCTAATATTGACTTAAAGCTTCACTTGACTAAATCTTAAGTCTCTTTGTCTAATATTATGGATGGGTATAGGTTACCATATGGGAAAGGGTGAATAGCTTCCTTTGAGCTCCAATGAATGAGCAGTATTTTGAGAAAATTTCATAAGTGAGATGGCTGCCCCCCATAGAGATGAAAACCACCCTAATCTAATTTAGCAGAATTTCCAAGTAAAAGATAAAGAAAGTGCTTAGAATTGACAAATCTTGGAGCTTTTGTTTTTGAAAAAGTTCTCTCTTCCTCCTCGAATGATTATAACTCTTTGTGTTTATATCGAATTGTTTGAATCAAAGTCTAGTATGTGAGCATTGGAGAATATGAGATTTTGTTCTAAAGGAGATAGGTGAATTAGATGATCATTCAAAAGTCTGTCGTTCTGGAAAAATTGATAGTAATGCCTCTTGCTTTGCAAATTGAAACTTGAATCTTCATTCCCATTGTTCATCATGATCAAACTTCTAATGTTTGTAGGTATCATTTCTGAAAACCTTCACGAGATGCAACTTGTTTTCTTTGGGAACTTAGAAGTTAACATCTTTTTGTATATCATATTATTTTTTTGTAATTATATATTTTTGTCTTGCCAAGGGACTAGCAAGAGATAAGTTGAGGGGAGTTGATAAACGCATAATATTGTCATCTTTAAGCTTTTTTCCGGAGTTGCTTGACGCGTTTGTTGCTTTAATTCTGCCTAATTATCCACTTATCTCGAGATTAGTGCCTTAGAGAGTTTTGTATCTAACATGGCCCAAGTTGGTGTGTACTTTGTAGTATTCCATGTGTTTGTAGGATTTGGATACAATGGCATTGCATAGATTGATCAAGAGTAAGCTTGGAGGCTTGCAAAGTGCTAAGTGAAGAAATTCCAGAACCATGATCGATCATGGGCATTTCCATGATCGATCATGGGCATAACCATGATTGATCATGGAACCATTTTTTTTGGCAGAACACTTCCGTGATCGATCATGGGCATAACCATGATCGATCATGGCCTGGCGAGTACACTTACTACCTGCTCCTTTTAGCCTGTTTTGAGGGATTATTGTCTCTAGATATTTTTCCTTGTTTATTTAATTATTTCTTAGTTATTTTGTGGCTAGTTTGAAGCTAAGGAAAGGGGTGGATATATATTATCTAGTTTTACACACTTACAAGTTCTAGAGAGAAGGGATAACTCTTAAGTATTGTTCTTCATTTTCCTTTGTAAGTGTTTAATTTGTAAGAATGATTTCTTCTTCTATAATATTTATTATTTCATTTATTATGGAGTAGTCTATTACTAAGGTTACGGAGGTGAATCGCGATATAATGTTCGGTGATTAATGGCTCAATCCAAGTTTAAAGTTTGATAAATATTTGTGAATCCTTTTCTTCATCATATCTTCCATTATTTCAATCTTTCTAGGTATTTTCATATTAAGTTAAGACTTTATATGCCTTGTATATTTAGTTCTTGGTTGTTAATGAACATACAACATATTTATATGGTTCTAGAAAGCTTGTAGTCTCTTTCCCCCATTCATGGAGTTTTTGTCCTCTTTGTATAAATTATAAATAGTTCATAAAACTCCATAGATGGAATATAAATTTGTTTAGCTTATCTTTGATTCATTTATTGTTATATTGAGTGCTTCTTACACTATATGTGATACTTAGACTCTTTATTTTCTACCATAAGTGATAAATGATGAGATGACAAATTTATCCCATAAACTTCATTCCGTTTCATTGTTGGGATTCACTTTCTAATTTTCATTCTTTAAATCATGAGATTACTACACTTGTTTTATGTTAAATCTTTTTATGATGAGTTTGTCATATCTATCTCGGATTAGCTTTATCGGGAATGGGTTGCCTTGCTTCACACCCGTAGCTAAGAGGTAGGAATAATAACCTTGTCTTTGGTGGAATGTCGGTTGTCTCTTTCTTGATATAGCTTCAATCCGGGAATGAGTCGCCTAGCGTCGCACCCTTTGTTATTGAGAGATACACCAACATTCCCCACATCTCGAGAAACCTTGTGTTTAAATCTTTGTATGAGCTAATGATCACCGTTTTTTAAATTGCAACTAACCTCCACTTACCTTAGTGCTTTCTTATTAATTTTCACAACCGTTTTACATTTCCGTTGTTTCACAACAAATCCAACTTACAAAATGTGAAAACCATTTAATCCGTAATCCATTCAATTCCTTTTCAACTATCCATGTGGTTCGACACTCGGACTTCCGAGACTATATTACAACTTGACGTGCCTGCACTTGGGCTAACATAACGCACTATTTTGGAGCCGTCACAAGGGATAAGGAAAAGACACTGCTAGATTTACTTTTTGAACTTGTACCTGTAAACACTATTATCAATGAAATAGATTCCATTTCTTAGTATCCTGATAGTTTTGATTCTGTAATCAAGTCTATGGATTTGGAAAAACTAAACGAACACCCCAAGCGGGAGGATCAACGTGTACAGAGCGAGGAGGGAGACACTCTTGTAATTAATCTCGGAACCAAAGATGAAAGGAAAGAGGTTCGTATTGGGGCGAATCTAAATGAAACGGAGAGAAAGGAATTCACATAAACTCTGAATGAGTACGTGGATGTCTTTGCCTGGTCCTATGCCGATATGCCAGGTTTGAACAGCCAGATAGTCATGCACGAAATACACACCAAGCCAGAGTCCAGACCCGTCAAACAGAAATTGAGAAAGCTTACGCCGGGATGGTCCCTGAAAGTAAAAGAAGAAGTGATGAAGCAACTGAGTGTGGGGTTCTTGCGAGTGGTCGAGTACCCTTCCTAGTTAGCCAACATTGTGCCTGTTTCGAAGGCAAATGGGAAAGTCTGCATGTGTGTAGACTACCAAGGTCTCAACAAAGCTTGCCCGAAAGATGATTTTCCATTACCCAACATTGATTTAATAGTGGATAATACCGCAAACCATGCATTAAAGTCATTCGTGGACGGTTTCGCTGGGTATAATTAGATCAAGACGCACCCAGATCACCAAGAGAAAACAGCATTCATCACACCATGGGGACATATTGCTACACCGTCATGCCATTTGCACTGAAGAATGCCGGAGCAACATATCAGAGGGCGACTACAGCTATCTTCCACGACATGATCCACAAAGAAGTAGAAGTATATATGGACGATATGATTATGAAGTCGAAAGAGAGTGAAGGCCATGTCCCAGCCTTATGAGCCTTTTTTAACCGTCTCCGCCGGTATCAGATCAGACTCAATCCACAGAAGTGTGTATTTGGAGTAACCAAAGGGAAACTCCTAGGCTATGTTGTTAGTAAGAAAGGAATCGAGGTAGACCCCGCCAAGGTTAAAGCTATTTGAGATATGCCCGAGCCTCGTACCGAGAGAGAACTCTGTGGATTTCTGGAAAATTTGCAGTACATCAGCAGGTTCATCTCTCAACTCACTCAGACTTGCGAGCCCATCTTTAAGCTCCTAAGGAAGTCTTCACCAGGAGAATGAGATGATCAGTGCCAGGAGGCTTTTGATAAAATCAAAGACTACCTCCCCAACCCTCAGTATTGGCCCCACCACAGACCGGGCTGCCATTAATCCTATACCTAACAGTCATCAATACGGCTACGGGAGCCATGTTAGCCCAACATCTAACCGATACACGAAAGGAACATGCCATTATTTTCGAAGAATTATCGAATCCATTCCCGACACCCGACGTGTTTCGCTTCTGGAATCGAATTCTCAAAAATATCTGAAGAATGAGAAGATTATTATCGCCGGAGATCTTTTTTTCGTATTATATTTTCTTTCTTATTAATTATTCTAGTCGGGAAGGTAAAGAAAATCTCTTATAGTATTTAAAATTAGGTATTTGTGTACTTGTTTTACTTCTGTTGTTCTATCCACGTTTTATTTGAAATAACTTATTGCCAAGTTATAGAATAGTCTACTGTTTTTAAAATAAAGACCCTGATAAAATCATTTACAAAATCAAAAAACTAAGTACATTATCGCTTGGATAAAATTCTGTTTTTAAAATCCGGACCGATAAAACTTACTTAAGAATTAAAATCTGACATATCATGTCTTTTTCATAGACTGCGACATGTCTGATAAAACTCCCCTCAAAGAATTCTAATTCCATATTAAATCAGTTCCGGTACAACATCCGAACTTTTCAAAGTAACCAAAACACGAGAACACCGTCATTATCTGAGAAAATAATACGGGAAACTCCCTCTTAAATAAAAGGCTTTTATCACTAGTATTTACATCTTTCAAAACAAAACATCGGATCTCGGAACACAAAAGCATCCAAGTTTTTCAACAAAGAATAAACATATAAAGACCACTAGAGACTGAAAGGGCGGAACGGGTGCTTAACACCTTCCCAATTCGTAACATAATTTCTGAACCCTATAGAATCCTGGTTTCGTAGACAAACGTGTAAGGAAAGGCTTGTCTATAGCCTTTCCTCTTACAGACCCCCCTTTTTTGTCCGTTTTCTCGTAAAACGTACTGGCGACTCTAAACGAACCCTCTTGCATCTAGAAATAGGATAGAGGGACACCCGATATGAATTATCAACACGATAAAAGCAAATGGAACAAACAGAATCCTTTCCGATGTTTTAAATGCCCAAGCACAGGAACGAGACCCGGGGGTCATATTTGCGGATTCTCACAATGACAAAGTGTAAAGATTAATGCAACCTTTTCATTTTATAAATATCCCATGGAACGTACGGGTTAGAGAGGCTGGCCACTCTCTATAACCCTATTCCAATTTTGAACAATATTTTAGTATCGCCCTTAAAATCCGGGGTTTAAAGTACATGTAATCGGAGATTTAAAACATTAAATTATATTTTATATTCCTAAGTTCATGTGTTTTTATTTATAAACCAAGAAAAAGAAAAGAAAAGAAACATTTTTAGTATTTCTTAAGTATAATTAATGTTATTGTATAACCAGATTTTAATTAATATATTGGTCGCATTAAAACCCAAACGAGCTTAATTTTAAACTAATTTGATTGTACAGAAAATTCCAGGTTTTGTATCTCTTTTTGCGTTAAAGTCACTTTCCATTTCATCCATGGCAGTTCAAGAACATTCAAGAAGATAGACATTGGGGATTTACACACACACACACACATATATAGCATATATCGAAGAGCCAATAATTTAATCCCATTATTCACTTTGAAAATATGTAAGTCATATGCTAGGTCCATCATCTCTTATTATTCTAATTTTCTACTTTAAATATAAATCTCTTCCTTTATAGCAAAGCATTTTTTTAGAATTCATTCTCTTTGAACTCAAGAGAGGGAGGGAGAGGGTTTGTTGCGATCTAAACTAGATTTACGTACTATCATGTGATACACTTAGGTTTATAATAAAACTCACGATATACGCTCTACAATACAATATGGTGTGGTTGGGGTGGGGGCAATATGACCATTCAGTGCTGCTTATACATGGGACACATCAGCGAGTGTACGCACCAATAATGGTGAATCGATCTCTATCTAATTGCCACCCATTGATAATAGGAGCCTATTTAAATGCATCAGAGAAACAAAGGCCCCCAATAACTATTTACATCAATTAATTTCACGATGTAATTAGTCAATGAGAGGGTCATATTAACCCGCATGTATATTCCGAGTACATAACATTGTGTGTGTGTGTGAGAGAGAGATTCCCAATAGCAAATTATTGAATTTCATAATATGATATTATATTAATAATTATGTTTTGACATTACAATGAAAATGCCTTTGTATAAGCATAAGAAACAAATCAAGTAAGAGGAATCTAATAAGATAAGAGGTAATAAGGTTATATCTAATAAGGTAAGAGGCATCTAAGGAAGGGGGAATATTGAAAAGTGATTTAAGAATTTTACAATCAAGATGCGAATCAATTATTTATTTTAAGATCCCTCACCCCCCCCCCCCCCCCCCCCCCGCTCTCAAACACTCAAGATAGTAAATGGAGACCACTTTTGAGTTTGGAAACCAAGTCTTGAAAGTGGTCGAGTGGACAAAGGTTCACTAATGTGACTAGCCAACTCGTGCTAGTCTTCTTGCCTAATTTTCTTTCATGACGAACTTCAAATGATGTTCATGTTTCTTTTGGTTTAATTCAGATTCGATTTCGGTTTCAAATTTGATTTGGTTAAGTTTAGCTTCAAATTTGGTTTTTGTTTAAAATTCAATTTCAGTTCCAAATTCAGTTTTGTAGTTTCAGAAATTTCAAATTCAACATGAATTCTACATGTGTCCATTTGAAGGCCTCGAAGGACCCAAAACCAACACGCTTGTTGCAGATTCATTCATTAAACCCAAATAATTGCAAGCCTGCCTAGATTTCTCACATTAGAGATTCGAGAACAAACTGCCATAGCTAGGGACACACGTGTTCTCATTTATTGGGATTTGTTTGCTTTGTGACGAAAGGCAAGGAATTGTGATGTAAGGATTTCATGATGGATAGCTGTGGTTTCGCGGTGGAGGGGTAGGGTTTTGTGGTGGATGATTAGGATTTCATGTTCCCTATGGCGAAATCAGATCAGGGAACTTCTTGAATTTGGGTCCCTCTGACGAAGTCATATCAAAGAACTTTGTGTTTGGCGGTGGGATGCAACAACTGTAAGGTGGCGAGATTGTGGCGATAGAGAGGATGGTCCGGCAGGCAACAATATTAATCGCCCGTTGGCAAAAGCGATAGTATGATTAAGGTCACATGATAAGAATATTTTATCTTCCCTCTGACACTATATAAAATTTCACAATATATTATTATTTTTATAGTTGTGTTTCAATATTACAATGAGAAGGCCTTTATATAGCTATAATCATAGATAAATAAAGTAAGAGCAATCTAAAGCAAGGACAAGCAGCATATATATGGTCTTTCCTCATAAATGATATTTTTTCTTGTTCACAACCAACACTAATGCCCCCACCCCCCACCACCCCCAACCGACACACATACACCCCCACAATTTTATTTTATTTTTTTATTATTTTTTAATTGTAATTTTATTCTTATAATCTATATCTATACTAATTATAAAAGTGTGAATGAGATGGGTTGATTTATACTACAAGTGTTTTACACGTTTATCAAATGGTTATGAGTATTTAATATTTGGTTTTACTATACTAAAACAATGAAAAATTAATTAAACATGAACTTCTACTCTATTAAGACTCTTGGTCGAACAATTAATTAAACATGTATTTCTACTCTATTAAAACTCTTTGTCCCTTTATGTTATAATAATATAAATGTCCCGAGATAATCTAGAAATATAATACTTATCGCATTAGAATTCCTGCAAATTAGAAATCCAATCTTTATTCTATTAGAACTCCTACAAAAAGAATTCATAAAATTTAAAAATCTAATCTTTACTTTATTAGGATTCCCTCAACTTTTTTGTATAAAGATAGTCGAGACCTATATTCTTATTTATTTTATAAAAAAATAGGATTTAGCTCAGTTATGTGGAGGTTTTTTTACCAGAGCCACACAATTTTTTTGAAAATTAGTGATATACCTGATGTAATAATCTCCAATTTATATTTAGATATATCGGCACCATCTCCAACTTGAATTTAGATATAGAAAATCAGTATTTAGCCAAGTTATGTGGAGGTTTTTTTACTCAGACCCACTCCTTTTTTAAAATTAGTGATTAACCCAATGTCGTGATTTTAACCTAATTATTTTGCTTTTAGCCCAATTGTGTTTATTCAATATTTTTAACAATAACACAACAAGCAGACCTTTATGCCCTTTGCGTTTGGATAAATGTGGACAATTATAATAATAGGAGATATTTGAATTCAAATTTTATAAAAAATTGATAAGGAAATGAAAGTAATTAGGACACATTCTCCTCCATCAATTTGCAGCTTCATATTTCATAAATAATTAATTGATGGTTTGCATCCAACAATTAACTCCTACAGACTCCAAAATTTTGCCAAACATATACACACATATATATTAATAAGTCCTTTCTTAATGTCCATAAATTAATTTTAACTACATGTGCCGACCCTCGAACTATATACATATATATATTGGTATCTACATTAGGATTCGAGATTTATATGTTAGATTAGCCGCGTTGAAGAAGGCATTTGCAGATATTATTCTTGAGTTGTCAGGAAGGAAATTCATTTTAGCAACGAAGAAGAGCGTGCTTCAGTTGGATTGAAAAAGTTGTCGCGCCTCTCGCGTTCTTGTTGGCATTAGTTTAACCAATTCAGAAAGGTCATAGTAGCCAATAGATCCTCATGGATTTCGGGCGCATTTTGTACTTCAGGTCCAAGAAAATTATCACAAGGTTCCTCATTTTCTGGTTTTGTTCAATTGAAAATTAAAGGACGACGACTTTGATGTCTCGGTTGGAATGGCGACTGAGGCTTTGAATTATGATCTTAACTCATGATATCCGGTAAATGTGCACATGATAATCATCTCCAATCTATATTAGATATATTGGCTTCGTAATCATATGAAAATTAGATCTTAAACAAATTAATTGTTTAAATTTTTTGTTAATTCATTATATATATGCAAGTTAAATTATATGTCTTAAATTCTGCAAAATTGGTCACGTAATCGTAAGAGAACTATAGTCATATTCACAATTAATAATATTAAAATGTCTGTTTACTGGCATGTTATTTATATGTCTAAAATTCTTGTTTTTTAGTGTCTAATATATCTGTGAATTACAAAATTTTTTTTATGTTAGTTGCACCAATTATTTATGTTAATTTGATATTTTTGTTACTTAATAAGTGCAAAAGACTGTTATAAATATTGTTGATATATTTGAGGAGTTCATTTGGCTATTATAATAAATCTTTAAGCAAGATTTTCAAATTCAACAATCCAACAAATTTGGAGAAGCTATCTTTAAAAGATAATTGTATATTTATCCAAAAAAAAAAGTAAATAGTTATGGAGGTTAATTGTAGGGAATACCCCTTTCATCCAATTTTGTTCAATGGAGTCTAGTTCAAGCCTAAACGGATTAATTTTTTTCACAAAAGTTGATGGAAATGATC
Organism: Lonicera japonica; assembly: GCA_021464415.1. NCBI lineage: Eukaryota > Viridiplantae > Streptophyta > Magnoliopsida > Dipsacales > Caprifoliaceae > Lonicera > Lonicera japonica. The sequence continues at coordinate 41,406,547 of CM038467.1, forward strand.
TCTATAATGAGTAGATCAATTTCACAAAATTTCATGAAGAAAATTAAACCGGAAGCTGATGAAATGATTTTCTAAAGTTTTAACTGTCAAAAATGATCTATCAAATTTATATTACACCTACTTGTGGTTCGAGTTTTTTTATGAAATTTTGTGAATATATGATCGGACCTCATTAGACAAAATTAGATAAAAGGATAATGGAGAAGAACAAGGCCTTAATTATCCATTAAAAGAATCAAGAGAGGGTAAAACCTGAAAGACATTAACAATTTTTTTTTAAAATAATGATTATCCACTCTTTTGGACTATTTCCTATTCTTCAAAGGAGGTGGGTTAAATGCCAAACGTTTTGAAAATTTTGGGCTACAAACTAGAAGCCCCAATTATTTTATTCTATTGGTTTATTGTCCAAGTTGCTCACCCATTTCCCTCTATTATTATCATTGTATTTTTTTTTATATATTTTTTAAAGTTGCGGTGGATTTATTTATAGCTTCATTTTTATTTTTATTTTAGGTTAGTTTTTAAGTTAACAAGATTCAGATTTTACTAAGAATTAATAAAGCTCGGTAATAGTATTCTAATTTAATGAATTTGGTATTGCAACTAATATCATATATAATTTTGTGGTAAAAAGACTTATTTACAATTTTATACTAAACTTATCCTCAAAATAGGGTATTCGTTGTATCCTCCGTCTATTGCGCGCCCACTTTGAGATAATTAATTTTTAAGAAAATATTAATTTCAAGGTAATTGAATATAGTTTTTGAATGAAGCTTTTAATATAACTTGCCACTTTGATTTGAATTTTAAAGAAGACTATAACCTATTTTATATTGTGAATTTAGCACAATCATCATTTCTAGCTCCCAAAGAAAATTGAACTATAATATACTATCTTTCAAATCAAACTTCAAGCTATCTGATCATGTAACTAATTAATGATATATTTCTTTTAGTTGACTTTCATCAATCCTCATATCCTATAAGCTTTTAATTGTTCATTACTTATTTAGTAACCACAATCCAACATCTATTATGTTTCTCAACCAAGAATCATACTACTTAATATGCCAAACCATATGTATAGAAGAATCATTATTCAAAATAGCATAAATTTTTAAATAAGAATTATAGATTTATTACTTTTAAAGGAACTATTATTTAGAATAATGTTTATGTATGATATAATTAATATTATTGAACCTTATGTGATTTCAGTAATATTTTGTATGATTTTTTTAATGGGCTCTATATTAGAGAAAAATTTATGATATTACAAGAAAGATTGGCCTCTACTTTAGATTCGGCTAAACTTTTAAATTGCACCGTACTTAGTACTATTTTAATTCCCAATGAGTGGACTCACCCCAACTAGCCCAGCCCATTATGGATCTATCATTTATCGATCCTAATATGCATGAACAAGACAAAATGTATCAACACATTATTGATAATCTTGAAATTGCGATTCACATGTAGTTAAACTAAATCATTGTAGGTGTTCATAACTATTTGTTGAAATGTATATGAATTTTTCATATCTAAGACCCCTTAGCATTTTGTATTTTATTATGTAGCTGAGAATCTTTCATTTTAAATACTTATTTGATTAATCAAGATATTTTTTATGAGATAATTTTCACTTTGCAACAACTCTCCTATTTAATTTATTTTTTCATTTTGTTAAAGTTACTATGATTTTTGAATTAAGATTATATCCTAAATTAATTACGCTTCATTCGTAAATATATTTACATGCAATTAATCAGCACTGTGTATATATATTATTAATAAAGTTTAGACAACTAAATCAACACAGTATATATATATATATTAGATTCAAGGAAATCTTATAATGAATCCTTCAAATTAAGGTACAATTATACAAGTAAAAATATTATTGTATCAAATTAAATATCAAATTTTCAACAATTTCTAAAAATTATTAATATTTTTTATATTTCATTTTTATTAAAATTATAATTTTTAAAATTGATATTTTGTGTATATTAGTTTAATGTTATTAACTTATAATAATGTATTCTATCAAAATAACTATCATGTTATATAAAGAATAAAAATGATGTCTCCTAATCACGTGCAGAAACATATTGTTCATAACTAGTTTAATATATATATATATATATTTATATTAATAAAGTTTGCACCCCCTTTAATTTTTAAAATTTATTAGTAGCATTAATCTAGCACCCAACACCCCCCCCCAAAAAAAAAGATATTAGTATTAAATTTTCTCCTTTAATTTTTAAAAAGAATGACATTAGTAGTAAGTTTGACCCCCTTCAAAAAAACTTTATCTCTGCATTTGTATGTGTTTGTGTCTAAGAGAGCTTACGCGCGCATATATCTTCATATTATGAAGGAAAAATCAAATAAACCTTAAAAATGTATACCTAAACTTGCCCTATGAAAAAGGCTGTTATACGTCGTGGAAAATGGAACGCAGTGTTATCCCATTAATTTTTCTTCCCAAAATTAATTAATCACAAATACCCCTTCAAATTCATGGATGAAAAATGTTTTTCTTATTTACGATTTTTACAACTTATTCTTACCAAGTATATTGCATGGGTTGTACATTTGTTATATTTTGTGAAAGTGCAACTCAAGTAATACATGCCGCTAATAATAAGTTGTAAGAATACCCAGTAAGTATAGCATTCCTCTTCATGGATCCATAACAATGGTGTGAAAATCAACACCGCGATTTCTGTGTCTAACAGGTTAGAGAGAGGCCACTGCCCATAACCCTAATTGAGCAATATTTTAGGGGCACCCTCAAGATTTTTTAAGGGTGATTACAAAAACATTCTTTTTACCCCATCTAATTTTTAAAATTTAATTGAAAAAATGGCTAACGAACAAGCATGTCCTAATATATATCTTTTATTCTTTGAAACATATTATCTCCCTCTTCTCTTACTATCTTCGCCTCTTCTCCTTCATCGATTCTATGTGCGTATTGTTGAAAACAACTTTGCCAGCTTGACTTAAACTAAAACTTTTAGTCATTCACTCCCGTTGTTCAAGAAAATAGGCAACACTAATATATATAGATACATTTAACTTGAATCTTAAATGAAAGAGAGTTCTATTTTGAAGTCGGACTTTTTGAAATATAATCCATCAAAATGGATTCTTTCTATTACTCTGATTCAATCACGGTTCATAGTCCCTGTGCACATCTCTCATTTTGATTCTCTGATCATCACCCATTATTTTCAAATAAATAAATGAAAATTTTGTCCATCGGGAAATGGAATAATCTTTTTTGAAATTTCGCCTCTTCAACTTCTATAGTTCTTGCTTAAAAAAGTACTTTTTGAATGCAAATTTTAGCTGTAATTGGAGAAAAACGAAAATTGATCAGATTTGAGTAAGAAATTATGGAATCCATGGCTATTAAAAAGTGATTTTGGATTTTTATGTCACTGCTAACAGATTGTATGCGCGTATATTTATATATATATCTGTGTGTGTGCATGTATTGTGTACCCTCATTTTCACTGTGATTTGGGATTTGTTATGTGGAAATGAGATGATGCATAGCTTAAGTAGATCAAGATGGAGATGAAAATCAGGTGAGCATTCCACAGCTTGGGATGGGATAGATTGGCTAGTATTTAAGAGATTTTGAAGTTTTAAGGTTTTGTTTAGCAGTTGAAAATAAGGAGGGGTGGGTTGAAGGTTATCTCTAATTGGGGTAAGAATTAAATTTTGGCGGGTCTAATGAAAAATTCCCTTTTTTAATGCATATATAATTCATTTTCATTTTTTTTTGTACAAGCAATAATCCTAATTTAGTCTTGGGTTGGGGGGAAGAGCTGGTAATCAGTAAAGTAGGGCTACATCACAAATCATTATCTTATATGTTGTCACAACAAACCCATTCCAAACTCGCTTTCGATGAGAAGGAAACCCGTGACTTGATCACTAGTTGGTTACATTATATTTTTATTTTATTCTCAAAAGTTCATAACTTATTATTTTAAATACCAAAAGAAAAAAAACAACGAAAACACATTTTTAGTATGCTATAGTATGTTTTAAAAATCTAATTTCAACCGTTTGATAATACGATGGAAAATGATAAGAAAAAATACTTGATTTTGTGAAAAGTTGAAAAATAAGTTGAATGACGTTGTAAGATGATCTCTTAAACTTCATTTGATAACAAGAAGGAAAATGATAATAAAACATCTCACCCTATACCTCAACATTTTCCATCTACTCTGAAAAATCAACTGTTTTTTTTTCCCTATTTTTATCAAATGGACCCTTATTTTTTGACTTTTTCCATGGAATTTTTTTCTTTGTGTGGTAATGAATAAAATTTTCCACAAATATAAAATTAAAAGGAATGACATCGATCTACTTATAAAAACAAATGTCATAAGAAGAACATCTCATCACATATTTCAACTTATTATCAAACATACTTCCCACACAAATTAATAATTTTTTTTTATTTTTATGTTATTACCAGATGGAGTGATTTTACATGTCCATTATTTACCAAGTGGCTACATGTATTATAGAAAACTATTGATGTGTTTTGTATCTATTTCTGCCTTATTTATATGCTCACCTTTCTCTCGCCCTCTAAAATTCTTCAATATGCATCAGCCATGCTGTCATCAATGGCACTTCCATCCAAGAAATTAAAACAGTACTCGAGACAATTTAGTATAGGTTTTTAAGTAGGCTACCATGTTGACAAAAAAAATAAAAATTTATTCGAGTATAAAATTGTTTTAAAAAATAATACTATATTCTTTTAAAAAAATTTAAATTATTTTAATAATAAGTATAACTATTTTAAAAATATTACAACCTTTTAACTATATTTATATTGAAATGATATGGTAGGTCGAGCCACTTATTTTAAAATTTAATAATTTTTTTTTAACTTTAGACACATCCTCTTCCTTTATGGCAAATATTTGATCTTAAAAGCTATTCAATTATCATGAGATCTTAAAAATTTACAGTTTTCTGGAAAAACAGTTTTTAAAAAAAAACAGTTTTTGAAAAAAAGTTTTTATTTTTCAATTTCTGGAAAAACAGTTTTTGTTTTTCAATTTATGGAAAAACATTTTTTTTAAAAAAAAACAGTTTTTATTTTTCAATTTCTGGAAAAACAGTTTTTGTTTTTACAATTTTGGAAATTCTGAAAAACAGTTTAGAAAAAACAGTTTTGTTTTTACAATTTTGGAAATTCTGAAAAATAGTTTAGAAAAAACAGTTTTGGAAAAAAAAATGTTTTGAAATTTAATTTCTGGAAAACAGGTTGTGGGAAAACCGTTTTTCAAAAACTGTTTTTTTAAAAAACTGTTTTTCCAGAAAACTGTAATTTTTTTTTCCCCCGAAAACTGATTTTTCCAGAATTTAAAAAAAATCCGAAACTCTCCAAGGCTCTACAAAAATATCCAAAAAATTGTTAATACTGAAATAATCAATAATTGTTTTAAGATTGTTAGCCAAAAATGCGGAAATTAACAATTTAACAAAAATGAAACCGAGTCTCGTGTAACACACGATCTCCTTAAAACAATTACGCCGCCTCCCACGGTGCTTACGAGGTTTGTTATGGCGTTTGTCTCCCAGGATGAAACGGTAAAGAGTGTCTACTTTTTAGCACTTTGGTGTCACTCGCAAAACGAACTTTATATTGTGTATGAACTTGATCATTACCAAAACCAAAACCTATTCTAGAGAGCAAGAGAGAATAAAGTGAATAGAGGTGTGTGTAGACTTGTGTGGAATGAGGTCTCTAAGATCTCTAATTTATACAAGAGGAATGAACACTAGAATTAATATCCATTAATCATAAAAAACGTTTTGAAATAATTGCAATAATTAAATAAAACGTTTTTACAATTTAATAGGAATTAATTCAAATGGTTTTAAATTAATTTGAATTTAAAATCTCCTAATTAAGATAAATTAAAAACAATTAAAAATGGGTGTGTTTAAAGAAAATAAAAGAATTGAAAAACTCTAAGTGCAAAACATGACCCCGCGCGACTTGCCATTTTCGGAGCGACATTCGTGTCCGCAGGTGCGGGCGCACACAAGTCAAGCTTGTGTCAGGCCAAATTCGGTCCGTGATTTGCACCCTCCCTGCACCTAGGTGCACGAGAGAGAGCCTTATTTTCTTAGAAGCTTATGAGCTAGTGAAAGTTAATACTTTATAAACTCATAAAAGTTTTTCCAAAGTTCCAAAGTGGGACCAACATGTCCCATTTTATTTTCCATATCAAGTAGCTCACTTTGGGTGACAATTTCTCATTCATGCCAAATCCGTTTTGAGCATACAAATACACGTCTCGATGTACTCACGGAGGAGAACACGAATCTATAATTTCCTTTCACAACCGAGTGTGAAACCCCATTTAAAATTATCCTTAAAAAAGGCATCAAAACCAATTTTTTTCCAACAATCTCTCATTTTGATTCTCTGATCATCACCCATTATTTTCAAATAAATAAATGAAAATTTTGTCCATCGGGAATTGGAGTAATCTTTTTTGAAATTTCGCCTCTCTAACTTCTATAGTTCTTGCTCAAAAAAGTACTTTTTGAATGCAAATTTTAGCTGTAATTGGAGAAAAACGAAAATTGATAAGATTTGAGTAAGAAATTATGGAATCCATAGCTATTAAAAAGTGATTGCTAACAGATTGTATGCGTGTATATATATATATATCTGTGTGTGTGCATGTATTGTGTACCCTCATTTTCACTGTGATTTGGGATTTGTTATGTGGAAATGAGATGATGCATAGCTTAACTAGATCAAGTATGGAGATGAAAATCAGGTGAGCATTCCACAGCTTGGGATGGGATAGATTGGCTAGTATTTAAGAGATTTTGAAGTTTTAAGGTTTTGTTTGATTAGCAGTTGAAAATAAGGAGGGGTGGGTTGAAAGTTATCTCTAATTGGGGTAAGAAGCAAATTTTGGCGGGTCTAACGAAAAATTCCCTTTTTTAATGCATATATAATTCATTTTTATTTTTTTTTGTACAAGCAATAATCCTAATTTAGTCTTGGGTTGGGGGGGAAGAGCCAGTAATCAGTAAAGTGGGGCTACATCACAAATCATTATCTTATATGTTGTCACAACAAATCCATTCCAAACTCGCTTTCGATGAGAAGGAAACCTGCGACTCACTAGTTGGTTACATTTTATTTTTATTTTATTCTCGAAAGTTCATAACTTATTATTTTAAATACCAAAAGGAAAAAAAAACAAAAACACATTTTTAGTATGCTATAGTATGTTATAAAAATCTAATTTCAACCGTTTGATAACAAGATGGAAAATGATAGGAAAAAATACTTGATTTTGTGAAAAGTTGAAAAATAAGTTGAATGACATTGTAAGATGATCTCTTAAACTTCGTTTGATTACAAGAAGGAAAATGATAATAAAACATCTCACCCTATACCTCAACATTTCCCATCTACTCTGAAAAATCAACTCTTTTTTTTTTCAAATGGACCCTTATTTTTTGACTTTTTCCATGGAATTTTTTTCTTTGTGTGGTAATGAATAAAATTTTCCACAAATATAAAATTAAAATGAATGACATCAATCTACTTATAAAATCAGAAGGAGAACATCACATCACATACTTCAACTTATTTTCAAACATACTTTCCACACAAATTAATTATTTTTTATTATTATTTTTATGTTATTACCAGACGGAGTGATTTTACATGTCCATTATTTACCAAGTGGCTACATGTATTATAGAAAACTACTGATGTGTTTTGTATCTATTTCTGCCTTATTTATATACTCACCTTTCTCTCGCCCTCTAAAAATCTTCAATATGCATCAGCCATGCTGTCATCAATGGCACTTCCATCTAAGAACTTAAAATAGTACTCGAGACAATTTAGTATTGGTATTTAAGTAGGCTACCATGTTGACAAAAAAATATTTTTTTAGTATAAAATTGTTTTAAAAAATAATACTATATTCTTTTAAAAATTTTAAATTATTTATATTGAAATGATATGGAAGGTCGAGCCACTTATTTTAAAATTTAATAATTTTTTTTTTTTTTTAACTTTATACACATCTTCTTCCTTTATGGCAAATATTTGATCTTAAAAGCTATTCAATTATCATGAGATCGAGTAAGAGAGAGGGGTCATATATATATATATATATATGGTAAACTAGTTGTACTGCCACCTAATACATCCAAATTAAAAGTGCATTATAAAGACTAGAACATACTTGTGATCCCGTAGTCCCAAAGAAAAAAAAAATTGTTGTGGATTAGTGTCAAGATGGGGATGAACAATAACAATTATAGAGCTGCATGACAAGTACATAATGGTTGCCAAATAATCCACGCCACAATGAATGAAGAAAGTCAATTTGGCTAACCTACCGAAGCCTAAATTTTATGTCCTTGACTACAATCATATGGGAAGGATCCTAAGAGTAATAATTTTTTTATTCTTTAAATGCATATTAATTTTTTTAAGAGACTAAACGGATCAACTTTTTGCATATATATATATATATATATGCAGTGTACATCTAGTGCGGATCATTCATAAGCACAACACCTTCAATTAGCAATGAATCTTTTTGTTTTTTTTTGTGCATTAATTAAATGTCTCTCAATGACCGGTGACTTAAGGCGGATCGAAGATTTTATCATGGAATAGACTGACATTCGGATAAAAAAGTGTTAAATAAACTTAATCAGCGAAATTAGTGTTTTTCCATTTGATCCACCGAGACCCGGAAAAAAAATTACAATCTTATGGAGAAATCAAATCTATCAATGCAAAAAGTGTTCCGCATCTTTGCAAAAAGTGTTCCGTATCTTTTCAAAAAGACATAAAAATTAACAACTCAGTGGTTGGAGGGACCAATGCCCCCACTAGGATTTTTCAACTCACTTTTTACATGTAGTATATTTATCCCCATTTAACTAAATTTTCTACAATGCCCTTTTAAAAGTAATTTATTACTTTTCTAAGTCGTATTATATTACTTAATTAAGTCAAATAAAGCATTAATAATAGGGGACAAATCAAGATACACCGTTCAAATAAATTTAATATATAAAAAAACTTATAATTTTGTAAATTTACTACACATTATAAGTACAACAAAGTGATAATAAGAATGATTAGTGAACAAAACTCGCACTATATGCTATCATGTTCGGTAAATATTGTTCAAGTCAGCTTGCGTCCCTTACAAGATTGAATTATAGTTTCGTTTCTGACCAACTTATGATAAATTAAAATTCTTTTTATCTTAATTTAAGAGTTCCGCTTGATTAAGTATATTAAAGAAACTTCATGTGAAATGCATGTCAAGCAGATTAATTTACTTTTTTTTGAAAATAAAATAAAATAAAATTTAGAGAGGGTTGACTTCTTTATTGATTTGGAAGATCCATATCAATTTTACATCCCTTTTACATGAGCAATCGGATAAAAATGCTACTTTTATAATTATGTTTAATGGAAAGATATTTTATATTTTTATTACAAAATAAGGACACTTTTTTTTTCTAAAATACCCTTCCTGGTATATATATTTGTTTTTGTTTATATAAAAAATAATTAATCACCAGTAGTCACCACCACCATTCTCTAGTGCTGGAGTTCCAACCATCACTACCGGAACTCTGGCGCAGTTAGTGCATTCATATTTTAGTGCAAATATATTTTTTACAATAAATCCGCAAACAATTAATGATACATATTTTAGTACAAATATGTTTTTGCACTAAATTCACAAGCAATTAATGATACATATTTTAATACAAATCTGTTTTTGAAAGCAAATAATGTTATATATTTTAGGGCAAATCTGGTTTGCACTAAATTCATAAACAAATTAAGATATAAATTTTAGTGCAAATTTAATTTTTGCACTAAATCCACAAATAATTAACGATGTAAATTTGAGTGAAAAATTATTTTGGTGTTATATAAAAATTCTCACCAAAGCATTGGTGATTGGGTTGAAGATAAGAGTAGTAAAACAATGGTCGTCGGAGCTTAGGTAATAGTCTTTGGAGCTCCGATTATTGTCTTCGGATCTCTAGTAATGGTCGTTGAGCTCCGACAAAGGTCTCCGGTGGTGAGCGGTAGTGGTGGAGATGGTTAATAAATAAATGAAAGATTGTAGTAAGGGTATAATTGGCATTTAAAAAAAAGTACATCCATTATTTTAGTGGATAAATATTAAAAATTATCCTTATAACATAAATTATTAAAAAAATTCTCTATCTAATATGAAATAAAAAGATATCCTTTATTTAAATAAAAGTATGGAGGAAACACTTGGAACTATTTTTGCTTTTTGCCTCAAGTTTGGGCCGATTGGCAGAGCCTATAACTTTAGACTGGGCTTAATTAGCTTAGATAATTGTAAATGGGGTACAGTCTAGCAAGGCCCTCATGTAGCCGTCTTTGCCGCATGCAGATAGTTGGTACTAAATCTCAACTCTACACATCTACGTTATGATAAACTATAGAAGTCATTGAAAACGGTTATGATATTAATTTGGCAGAATTTTTTTTTTTTTTTTTTTTAAATTAAGGGAGGTCTAAGTCTCTCCCTTAATCCTACAAATAAAGGAAACCCCCCCACCCAACCCCATGAGTCGAACCCTTGACCTCAAGACAAGGGTGGAGGTTGCCTACCACTGGGCCAACCCCTCTCCTCAATCAATGGCAGAATTTTTATTATATCTATGTATTTTTTCTTTTATTTAAAATTATAATTGATGAGACCCAAGCACATGAGTTTTAGGCAATGTTCTAAAAATCGGAAATTAATCGGTCAAACGATTTTCTATTAAAAATATTATTTTAGGTAACATAATACTAACAAAACATAATATACCTTTTAAATTAATATTAATTGTCTAACATCCAACTAATAAAACATACATTACAAAAAAGTCAAAACTTTAAAAGCATAAATAATTAAAATTAGTAAAAAGAAAGTAAATAGGGGTGAAACTACAAATAATTAAAAATATAAGGGGTGAAAATAATAATAAAATTTAATAAACCAAGACCAAACCTAATGCTCCGTATATATCATCTCTTTCCCCGTACAAACTAGCCTCCATTCCGCAGCAACCATCAAAACAAAACCCTAAACCCGAGCTCTCAGCCCCAACCCATCTCAGCATCAACGATTTGTCGACAACTTCACAGGTACGATATTCTCTCTCTCTATCAATCTCCATCTCTCTCCATCTCAATCTCTTTCTCTCTTCCACGTCTCAGCTAAACAGTGGAAAGATCGGCGCCTGGACGAAAAATCGACGCCTAATCACCCCAGCGCCTACACAAAACGACTAGCCCTAGGCCGGGCGGGGGAGCCCCGATTTTCGCCTAATCGCCGCCTAGGCGCTGCCTAGGCGTGATTTTTAGAACACTGGTTTTAGGTTAAAAGTAAAATGGGATATTAAAAAATAGGGCTTATATAAAAAAGTTTTTACAAAAGAATCGAAGAATAATATTTTTGTAAATTAAGGGTATATATTTATTCAAATTCCAAAAGAAGTGCAAAGTTAACTTTGTAGTAGATTTTTAAATTGTATTTTCTTATGAAATCATGCAAAATTAACTTTGCACTACATGTTTTTTAGCGTATTATTATACATAAGTGTTTAATTGACAGTACTTTATAATATTTTTTTCAAATTGCATATTTAAAGCCTATTTATTAATAAAATGCACATAATAATTTTTTCGGAGTTATGCAAAGTTAGGTTTGCACTCCTTATTTTTTAAAACATTATTATGTATTTGTATTTATTTGACGTTATTTTCAAGTTTTTTGAATGAAACATAAAAATATACTTATTAAAAAAATATAAACGCATCATGCAAACAAATTTGCATTATTTTTTTTAATTGCAAAGTAAGTTTACACAAAACACAATTTTGTGCAACGCTGAGTTTGCACTAAACACAATTTTGTGCAAAATTAAGTTTGCACTCGGTCAAAACCCTTATTTTAAAACACAATTGATGATAAACAAGCCCTTAATTTAGACTGATAATGATATCTAGGTCCTTAATTCTTAAAAATATTATTCATTGAATTTTTTGCAAAAAATATTGTCATGCAAGACGTTTTACCTCTTTTCCAAAAAATAAAAATACCTTACTATTAAACCAACAATATTTTTATGCTTTGTTCTTTTCATTTAAATGTATACACGCATAAAATAAAACGTGCACATATATCGCTTGTGATTCCGCATCTAGTATCCTTAAATTAAAACCATCTTACAAGAGGAAGTTTAATTATAGAGGAGTACTGATTTTCACATTCATTGGCTTTTTATAGATGAGGAGTTGTTTTGTTAGCTCAACCTCCCATACGTATGTAAACTTTTTAATTTTATTTTTTTAAAAATGTTAGGTCCTGTCTGTTGGCTGGATCCACCCTTTTATATTTACATTATAAGAGCATAAATATTGGTCGATGAAAGTAAGGTAAATAGGCTAAATATATTTTTCGTGAAAGAGGAATATTTTAATGCTCGCATGTCTTAAATGTTCGTACAACTGCGTAAAATTCTAGCTCATTAGTGATCAATTTGCAGAATGTGCTTCACACTCCACCTACACGATAGAAGCATCACACTTCAACTAGAAATAATATAACATAATTTAAAATATAAAAGTCAAAGTGCCACTTTTAATTTGAGAAGTAGGTATTGATGTATTTAGTTTTTTATCCTGCTATATATTTATATTATTAAAAGTATTAATATTCAATTTATATATATATAGATATGAATTTCTTTTTCAAAATTGAGAGGGTGTATATTTATATTATGAAGAGTATGTCATTTAATATATATCTTTTTTACTATACATAGGGTCCGTTTTTGGTATGGACTTTTAAGACAATTTTTCGTCGTAAAAATATTTGGGTTGTTTTTTTATTACATATAACCGTCATAAAAAGAATAAGTCCATACGGACTGATCCACGCCTGATCCTGATCATATATATATATATATTTTCTATATGATATATTTTCGCAATTTTGGTACCCCTCGGGCCCATTTGTGTACGGGTGCACTTGTGCAACATTCATACCAAGACACCTTTCTTTTCACCGTGATTCTAGGACCCCTGTAAAGGGTCTATGTAAAAAGAATACCCCAAAATTTAATTGAAATGGGTGAACAATTGAGCATTTTAACATCGCAAAAACTAAATATATATATATATATTATTACTAATGTTTTGTGTGTACAAAAAAAATTTAAAAAAATTTAAAAAATTGGAATGGAATACTACTCCCACTTTCTTAAAATGTTTGTTCGTTATTATTTTAACAGTGCAATATAAAAAAAAGAGTAGGAGAAATATGAGATAAAGTAAGATGGGTTAGAACAAAAATTTAGGTCAAATGGAGGTTTTGATTCTTTCTAAATCAGAACTTTTCACTTTTATTAAATAGATTTACCACTTTAACTTATACAAGATAATAACGTATTTGTTCCTTCTAACAAGTAATGAAATGATCATTTTTATATTTGGGTTGGACTAGTCCCATATCATTACTTCAATTAATATTATAAAAAAATAAAACAATAAAACTCGAAATGGGCTCCAACTCCTCCCACCTAATTCCGCCCTTGGAAGAAAAGGTCCTTGGACAATTGGAATCATCTAGCTTGCTTTACGAATTAGGAGTCTAGGTAGAAAAATATTCACGTACAGTATAAACTAAGTTCATTTTTTTTTCCCTTTCTTTTTCCTTAAAAGTTGGCCTGGTAATCTGGGCTTGGGGAAATTGATTTGTTCAAAACAAAAGTTGGGCCTAGAGGAACCTTGAAATGGAATATGTTTTTATGCTTTGGTAAGATCAAATGCAGCCCATACTTGGTTTGGAAGAGAACAAGATTGGGTGCTTCCTTTAAGTTTCACCCCAAAGCAAAAGCTTGTTCCTAAATGAGTTATACCTAAGATGATATTATAGTACACTTTTTATACGATTGTGTAGGATTCGAACTCCGTTAGCGATAATTTAACTGAAGAGTTTGATGGTGGTGGAGACGCAAACTCAAAGTCTTTTAAGGGCAGGTTCAAATCATTTTAAGGGACAATTTTCTTAGGGAGAGTTACCTCCATTTATGTAGCCCATAACAATTTCTAAATAAAATTAGCGGGAAATTAAAAAATAGAGCTTGCATGAAATAGTTTTCTACAAAAGAACTAAAGAATAATAAATTTTTAAATTAAAGGCCTATATTTGACCAAATTCCAAAAGGATTGCTCATGGTAATTTTTTCGGAGTTATGCAAAGTTAAGTTTGCATTCTTTATTTTCTAAAAATATTACTATTTATATTTATTTATTTGACTTTGTTTTAAAACATTATAAATGAAACATTAGAATATACTTGTTAAAAAATATAAATACATCATGCAAAACAAATTTGCACTAAATTTTTTTGATTGCAAAGTTAAGTTTGCACAATACACAATTTCGTGCAAAGTTAAGTTTGCAATCAACACAATTTAATGCAAAGTAAAGTTTGCATTCGGTCAAAGCCCTTATCTTAAAACACAATTGATAAACAAACCATTATATTAGAATGATAATAATATCTAGACCCTTATTTCTAAAAAAAATATTATTTATTAATTTTTTTTGCGAAAAACATTATTATACAAGTCTTTTTACCTTATTTTCAGTAAAACTAATTCGGTCACTAATACCCATGCAAACTTTGATATAATTAATTATTGTCCGTTATTTGGCATATATTGATGTATTATCTTTATAATTATTATGAATGATTTATGGTACATAGAGCTTATGTATTATGGATGAACCTTTGAGCTCTTTAGCTCAAACCTAAGCAGACTGTTTTGCAGGTTAAACATTGATTGAGATTGATGGATGGGGTGGATCAAAGAGATGGAGTTTTATCTATTTTATTAACGTTTAATATTTGTAGGTGGATGCTATTAATACACATCAAAATACTCACTGATACTCCATTCTATTTACTTGGCCCCTAAGGACCGAGTATATGTGTACATACTCGGTGCTTAGGGGCTTAGCCATTTTTGGGTAAAAAAATTACATTGGCTCGACCCCTAAGGACCGAGCCAATGTACACGTATTCGATCCTTAAGAGCCGAGTTAATATTGAAGTGTTAGAGAGTGTTTTGGTGTGTGTCAATAGTAGCGCCCCCCCTATTTTTATATAATTTTTAAATTTTTTTATATTTGGATTTATGATGATTACATCCTCCGGCTATATATTGGAAATTATATTCTTGTATTAGAATTACTAGTAATATTTTGATTCTAAATTACTCCATTTTTATTTAAATCATTTTCTTAATGTCAAAGCGTTACATGGGGCAAGGCTCTTTTTTTGGCCCAATTCATATAAGTGACTTTGTTGCTCATGCACGCTCTTTTTCGGTCAAATTATTTCATTTAGCCCTTTGGATTGGCAAATTTGCTATTTATGGTATGATTAGATTTGGTAATAAGTTGCATTAGGAAGGTCGGATTTGATTTCCGTCAAATCATGCCTAATTCCTGGCATTATCAACACTATAAGACCCCATGAACTCTGTAATTTTCTATTTTTGGCACTTATTTTGGATTAGTTTGAATTTATTTTCTTTCTTGCAATTCTCCTCCCCGGTAAGAGGATTTCTTTGTAATCATTAATTATTAAATAAAGTTGTGAGTGTCTATTCCTTTCTTATCCAAAGTTTGCCCACTACATAACTTTCCGCTATGTCACAAAAAGATAATTGGCGAGTAGCCCTTCTATTTTCATTTCATTATCTGGTCCCATAAATTTTATAATGTTTTATCTTAAATTTATATTTAGGAATTTTGAAAAATAATTTGATCTAATGTTTTATCTTAAGTTTATATGCTTTTTTAAACGACAATCGTAAATGAAGAATATTGTGACAAATGTTTTGGCTAGATTGACTAAAAGTTCCATCGATTCATTTTGGGGCTAAAGTCCAAATAGAATAAAAGTTAGCTAGGCAACAAACTTTATTAATTATGAAAAACAAATAGTACAAATTCAAATTAATGAGCTTAATTTTAAAATTTTGGCCCCCTTCAATATTTCAATATTGTGGCTGCACCTCTAATTTATTATCATACGTAGATAAACTTAATTTCACAATAAAAAAGTTTTTACAAAATTCATGGAGAACTATTATGAACCATTCTGTTATCTGCCATAGAAAATGAATGCACAAAACCCTATAATTTTTATTTTCTAAATTAAATACTAATTATTAGCATATGTAGCAGCATGTTTTTTCAGAATGTCCTCTCTCTTTGAACTCAAGAGAGTTCTGTCCCAAAAAAAAACTCGAGAGAGACAGATTACAAAAAAATGGTTATTAAAATTATGTTTTTCGTTACAAATAATTAAGTGATAAAAGATTTTGTCACTATTACAATAAAAGTGTGCCACAAAATGTCTCTGGTGACACAAAAAAAATATCGGCACAATGTTTTTTTAATTTTGTCACTAATTATATTGCTCCTACATCAATAAAATTGAAGGCCTCGTAAAGGAAATACTCTGTAGTGACAATATCTGAGTTTTGTCAAAAATTTCTTGGCTATTGCTACTTTTGTGAGGAATTCTAAATTTTGCTATTAAGAAATACACTAAGTGATGAAACAAAATTTTTTGTCACTAATCTTTGGAAAAGATTAAAGAAGATCATATCAATCTTAGTGAACAAACTTATACTTGGTTTATGTGTGAGAGATAAGGTATATAATCCCATTGTCAAATGAGTTCATCAATGAAGTTAATGGAGAAGTGGTCCCAAGAACAGAAACCCTATAATTAATGGATGCTTAAACTCATAGCTGAATCCCTGACAATTACAAAAGTCAATATATATACAAGAGTTCACATTTCAGTCAAGTACTTCTCTTTATGTTATACAGTAATTAACCACAAACACATTATTATAGGAGGCTGCTATTGACACACATCAAAACACTCTGTTACTCTAACATTAATTCGGCCCTTAAGGACAGAGTATGTGCACATTGGCTACATACTTGGTCCTTAGGAGCCGAGCCAATGTATTTTTTTTTTACCCAACAATGGCTCGGCCTTTAATCACCGTGTATGTGCATATATACTCGGTTTTTAGAGGCCGGGTGAATAGGATGGAGTGTTACAGAGTGTTTTGGTGTGTGTCAATAGCGCCCCCCTTATTATATATATAGTTTTAAAAACTTAATATATATAATATATACGTCCAAGTCTAAGATAATCTGATTCTAAATTAAAAGAATGGGTTGAGTTGAACTGGACTGGACTGGACTCCGACAATGCTTCGGCCAGCATGATTAATTTTGTTTCGAAAGTAGCTGAAACTATATGCATAGAACATCACCTTACAACAATTGCATAATTAATATGTGAATGTGTTGAACTCTGCGCAACGTGTAACGTGTCGGCACGTTCACCTACAATTGTCCTTCAACGATACAAATTAATACAAGAATTGTTACATTGCCATGTGGTACTTGGACTATATAGCACATATATATATTCTCTGCCAATGAGAAAGAGAAGAAGATGTTATTGGAGAAGTGGTCCCAAAAATAGAAACCCTAGAATGAATGCTTAAAAGCCTACTTAGCATTATAACTCTGACAAGAACCATTAAGAGGCCACTTTTTCAGCAAGGTTTGCTCTTTGTTGGAAGATTGTAAAACTAACATGCCTCCAAAAAAGAAGAAGAAGAAGAAGAAGAAGAAAGAAAGATGCCTCATATTTGTTCAAGACACATCATGTTATGTAAAGCAAACACTAGAGGGTCCTGGCCAGATGAGTTATGGTAGTGGGCGATAAAAATAGAGATATATCCCCTATTAAATTTTCCCTTAAAACAATTTGAAATTGTCCGTAACGGAGTTAAGAATATTACTAAAATCCCAGTCTTTGAAAAATAAGAACAGTCCTACATGGTAATTAATGAAATTTGAGGACAAAACAAGTATTAAATTGTATTACATTGTTGTATTCTGACTAAGGGTATAAACATTTAATGAACTTTTACTCATTTTGTACAGAAATATAAGCACATATATCTTTAGCAAAAAAAATAATGGTCTTGAACCACCCTCCAAATCATATGATTGCACCTAGTGCATACACTCGAGTCAATGTGGATGTTATATATAATTCATAGATGACCTAATTAACTGCGAAAAGGGTATAAGTACATTTACCACAAACCACCCCTAACTTTTTAATTTTACATTTTATGTATTTACATAGACCACCATTTTATGAGAACCCTTTAATTCATTCCCCTTTGTATTCAATTTTCCTAAACTCGAGTCGCTTTTCTTAAATTTAAAAGATTTGTTTATTTTTTGGTTTTTTATTTTAGGGTTAAATTTCAATAGAACAAAAACAAACAACAGATTTTTCAAAAACTTTATTGAAAAAGAGTTATGCGTTTTCATAACATAGATCTATAGCATAATTCTTAACCATGCATAACTATATATTTATAGTGGCGGGATGGTAGATACTTTCTACCATTGGTTATCATGGGTGCATCTCTAAATTTATACAATTTATTTTATTTAGGATAAATGATTCATCAATTATTGTCATATTAACTATATAAACGATAATTAATATAACAAACACTTAATATTATATTCTTGCTAATTGTGGTAAATAATGGTGTACTATAACTTATTATGGTATACATGTATACACCATAATTAATACTTTATATTACTTAAAAAATCATAATAAATCGTTTCAATTCTAAAAAAAAAATTCTCAAATTGAACAGTTAATCTTTTTAATATCATGTAATCATAATTGAAATGTTAAATCATCATCTCAAAGCCTACAGTTAAAAAAAAAAATACACACCGTAACCTATAGTTAAAAGTAACTATCAAAACAGTACTCTATATATATATACGCCTCAGTTTTTTACCCGGTTTTTCACATTATTTATGAATCCATTCAATAAATTGGCCACCCATATATATAGACATTGTAGTAAGAATATATAGTGGATAAAGTAAGAATGGTAGATACTGTAGTTGGAGCAAATATCATAATTAGTGGGACAGCTGTACCAGTTAGGGGCAAAGGTACGAACATTATGAATTTTTTTTTAATTTTGTTTTTGTAGCATTATATTTTTTAATAACTTTTAAACTAAATAGATATGCATTATATGTTGATTCATAATTTTATATGTATATGTATATGAACTATATCAAGATATTTTGCGATCATTAAAAAATAAGGTTAAAAGGTAAGCTTATAGTTATTCAAATTCCTCTGCTTTCCCAAAATGAATGGATATTATATTCCCAAAAATGAATGTATGTATATTGTCAGATTTTCACCCAAATATTCTTGGATTGTCTTTGAGAATCCAAATTAATATTATGTAACCTGAATTTAAAAAAAAAAGAATTTGAAAAACAATAAACAAAAGGAACATTCAACGTCAAATATTCCGCGAACCTAACATATGTAATTTTAGGCATATATGCACCATAGCACCCATGAATGCATATTGGTGCCATATCATGTCAAATGTGGTGCATATATATATATATATTTCCATTCAAAAGCCGCTAAAGTGGACAAAAACCAACTACAAAAGAGTGTAATAATCTCCCTTGGAAGAGAGTTACAATCAAGAGACACACAAGCCAATCCGCAGCCCTACACATACATATACACACATATTTAGATGTGATCTAGATCTAAACAACACATGTGCATACACAAACACGCACATGTCATGTCACACGTGGTGCATATATATGTCTCAGCCTATCATCATCACGAATGTGGGTCGGACTATGAAGCAAATCCTACAGCCAAATGTCAAGATCTCTACAGAAGGGAAAGAAACAATGTAGGAATGCCCGTCGGAGTTTGTCAGTTTTGTCATAGGCTAAGCGTCAAACAAGTGATAAAGGAAAATTGCAAGACCGTTAATGGTGACGATGTTTGCTGGGCTTGGAGCTCACTAGGGTTTGATGAGTGTGGTGAGGTTATAATGACGTATTTGCACAAGTATAGGGAGTTTGAAAGCGAGAGAGCCCAGAGAACAAAGGGTCTATATATTATAGAAGAAGAGAAATATGAAGATTCCATTTGTAGAGTTTGAGTTTAGAGTTATGGAGAAGGGAGAAACATCATTTTAAGGAGATATTGATGGGAAACCAATGATGAGGATGAAGAAGATAATGCTTAGGTATGATTTGGTCTAACATTTCTAATCTCTCTCTCTATTTAAAGCTTTATTTCTGGTATTGATTTTGTGAACAAAATTAGGGGCAAATTTAATTTGTAGTACTTTTAATCAACATTATATTTTATCGATCTCCGCCCTGCCAAAGCTTTAATATCTATTGAAATATGGAAAAAAATTTAGGAAAGCTTGACAATTTCTTGTTTTTGGTGGAATTAAACTATATATTTGCATCTGGGGTCTTGCGTGATTGTCAGGAATTGAGTAATTCTTAGATCCACACTTGGAGTTATTGAGGGGGGGGGGGGGGGGGAATTAGAATAGAATTGAAAAGGGAGAATTAGAGATTGATAAGAGAGAATTTAGAATTTAGATATAAAAATTTAGAGAGAAGAAGCAGAATAAGAAAACGTAGAGAGAAAAACAGAATTCTAGAGAGAGATAGAATTTTTCATATATATTTTCCATGCTTTTCAATACCATTCGACCCTCATTATATAGATGATCACTACACATGGATGACCTCATGCATTACCTCACATTTCTCATATAACACACATTCACCATTCCTAATCTACCCTCACTTCTCACCACGATTACATTCATGACATCAATATACATTCGCTTATTTAAGTTGATAAAAAATTGTTCTTTTATTTGTCATAATATATATTCTCTTGTGTTGGCCGGTGTTGCAAGGCTCAAATCCCATTAGGGGCTATTTCAAGATCTCTTTAGCAATAGTTTGATAGGGAGGGTTAAAATTTCCGCCTAATTCTTCACTAGCGTGTTTTTTTTTTTTTTTTTTTTTTTTTTTTTTTTTTTTTTTTTTTTAATAATAGTTTTTAACTGTAATGCCATTTTTTTTTCCCTAAATTAACCACGAATTGTCATGGCCAGGCTTCTCAAAAACGTGGATCCATGACAAAGTGTAAAGATTAATGCAACTTTTTCATTTTATAACTAGCCCATGGAACGTACGGGTTAGAGAGGCCGGCCACTCTATAACCCTATTCTAATTTTGAACAATATTTTAGTATCGCCCTTAAAATCTGGGGTTTAAACTACATGTAATCGGAGATTTAAAACATTAAATTATATTTTATATTCTTAAGTTCATGAGTTTTTATTTATAAACCAAGAAAAAGAAAAGAAACATTTTTAGTATTTCTTAAGTATAATTAATGTTATTGTATAACCAGATTTTAAAATATTGGTCGCATTAAAACCCAAACTAGCTTAAAGTCAATTTCCAGGTTTTGTATTGGTCGCTTGATTGTACAGAAAATTCCAGGTTTTGTATCACTTTGTGCGTTAAAGTCACTTTCCATGTCATCCATGGCAGTTCAAGAACATTCAAGAAGATAGACATTGGGGATTTACACGTACACATATATATAGCATATATCGAAGAGCTAATATTTTAATCCCATTATTCACTTTGAATATATGTAAGTCATATGCTAGGTCCATCATCTCTTATTATTCTAATTTTATACTTTAAATATAAATCTCTTCCTTTATAGTAAAGCATTTTTTTTAAGAATTCACTCTCTTTGAACTCAAGAGATGGTGGGAGAGGGTTTGTTGCGATCTGAACTAGATCTATGTACTATCATTTGATACACTTAGGTTCATAATAAAACTCGCGATATAGGCTCTACAATGCGTTATTGTGTGGTAGGGGTGGGGGCAATATGACCATTCAGTGCTGCCTATACATGGGACACATCTGCGAGTGTACGCACCAATAATGGTGAATCGATCTCTATCTAATCGCCACCCACTGATAAGAGGAGCCTATGTAAATGCGTCAGAGAAACAAAGACCCCCACTAACTATTTACATCAATTAATTTCACGGTTTAATTAGGCAATGAGAAAGTCATATTAATCGGCATGTATATTCCGAGTATATAACGTTGTGTGTGTGTGTATCTGTGAGAGAGAGAGAGAGAGATTCCCAATAGCAAATTGTTGAATTTCATAATATGATATTATATTAATAATTGTGTTTCGACATTACAATGAAAATACCTTTATGTAAGTATAAGAAAGAAATCAAGTAAGAGCAATCTAATAATGCAATATCTAATAAGGTAAGAGGCATCTAAGGAGGGGGGAATATTGAAGAGTGATTTAAGAATTTTACAATCAAGATGCGAATCAATTATTTATGTTAAGATCCCCCCCCCTCCCTTCTTAAACACTCAAGATAGTAAATGGAGACCAGTTTTGAGTTTGGAAACCAAGTCTTGAAAGTGGTCGAGTGGACAAGCATTCACTAACGTGCCTAGCCAACTCGTGCTAGTCTTCTTGCCTAATTTTCTGTCATGACGAACTTCAAATGATGTTCATGTTTCTTTTGGTTTAATTCGGATTCGATTTCGGTTTCAAATTTGATTTGGTTAAGTTCGGTTTCAAATTTGGTTTTTGTTTCAAAATCAATTTCGGTTTCAAATTCGGTTTTGTAGTTTCAGAAATTTCAAATTCAACATGAATTCTGCATGTGTCCATTTGAAGGCCTCGAAGGACCCAAAACAAACACGCTTGTTGCAGATTCATTCATTAAACCCAAATAATTGCAAGCCTGCCTAGATTTCTCACGTGTCCTCATTTATTGGGATTTGTTTGCTTTGTGGTGAAAGGCAAGGAATTGTGGTGTAAGGATTTCGTGATGCATAGTTGTGGTTTCGCGGTGGAGGAGGGGTAGGGTTTTGTGGTGGATGATTAAGATTTCATGTTCCCTCTAACGAAATCAGATCAGGAAACTTCTTGAATTTGGGTCCCTCTGACGAAGTCATATCAAAGAACTTTGTGTTTGGCGGTGGGATGCAGCAACTGTAAGGTGGTGAGGTTGTGTCGATAGAGAGGATGGTCCGGCAGGCCCGTTAGCAAAAGTGATAGTATGATTAAGACCACATGATAAGAATATTTTATCTTCCCTATGATACTATATAAAATTTCATAATATATTATTATTTTTATAGTTGTGTTTCAATATTACAATGAGAAGGCCTTTATATAGGTATAATCAATAAATAAATAAAGTAAGAGCAATCTAATAAGATAAGAGGAAATAAGGTAATATCTAATAAGGTAAGATGTATCCAGGAATTGAAGAGGGAATATGGAAGAGTGATTTGAGAGATTTTAAAATCAAGATGTGAATCAATTATTTATATTAACATGAGTTCCATCAGGAAATTAGAGAAGTGATCTCAAAAGCAAAAACGATGTAATAGATGGTTAAACCTAGACGGCAAAATAGGCGGGTTATTATTGAACAACCCAATCCGTTTGTTAAAAACATAACCCAATCCATTACCTTAAACCCTACGCAACTCCATGACAATTACAAAAACAATAAAAGCTCATATATTCAACAAAGCGACCAAAATCGACATATATAAATGAAAATGAACATGCATGCCTTCGCTCAGGTTTAATAAATTTCTTGGAGGTCTAAAGCAAGGGTAAGCAGCATATATATGGTCTTTCCTCATATGTGATAATTTATCTTGTTCACAACCAACACTAATGCCCCCAACCCCGACCACCCCCAACGGACACACATACACCCCCACAATTTTTATTTTTTTTTATAATTGTAATTTTATTCTTATAATCTATTGGCCCGTTTGGTTGTCTCTGAAATTGCGAATTAGATAATTTACAATTAAGTAATTTACAAAAATTTCATTTATTAGTGTTTGGTTGTGTAAATTGAACAATTGTAAATATAATAATTCAAGTTGATTCACAAAAACTCAAATTAAGTCATTTCAAGTAAAACTTAAAATTTCTTAATTCTAGAATTAGATAATTCATTCCAACTCTATTTTTCAAGAAGATCTACTTTCTACCCGTAATGTTAATGCAACTATACAAAATTTTAAATAACATAGAACAATAGAGAACATATTTTTATTATAACAATCGGAATTTTTCGTTTAAGTTTTCCAAACACTACTTGAATTAGAATTAAATTATTCATAAATGAGCAAATTCACAACTCTTCAATCGAAAATTAACTAATTCTAAAATTAGGTAATTTACGCAACTAAGCGGGCCCTATATATATACTAATTATAAAAGTGTGAACGAGATGGGTTAATTTACACTACAAGTATTTTACTCATTTATCAAATGGTTATGAGTATTTAAAATTTGGTTTACTATACTAAAACAATGAAAAATAAATTAAAAATGAACTTCTACTCTATTAAGACTCTTAGTCGAACAATTAATTAAACATGTATTTCTATTCTATTAAGACTCTTGGTCCCTTTATGTTATAACAATATAAATGTCCGGAGACAATCTAGAAATATAATACTAATCGCATTAGAATTCCTACAAATTAGAAATCCTATCTTTATTCTATTAGAACTCCTACAAAAAGAATTCATAAAATTTAAAAATCCAATCTTTACTCTATTAGGATTCCCTCAATTTTTTTGTATAAAGATAGTCGAGGCCTATATTCTTATTTATTTTATAAAAAGATAGGATTTAGCTCAGTTATATGGAGGTTTTTTTACCAGACCCGCTCTAGTTTTTTGAAAATTAGTGATATACCCGATGTAATAATCTCCAATTTATATTTAGATATATCGGCACCATCTCCAACTTGAATTTAGATATAGAAAATCAGTATTTAGCCAAGTTATGTGGAGGTTTTTTTACTCAGACGCACTCCTTTTTTAAAATTAGTGATTAACCCAATGTCTTGTTTTTAACCTAATTATTTTGCTTTTACCCCAACTGTGTTTATTCAATATTTTTAACAATAACACAACAAGCAGACCTTTATGCCCTTTGCGTTTGAATAAATTAAATGTTGGTAATTATAATAATAGGATATATTTGAATTCAAATTTTATAAAAAATTGATAAGGAAATGAGATTAATTAGGACACATTCTCCTCCATCAATTAGCAGCTTCATATTTCATAAATAATTAATTGATGGTTTGCATCCAAGTATCCAACAATTAACTCTTGCAGACACCAAAATTTTGCCAAACATATACACACATATATATTAATAAGTCCTTTCTTAATCTCCATAAATTAATTTTAACTACATGTGCCGACCTCGAACTATATACATATATATATTGGTATCTACATTAGGATTCGAGATTTATATGTTAGATTAGCCGCGTTGAAGAAGCATTCACAGATATTATTCTTGAGTTGTCGGGAATGAAATTCATTTTACCAACAAAGAAGAGCGTGCTTCAGTCGGATTGAAAAAGTCGTCGCGCCTCTCGCGTTCTTGTTGGCATTAGTTTAACCAATTCAGAAAGGTCATAGTAGCCAATAGAACCTCATGGATTTTGGGCGCATTTTGTACTTCAAGTCCTAGAAAATTTTCACAAGGTTCTTCATTTTCTGGTTTTGTTCAATTGAAAATTAAAGGAGGAAGACTTTGATCTCTCGGTTGGAATGGCGACTGAGGCTTTGAATTATGATCTCGACTCATGATATCAGGTAAATGTGCACATGATAATCATCTCCAATTTATATGAGATGTATTAGCTTCGTAATCATATGACAATTAGATCTTAAACAAATTAATAGGTTGATTTTTTTGTTAATTCATTATATATTTGCAAGTTAAATTATGTCTTAAATTCTGAAAAATTGGTATGATTCAAAATTAATTATATTAAAATGTCTGTTTACTGGCATGTTATTTATATGTGTAAAATTCTTGTTTTTCAGCCTTTAACATATCTGTGAATTACAAATTTTTTTATGTTGCGCCAATTATTTATGTTAATTTGATATTTTTGTTACTTAATAATTGCAAAAGACTGTTATAAATATTGTTGATATATTTGAGGAGTTCATTTGGCTATTATAATAAATCTTTAAACAAGATTTTCAAATTCAACAATCCAACAAATTTGGAAAAGCTATCTTTAAAAGATAATTGTATATTTATCCAAAAAAATAAGTAAACAATTATGGAGGTTAATTGTAGGGAATACCCCTTTCATCCAATTTTGTTCAATGGAGTCTAGTTCAAGCCTAAACGGATTATTTTATTTCACAAAACTTAGTGGAGATGATCTCTATAATGAGTAGATCAACTTCACAAAATTTCATGAAGAACATCAAACCGGAAGCGGATGAAATGATTTTCTAAAATTTTAACTGTCAAAAATGAAATTTTTATGAAATTTTGTGAATATGATTGGACTTCATTGGACAAAATTGGATAAAAATGATAATGGAGAGGAGCAAGTCCTTAATTATCCATTAAAAGAATTAAGAGAGGGTAAAACCAGAAAGACATTAACAAATTTTTTTAATAAAATAATGATTATCCACTCTTTTGGACTATTTCCTATTCTTCAAAGGAGGTGGGTTAAATGCCAAACGTTTTGAAAATTTTGGGCTACAAACTAGAAGCCCCAATTATTTTATTCTATTGGTTTATTGTCCAAGTTGCTCACCCATTTCCCTCTATTATTATCATTGTATTAATTTTTATATATTTTTTAAAGTTGCGGTGGATTTATTTATAGCTTCATTTTTATTTTTATTTTATGTTAGTTTTTAAGTTAACAAGATTCAGATTATACTAAGAATTAATAAAGCCCGGTAATAGTAGTCTAATTTAATGAATTTGGTATCGCGACTAATATCATATATAATTCTGTGGTAAAAAGACTTATTTACAATCTTATACTAAACTTATCCTCAAAATAGTGTATCCGTCGTATCCTTCATCTATTGCCCACTTTGAGATAATTAATTTTTAAGAAAATTTTAATTTCAAGGTAATTGAATATAGGTTTTGAATGAAGTTTTTAATATAACTTGCCACTTCTATTTGAATTTTTAGGAAGACTATAACCTATTTTATATTATGAGTTTAGCACAATGATCATCTCTCCCAGAGAAAAATGAACTATAATATACGGAGTACTATCTTTCAAATCAAACTTCAAGGTATCTGATTATGTAACTAATCAATGATATATTTCTTTCAGTTGACTTTCATCAATCCTCATATCCTATAAGCTTTTAATTGTTCATTACTTATTTAGTAACCACAATCCAACATCTATTATGTTTCTCAACCAAGAATCATACTACTTAATATGCCAAACCATCTGTATAGAAGAATCATTATTCAAAATAGCATAAATTTTAAAATAAGAATTATAGATTTATTACTTTTAAAGGAACTATTATTTAGAATAATGTTTATGTATGATATAATTAATATTATTGAACCTTACGTGATTTCAGTAATATTTGTATGATTTTTTTAATGGGCTCTATATTGGAGAAAAATTTATGATACTAGAAGAAAGATTGGCCTCTACTTTAGATTGGACTAAACTTTTAAATTGCACCGTACTTAGTACTATTTTAATTCCCAATGAGTGTACTCACCCCAACTAGCCCAGCCCCTTATGGATCTATCATTTATCGATCCTAATATGCATGAACAAGAGAAAATGTATCAACACACTATTGATAATCTTGAAATTGCGATTCACGTGTAGTTAAACTAAATCTTTCATTTTAAATACTTATTTGATTAATCAAGATATTTTTTATGAGATAATTTTCACTTTGCAACAACTCTCCTATTTAATTTATTTTTTCATTTTGTTAAAGTTACTATGATTTTTGAATTAAGATTATATCCTAAATTAATTACGCTTCATTAGTAAATATATTTATATGCAATTAATCAGCACTGTGTATATATATTATTAATAAAGTTTAGACAACTAAATCAACACAGCGTATATATATTAGATTCAAGGAAATCTTATAATGAATCCTTCAAATTAAGGTACAATTATACAAGTAAAAATATTATTGTATCAAATTAAATATCAAATTTTCAACAATTTCTAAAATTTCTAAAATTTCTAAATATTTTTTATATTTAATTTTTATTAAAATTATAATTTTTCAAATTGATATTTTGTGTATATTAGTTTAATGTTATTAACTTATAATAATGTATTCTATCAAAATAACTATCATGTTATATAAAGAATAAAAATTATGTCTCCTAATCACGTGCAGAAGCATGTTGTTTATAACTAGTTTAATAAATATATGTATGTATATTAATAAAGTTTGCATCCCCTTTAATCTTTAAAATTTATTAGTAGCATTAATCTAGCACCCAACAACCCCCCAAAAAAATATTAGTATTAAATTTTCTCCTTTAATTTTTAAAAAGAATGACATTAATATTAAGTTTGATCCCCTTAAAAAAACTTTATCTCTGCATTTGTATGTGTTTGTGTCTAAGAGAGCGTACGCGCGCATATATCTTCATATTATGGAGGAAAAATCAAATAAACCTTAAAAATGTATACTTAAACTTGCCCTATGAAAAAAGATGTTATATGTCATGGAAAATGGAACGCAGTGTTATCCCATTAATTTTCCTTCCCAAAATTAATTAATCACAAAATACCCATTCAAATTCATGGATGAAAAATGTTTTTCTTATTTACGATTTTTACAACTTATTCTTACCAAGTATATTGCATGGGTTGTACATTTGTTATATTTTGTAAAAGTGCAACTCAAGTAATATATGCCACTAATAATAAGTTGTAAGAATACCCGGTAAGTATAACATTCCTCTTCATGGATCCATAACAATGGTGTGAAAATCAATACCGCGATTTCTGTGTCTAACAGGTCAGAGAGGGGCCACTGCCTATAACCCTAATTGAGCAATATTTTAGGGGCACCCTCAAGATTTTTTAAGGGTGATTACAAAAACATTCTTTTTACCCCATCTAATTTTTAAAATTTAATTG
This sequence comes from Lonicera japonica, assembly GCA_021464415.1. Classification (NCBI taxonomy): domain Eukaryota; kingdom Viridiplantae; phylum Streptophyta; class Magnoliopsida; order Dipsacales; family Caprifoliaceae; genus Lonicera; species Lonicera japonica. The sequence continues at coordinate 41,435,692 of CM038467.1, forward strand.
AAAAAATGGCTAACGACCAAACATGTCCTAATATTTATCTTTTATTCTTCGAAACCTGTTATCTCCCTCTTCTCTTACTATCTCCGCCTTTTCTCCTTCATCGATTCTATGTGCCTGTTGTTGAAAACAACTTTGCTAGCTTGACTTAAACTAAAGCTTTTAGTCATTCACTCCCGTTGTTCAAGAAAATAGGCAACACTAATATATGTAGATATACACATACATATATGATTACAAAGGCATATTTAACCTGAATATTAAATGAAAGAGAGTTCTATTTTGAAGTCTGACTTTTTGAAATATAATCCATCAAAATGGATTCTTTCTATTACTCTGATTCAATCACGGTTCATAGTCCCTGTGCACATCTCTCATTTTGATTCTCTGATCATCACCCATTATTTTCAAATAAATAAATGAAAATTTAGTCCATCGGGTTGGAGTAATCTTTTTTGAAATTTCGCCTCTCTAACTTCTATAGTTCTTGCTCAAAAAAGTACTTTTCGAATGCAAATTTTAGCTGTAATTGGAGAAAAACGAAAATTGATAAGATTTGAGTAAGAAATTATGAAATCCATGGCTACTAAAAAGTGATTTTGGATTTTTATTTCACTGCTAATAGATTGTATGCGCGTATATATATATATGTGTGTGTGTGTGTGTGCATGTATTGTGTACCCTCATTTTTCACTGTGATTTGGGATTTGTTATGTGGAAATGAGATGATGCATAGCTTAAGTAGATCAAGTATGGAGATGAAAATCAGGTGAGCATTCTACAGCTTGGGATGGGATAGATTGGCTAGTATTTAAGAGATTTTGAAGTTTTAAGGTTTTGTTTAGCAGATGAAAATAAGGAGGGGTGGGTTGAAAGTTATCTCTAATTGGGGTAGGAAGCAAATTTTGGCGGGTCTAATGAAAAATTCCCTTTTTTAATGCATATATAAATTTTTTTTTGTACAAGCAATAATCCTAATTTAGTCTTGGGTTGGGGGGGAAGAGCCGGTAATGAGTAAAGTGGGGCTACATCACAAATCATTATCTTATATGCTGTCACAACAAATCCATTCCAAACTCGCTTTCGATGAGAAGGAAACCCGTAACTCACTAGTTGGTTACATTATATTTTTATTTTATTCTCGAAAGTTCATAACTTATTATTTTAAATACCAAAAGAAAAAAAAACGAAAACACATTTTTAGTATGCTATAGTATGTTTTAAAAATCTAATTTCAACCGTTTGATAACAAGATGAAAAATGATAGGAAAAAATACTTCATTTTGTGAAAAGTCGAAAAATAAGTTGAATGACGTTGTAAGATGATCTCTTAAACTTCGTTTGATAACAAGAAGGAAAATGATAATAAAACATCTCACCCTATACCTCAACATTTTCCATCTACGTACTCTGAAAAATCAACTGTTTTTTTTCTTTTCCTATTTTTATCAAATGGACCCTTATTTTTTGACTTTTCCCATGGAATTTTTTTCTTTGTGTGGTAATGAATAAAATTTTCCACAAATATAAAATTAAAATGAATGACATCGATCTACTTATAAAAACAAATATCAGAAGGAGAACATCTCATCACATACTTCAACTTATTTTCATACTTCCCACACAAATTAATTATTATTTTTTTATTATTTTTATGTTATTACCAGACGGAATGATTTTACATGTCCATTATTTACCAAGTGGCTAGATGTATTATAGAAAACTATTGATGTGTTTTGTATCTATTTCTGCCTTATTTATATACTCACCTTTCTCTCGCCCTCTAAAAATCTTCAATATGCATCAGCCTTGCTGTCATCAATGGCACTTCCATCCAAGAAATTAAAATAGTACTCGAGACAATTTAGTATTGGTATTTAAGTAGGCTACCATGTTGACAATTTTTTTTTATTCGAGTATAAAATTATTTTATAAAATAATACTATATTCTTTTAAAAAATTTTAAATTATTTATATTGAAATGATATGGAAGGTCGAGCCACTTATTTTAAAATTTAATATATATATATTTTTTTAACTTTAGACACATCTTCTTCCTTTATGGCAAATATTTGATCTTAAAAGCTATTCAATTGTCATATATATATATATATGGTAAACTAGTTGTACTGCCACCTAATACATCCAAATTAAAAGTGCATTATAAAGACTAGAACATACTTGTGATCCCCGTAGTCCCATCACGGGCGGAGGGACGTGAGGACTGGGGGCGCCACCACCGCCCCACCTGGGATGTTGGGCCTCTTTGGTAAATATTGGAAGTTCGGTGGGGCGTGGCGTGGCGCGGCGGAGGTGATGTTTGCAAAAGTGAAGGGGCAGGATTTGTAATTAAGGGAGCGGATCTTTCTGGCGAAGGGAGAGATGCACGAGGGGTATACGTGTAATAGGACGTAGAAGTTTAGGGGTGGAGTATGTATTTATATATTTATTGATTAGTTATCAATTTGTTTTGAAAGATAAAAGATATATTATTTATTTATAACGGTTTTGTTTTGTTATTTGGTATGTTTGTTTTTTGTTATATGGTCTTTATTTGTGGCTTTTTATTTTTTTTTATAATTTTTTTTACGGCTATTAATCATCAAATTATTTCAATCTCCAAAATCGATTAGGAGATGATCTCACGAATAATTTATTTGTTACATATATTAAGAAATATGTTTTTAAAGCTATTGACAGTGAAAATATGATTTAGTGTTTTCAAAATACGAAGTCTCAAATGAGAATATATGACTTTGATTTTTGACGTATATGATGTTTAATATTTTAATATAATATTTTAATTTTGGCTTTATTACCATATACGGAAAAAATTCTTAATGACTTATTAATTTTGGCTCCTTCCGAAAAAAATTCCTGACTCTGCCACTGAGTCCCAGTGTACAATTTCATGGGCTAATGGTGAAGCTTTCATCTAATCACTGCCCATGCACATCCAATATATTTCCGGTCTACTCCTTACAAAAGATATTATCCTCTTTGAGTTAGGCTAGGACGCTTTTCCCAAAAGAGACTTGTGTATTTTGACTGGTGCATCACATTGCAAGCACGTGGTGATAAGGATATTAGTTACGTTTGTCCACTTGTAATTTTCTTTTAAAATTACTAACAAAACTAATCCCCCCCCCCCCCCCTCTCCCCCTCCCCCTCCCCATATAATTAATCTCAAAAATAATATTAGTACTAAGTTTCTTCTTTAATTTTAAAAAAGTGACTTTTATATTGAGTACGTCTCTTTTAAAAAAATAAATTTCTAGCTCCGTCCCTGGTCAGAACCTACATACGACCACCCTCCCATAACATACACCTCATTACAATTTGGTACTCAGCGTGTATAGCATATATTTTTGAGATTGAGAACTAAAAGAGTAGGTATTAAATAATATAGCTGGAGTTCCCGCCAGCGGTTTTCCATTCATGAAGATATTGGAGATCGAAGTGGTCCCAAAAACATAAACCCTAGAATATATGGCTGCTTAAACCCTAGACAACTCTGACAAAAACAATATAAAAATGCTCAGATTTTCAGCAAAGTGCTCCTTATGGGAAGATTGCAAATACCAAAGGTACTTATTTATTAGTTTAAGAAATGGCCATGCCTCGAATTATATGAATCTGGCAGAAATCTTAAACCCTAATTCTTGCTGTTGTATTTTTTTTTAGACAGAACCGTGTTGTAGGGGACTTGGTTCCTCTTCATTATCCTTTGGTCTAATTCATCTAATAGGGTCTATTTCAAGGATTAAACAGATATTTTATTGTTAAAACTCGGTGGAGATGATCTTTGTGATGATAGATCATCTTCATAAAATTTCAGCAAAAGATTCAATCTAAAAGTTGATAAAATGGTCATCTAAAGTTTTAATGGTCGAAAATGAACATATGTCTCTAATATTTACTACGCCCACTTTCGGTTATAATTTTTAGATGAAATTTGCGGAGATAAGTATCATAGAGATCATCTAGATCTCCAACAATTTTTATGAAAAAATTCCTCATCTTTTCTTAAACTAAATCTCAATAAATGGAATTGAACCGAAAGAGTAATAGAGAGGAGCTGTTGGAAGGATGGCATGTAGTAGTAGTCCTCTCCTGACAATTGTCCCTTAAAGGGATTTTGCAACTGTCAAAGCCTAATTATATAATTAATGCTAGTGACTTATTTCACCTTTATAATTAATTTGTTTTGTATAATAGCTTAATAAGTAGGATACACTTGGGACTTATTCACCCTTTTGAATGATATTGTTCTCAAGCTTATATCATGCGCATGCATTTAGAGCTATGGACCCACACTCTGCTTGACAAACTAGTCACTTAATTTCACAAGGCGACAAATTAACATAAAAAATTTGCAATGTTATGTTGATATGTATACACACGACGCAGGTATGTCAAACTTATTAAGACTTAATCGTATCTCCTAAATTCTTCGAATGATATTCAAGTGAAAGAAATACTTTTAAAAAATATGCAGACTTTGATTATTGCCTAATTATATAATGCTAGCAACAATTTTTGCTTTTATATATCTTATACTATACACGAAAGCACACATGATGCATGTACCCACCTTGTTTCTATGCATACATAATTTATATATAGAATGGGAAAACAAATTATAGAACGATTCTTTAACTAGTGTGTTAAAATTACTCTTATTAACCAAAAGTTTAAAAGTTCGAATCACATCACTAATAATTTTTTTTCAAAATTCAAAATTTGGTGTCCTAACCTAAATGAATAGAGTCCATTTATATGTAGACTAGTCTATGGGCATATCCTACGTATTTGCAATGGGATACTCAGTAATTCTTCATGTTAATAGAAATTTATAATTATATTTGTTCTAGTGCTAAAAAGAAGAAAAATGTGTTCTTAATGCAGCAGTATTTTATAGTAATTTTCGACGCGATAAAAATAATTTAATAATTTTGTATGTATAATAAACTCCTTCAATGTTAATTTATATTATACTTAAAATAAATATAATAATATTAACAAGATTCACATGAGTATACACTTGCTCTGTTCATTCCATTTAATTAAGTACAGCAATGTTCAAATAGTTTCTAGATATTTTCACCACTTTCAGATATTAAAAAAAATCACATAATATATCAAAAGATTCCAAGAACACGTGATCCTGTATTATTAACCCCCCCTAGAAAGCCTTCTCACTTTTAAATGTCGAGAGATGAATTTATCTCAATGAAGTCATCTTATATTCTTCCAAATTAAAGATCTTATCCTACGATTTAAAATACCTCGCTAATATTTGATGAATTATAAATTGTTCTTTCTTGAAACGTTGAATTAATTAGCTCGCTATATTTAGTTTAAATAAAAATATAAATAAAGTATTTTATAAAATTAAAATACAACTTCTAACAATTTTGCAACGGTAAAATTTTTGTTTTAATTGTTAAGAATTGTGAAAAGTTGCTGTATCTACTTAATAATTAAAAGCAAAAGTTCAATAACAAAAAAATAATTGTTCTCTTTTAAAATGTACATAAATGAAAAGGAAAATTTTGTGGTAAGTAAAAGGAATATTTTGAACTTAGGAGAAAATCGAAAAGAAAAACATGGGAAAAAAAATTTTAGAACGAAAAAAAATGAAAATCATCACTTTATGTACTACGTACCCCACAACCGTTAGGAAGTCATCAAGTAACTCTAAATTTTCTGATTAAATTTGCATAACAATATGTAAGATTTTGTACTCCTATTATTTCATACATAAATTAAAGAGAGTGAAAATTAAGTAATACAGCATTCACAATGGATGAAGTGAATACGTATACGCAAGTAACTTTGCGTATGCTATTCAGTTGTATGAATTATTATTATTAATGCTAATATGTTTGCGTTAAAGTTTTAAGACTTTAAATATTATTTGGTGTGCTTTGAATTTCGCCTCCACTTGATCCAAATTTTGGCTCGGTCACTATACGCATTGATTATATTTAGTATGCTAAATAACCAATGTTATGTAAATTAGTGGTATGTTAAAATTAAGCACGTGGAACTAAATCTCTTCCCTATGACTATCAAAAATTGCTGCTCGTTATATGGAGTACGAGTGAAATGCAAATAGGGGAGGGCTGGAGAAAACAAGTATGGGAAAGCATGCCCGGCACAACTTTACGCATTGTGTTTGAGTGAACGGATTAGTCTTGTGACAAAGATGGCCATTTGGATTCAAGTGATCTCGGTTTGATTCTCACTTGAGGAGAGAATTATTTCTTAATTATTTGTAGTAAAAGACGTTTGCTTTAAGAAAGAAAAATACATTCAACTATCTAAGTGCTTTTAAAAATGACTAATCTCTATAGGTCATACATAAGAGAGAGAGAGAGAGAGGGGTGAGAGGTTCATTATTCATGTATCTAAGTGATTCTATTATTCGGATGATTGTAACAATCAATTTTTTGTATTTTTTTTTGGTTCCCCACGGGGTGTCCCGGCCAGCTTTCGCGCACCTCGACTAATCCCCGCTCGCGGTTCGTGGCTGCCGCTGGCCAAGCATTATTTTGACAACGCCGAGGTTCGACCTTGGGAGCTCCAAATCAATTTATTTTATTTATTGATTTTTTTGACATAAATGAAACAACTAAGAGCCAAACATAGAGCAGATGTTGAGGAAAACTGTAATGATGCAAGTTCAAACTTCTTTAGTGGCAATTTTAAAATTCTTACTGTTCAATTGAGAGGGCTACCTCCATTTGTGTAGTCCATTACTATTTCTCGATAAGAATTTTCGCTCTAGTGACAGGGAGAGCCACACCAAAAGTGATAGCTAGGCCAAAACCGGCTCAGGGCTTCGTTTTGGGTGAGTAAGGCTCCTGATCAAAACAGGGGGATAAAAAGACTCTTGGTCAAAAATAGAGAAGGCCAAGAAAAGTCTTTCCCAAAAGAGGGAGAAATAAGGGCATCGAAAAAACAGAAAATGATGTGGACCCACCAAAAATGAGAATTAAAAAAGAGACCAGAAATCAGAGATTGACCCTTCATACAAATTTTCTTCACATCACGATACGGAAGAGATGGCTTGGAAAAACCTCGAATCATCACTTGGTAAAAAGAAAAAGAAATTCAAAAACTGCTTTCCGAGAGAAGTATTTTCAGTTAAGGAAAAAATGAGAGTAATTCATCATACACAAGCCCTCTCCGGAGGTAATTCATCATACACAAGCCCTCTCCGTAGGCAATTCATCATACACAAGCCCTCTCCGGAGGTAATCCATTCACACAAGCCCTCTCCGGAGACAATCCATCATATACAAACCCTCTCCGGAGGCAATTCATCATACACAAGCCCTCTCCGGAGGTAATCCATTCACACAAGCCCTCTCCGTAGGCAATTCATCATAACACAAGCCCTCTCCGGAGGCAATCCATTCACACAAGCCCTCTCCGGAGGCAATCCATTTGCAGAAGCCCTCTCCGGAGGCAAATCATTCACACAAGCCCTCTCCGGAGGCAACCCATTTGCATAAGCCCTCTCCGGAGGCAAATCATTCACACAAACCCTCTTCGGAGGTAATCCATTCACACAAAACCTCTTCGGGGGCAATCCTTTTGCACAAACCCTCTCCGGAGGCAATCCATCACTCACAAGCCCTCTCCAGAGGCAATCCATTCACATAAGCCCTTTCTACAGGCAAAATATCACTCACAAGTCCTTTCTACAGGCACAAGCCCTCTCCGGAGGCAATCCAGTCACACAAGCCCTCGTCAGAGGCAAAAATATTCACAAAAAGCCCTCTTAGAGGCAATTTTCTTTCTTTCTGTCTTTCTTTTACAGATCAAAATCCCTCCCAGAGAGGCATAGTTTAGCAATGGTAGTCTTCCCATCTGAGGCTAGTGGAGCAATGGTAGTCCTCCCACCTGAGGCGCAATGGTAGTCCTCCCATCTGAGGCTAGTGGAGTAATGGTAGTCCTCCCACCTGAGGCGCAATGGTAGACCTCCCACCTGAGGTGAGAAGATCAAAAGCCCTCCCAGAGAGGCACAGTGTAGCAATGGTAGTCCTCCCACCTGAGGCGCAATGGTAGTCCTCCCACCTGAGGCGAGTGAAGCAATGGTAGTCCTCCCATCTGAGGTGAGTGGAGCAAATAAAAGTCCTCGAAAGAGGCAGTGAGGTAACAAAGCCCTCTCCGGAGGCATTCACAAACACTTTTCTTCATACACACACTTCTTTAGAGTTCTTGCGGGAGCCATGGACCACGGTCTCTTCCAGTCGCTTCAATCCCTTGCAAGCAAGGAGCTTGAGTCAAGAGGGTCTGTAGACACCTCGATCTGTGACCCTCGCAAGAACCCTAACGACCTTCCGAAAGTACTATTTTTGGAGTCCGGAACTTACCCGAACACCCGAAACTACCCCGAAAGGGTTTGTTGGCCAAACAAACATATTTTTAAGTGAAATGTCGCACGACATATGCCCTTTAGAGGGGCATGTCGCACGCACTACACCAAAACAAGGAATTAGTAACGGACCTATTTTTTCATCACTAACGGACTATATCTGTTACTAGACCGCAATGGACTAAATTGCGTTACAAATTAAAATAAGACCGTTACTGAATATAATTAACAAAATTAGCTTGTATTTTTGACCTAATAACGAATCTTAAAAAACGTAGTAATACTTTAAAACCGTTGCTAAATTTTTATTCTTATTAAAATTCAAAAATTAATACATTATTTATTTTTATTGACAAAACTTAAAATCCTAATAGAATCCCCAAAATTTTCATTTCCTCTTTTCATTCCCTCTATCGTTTCACCACTCCAGCTCCACGAAACCCGCCATGAGAGAATCCCCAAATCTCCAGTCCTGTTTCGCACTTTCGCCGGAACAATCGCCCAAGATCGGCGGTGCTATCCTCTATCTTTGGTTGCCGGTTAGTCGTCCTTCACTGGCGGTCCTCTCCTCCTTTTTTTTTTCTTCCTCTTTTTTCTTTCAAAAACACGATCTGAACCAGTGACAATGTTTGGTCGTAATCTCTGTTTCTCGCTCTAAACGAAGATACACAGGTATATATGTGTATATATATATATATATCTCTTCTTATTATTCCTTTCGAAAATACAATCTGAACCTGTGACAATGTTTTGTCATAATCTCTGTTTCTCACTCTAAACGTAGATATACAAGCATCATATATGTATATATATATATATATCTATATGTACGTATGTAGAGCCTAAAATCAAAGAAATTAACTATAGATCTGACTTCACAATTGGTAAATTCTGCATTTGGTACTTCAGATCTGACTTATGTGGAGTTAAAGAGTTTCAATGTTACTTAATAAATAATTTTGGTGCCTAGGGTTTTTAGAATAGTAGGGTTTCAAGAGTTTAATGCTTTAATTAATTTGACATTTGTTTAGTTGGATATAGCTGATTACAATTAAGTAATACATAATTACTGTTTCCTTGATGTTTTCATTTGTCTCTCTCTCCCTATACATATATATTATATTATATTATATTATATATATATATATAGTATCCTTACATTAGCTATCCAGTGCCAATTAATTCTTTAAGAACTGCAAGATATAAATTACAAGTATATACTTCCCTAATTTGTAAAAAGGGTATTATGATTGTTCCTTGTAAAATTGATGTATAGTACTTACTTTTTTACCACAGCTTCTTGTTTTCTCATTGTTGAATTATGTGCTATTTACTACCATTGTTTTCCTTTATTAACAGTTAATTTATGCAGGTACGAATCATTTTCTACATTTTACCAAGGACTGATGCTCTCTCCTTCAGTGAAGAAAGGGTTTTGATTGCAAAGAAGAAAGATTATGATGGATATTTTACCAATCTTTCTTAATATTTTTGCTAGGTAGAACCTATTTTGCTCCGAACCACTCAGAATAAACATATTTTCTTAAGGGAATTGATCTCTAATGGTTCTAAATGGTTAATAGTACATTTGGCACCGGAGCGACCTAGTGTATATATATATATCAATGTATATACTTACTTATATAAGTATAGTAGTAGTAGTAGTAATTGTGTGGTTATTTGGATGTATATACTTGTTTGCGTATGTATGATAACTGTTGTGTGGTTATTTTTTTCTGAAGGTGTATTGAGTGCTGATGTGTTTGCTCGGTACTACCGACTTTGTGCCTATAATGCAATATACATTTGTGGGATGGATGAGTATGGGACGGCCATGGAAACTAAGGCACTGGAAGAGAATTGTACTTCTAAGGAGTTCTGTGAATGCAAAGATAACTGTTGAGCAGGTTCATGGCCTAATGTCGCAGGTAATCATCTGTTCATATTTCTTAAAATGCATTCATTATTATAATCTGAAAGGTTTCCATGACTAAAGAGATAATCAATTTCTTAGAATCTTTGATTGCAAAATTAGAAAAATGAATGAGTGATTTGGTGTTATGTTCTTACTTTTTCGCCTTTTTAACGGTTGCCATACAAATGAGTTGTTATTTTTTCAACCATTTTCTAACTGAATGCACCTTTGGCGCTTAAATAATTTACTAGTATACTGCGTTTCAGGTTAAAAAGGACATTCTTTTAAATCTTTTCAACTCGGTTTATCAGACCAACATATCTCGAGCAGAATCATCAGGTCCTGAACATATGGTTATAACCTAATTTTACTTCAGATTCCCAGTTTACCTATATGGTGGGGGGTTGAAGAAGTTAAGTTGCTCTTACGCCTGTAGTTAATTTGTTTATTTTGCTAATCCTTATGCCACAGTATTTTAGTTTTGCTTATATTTGCTAGTAGTTATAACATGCGCTGCTCGAAACTCTCTTAAGTGGACTGTGGATGACTACACCAGATATCTCAATTAAATATGAAAAATTTATTCCATCTTTTTATTATGTACAGATATGTCTCTCGCTCAGTTGTTACTTTCTACTATTAATTCAGTAATATGTGTTACCTTTTGTATTACCCCCTTGCACACATGAGGTGTGCAACTCTTACACATCTGATTCTAAGAGAATAATTAATAAAAATATAAGTGGCTCAGCGGTTCAATGTGCGTTTAACTTTCTTAGTAGTAACTAGTAATTTCCTTGAATCTGAAACTTGTAATTTTTGTGCTTTCCTTGAATCTGAAACTTGTAATACAGAGTTTGAGCACTTTAATACCTCATATTCAAACCAATGACATGAATTATGAGGATTTATAGATGAATTTTACCTATAAAAAAGATTCACGGAATACATATAAACCCGAACCAAACGGCAGGTAAATAAGGGTTTTTGGGGGACGATAAAAAGAGTTAAGATAATCGAAGTTTTAACTTTTAATGGTAGGAATGTCTATTTACCTTGAGATAAATTGACAATGTAGGCTCTGCATGGACTATCTTCTACCACGTGCCAGCTTTAAGGTCCTCCACTGCATGAAGGCGTATGCAATATATGTTCGTAAGCATATCTAAACTAATATTGAAAATCATATATATTAGTATTGTGTAACATTGTATATACAGTCTTATTATAGTCCGCCTCTTCTACAAATCAAGAATTCAAGATTAGAATTTTCTTATTTTTAGCAGTTGTCTTGTGTTCAATTACACAGTTTGCAAATAGTTTAATTCATTTTGAATCACTTTCGGTTGGCGCTAAAAATAATTTTTGTGCTGGTTGAATTTCTAGGCTTTTTAAACTATATTAGCCTATGTATTCTTCCCCAGAATTTTTTTTTTCATCGCTTAGACTTAGTTGGATGTCTAAAGCGGAGGATGAAAAATGGCATCTCATTATCATGAATGAGATCCCTGGAAAATTAGACCGCAATAACTTCTCATTCAAGTTTTACGATGTGGACACGAATAGTATAGTATCCCAGATGGAAGGTTTGAAGTCTTGTGATGCATTACAATCTAGTAAAAGAACCATAAATAGGAGATGAAGGTGAGAAGGAGGAGATCCAGCAGAGAGATGCTTACATTGGGCACAGAAAGCCCCCGCTAGGAGGTGAAGTTAGCTTATTGACACTATACTACAATTCTAGTGTAAGAAATTGAATTGCACATAGTATATTGTTACTGCTGTGTACACAGTGACATACTAGAAGGGGAGAAAAATAAGAAAAAGAAAAGGGAGAAAAAGAAAAATAAAATAGATGCAGGAAAAGAGAAGCAGAAATAATGTAAAAAAGAAGAAGAAGAAGAAGAAGAAGAAGAAGAAACACAAGGTAAAACGGTGAAGAAGAGTCCTAATATAAGTGGTTTGTCCGATGAAGAGGGATCATAGGTTTTCGCTTTTTGATCGTTTGTTACCTACTTTAGGTGTTATTATCTTTGTTTAACTTTTTCTTAAAGGAAAAGAGAAATAATAAAAGTCGTTTAAGCATGATATAATTGATTACTTAAAGTCCAAAATAGCCTGATAACTAGCGTATATTGTATAAATAGCATGACAATGGCGTGTGACTAGCACATATTGCGTGCCACATCAGCAAATAGTGTAAACTATTTGTACAAGACATAAATAAATTTGTGCCTTAAAGTGTTTTATCGAGAAATTACGCTCTAGCAAGCTATTTTGGGTGCAACCCAACACCTTTAAAAACTCTGGGTGGCAAACAATTAGCCCATAAATTATTTTGATGGTATTTTATTGATGCAATGTGCAGGGAAGTTCTCAAGGAGTAAAGGAGTAGGAGTTTTTGGAAACGATGCTAAAGATACCAATATTCCTGTAAAAGTATGGAGGTGTTACTTGCTGACCAATAGGCCAGAGGTATGATTCTGCATGAGGAGATCAATGTGAAAAGTGTGGGAAGCTTTTAAATCCGACAGAACTACAAAATCCTAATGCGAGGTTCATGAATGTTGTCCGATACATTTACATTTATTTATAACAATAATAGTAATAATTACTAGTAGTGGTGTTTATATATATCTTATTATTGTCGTTATTGTTTACATATGGAGGCTTTGTAAGTGCAACATCTTTAAGTAATTTTAACTTCCATTTTGGTGAAGACATGTTGTGATTTGGAAATTCTAAGTACTTGGTTGAGAGGTTGCGTTTAAAATTTTAACCAATAAAACACATTAACTTGATTGATTCCCTGTTTTTTATCCTTTTTATGTACGTTGCAGATGTGACACAAGTATTATTGTTTATAATATAGTTGTTCTTACAAAAGCTTATTGTAATGGTATTAGTTGAGGTTGTGGACAGCTAAGCTTTAAACTTGCTGGGAGCCAGCTACCCCTAGAGGGATTAATTGATTCCAGCGGCAGGGCTAATGAAACATTTTTTTTTTCAATATTTAGTTCTAGTAACGGTTTTTGTCCGTTACTAGCTCAGTAACGCTACATAAATTTTTTTTAAAATGTTGCAAGTGTAGCAACGGTTTTTATCCGTTACTATAATAAATAAATATAATATAGTAACGGTCTTTTAATTGTAGTAACGGATAAAAAGCATTGCAAAAAGTAAATTATCAATGGTCTTCAAGACGTCTGTAACGGTTAATGTCCGTTACAGAGATAATTATAGTGACGGTCTTTCAATAATTTCAGTAACGGTTTTTATCCGTTACAAGAAAAACTGCCACGCCTAAATAGTAACGGTCTTTGTGCGTTACTGAATTTTTTTGTAACACAAAATGTCTGTTACAAAAAGCCTATTTTGGTGCAGTGATGACAAACACCCCACCATCCACTTTCTGAATCATCTGTCTGTCGGAAACATCATTAAAGTGGAATGTCGCGCGACACATACACATTGTCACACGACATATGTCCCTTTTCGAGGACATGTCGCACGACATATGTGTATTGTCGTGCAACATATACCCTTTTTGAGGGACATGTCGCGCGACATACTTCTTTCCATCACAATAAATAGGCCAACACCCCCCAAGGATTAAAGGAGGCAGAAAAACAGAGAGGGACAACAACAAAAACAGCAAAACAGCAACTAAGGATTGAAGAATTATTGGTCTATGATCTGATTTTCTGGTTTTTCGTCAAGCATTTTTTATTATCATCTTATTTCTGAAGAATTATCGAATCTATTCTCGACACTCGACGTGTCCCGTCTCTGGAATCGAATTCTCGAAAATATCTGAAGAAGGAGAAGATTTTTATCGCCGGAGATCTCTCTGCCATGTTATATTTTCTTTCTTATTATTATTCTCGTCGGGAAGGTAAATAAAGTCTCTTCTAGTATTTAACATTAGATATCTGTGTACTTGTTTTATTTCTGTTATTTTGTCCACATTTTATTTGAATAAACTTATTGCCAGGTTACAAATAGTTTACTATTTTCAAAACAAAAGACCCTGATAAAGTCATTTGCCAAAACCAGAAGAATAAGCATATCACCATTCGGATAAAATTATGTTTCCAAAACATGGACCGATAAAACTTAATTAGGAATTCAAAACCCGGTATATCCTATCTCTTTCATAGACCGTGATATATCTGGTAAAACTCCCCTCAAGAGTTATGATTCCATATTGAATTAGTTCTGATAAGAGATCCAAACTTTTTCAGAATAAGTCAAAACTCGAGAAAACTGTCATTATCTGAGAAATAATACGAGAGACTCTCTTTAAAATAAAACAACTCTTATCACTTGTATTTGCATCTTTTCAAAAACAAAACATTGGATCTCGGAACACAAAGGTTTTTCATATCCTTTCCCGTTTTTCCTAAAAATTATGATTTTTTATTCGAAAAGTAGTAGACTGTCAGTAAAAGCATCCAACTTTTTCAACATAGAATAAACATATAAGACCACTAGAGTCCGAAAGAGCGGAATGGGTGCTTAACACCTTCCCAAATCGTAATATAGTTCCCGAACCCTATAGAATCCTGGTTTCGTAGACAAACGTGTAAAGAAAGGCTTATCTGTAGCCTCTTCTCTTACACGACCCCTTTTGTCCGTTTTCTCGTAAAACATACTGGCGACTCTGAACGAACCCTCTTGCATCTAGAAATAGGATAGAGGGACACCAGATATGAATTATCAATACATAAGAAGCAAATGGAACAACGGAATCACTTCTGATGTTTCAGACTCCCAAACTAGAGGCCGAGACCCTGGGGTCGCATTTGTGGATTCTCACAATAGGGAAACAACAAACACACCTAGTGAGACAATGTTATATACAAAACTCGCTAAGGCACTAATCTCGAGATAAGTGAATAATTCGGTAAGGTTAGGATAATTAACGCGTTAAACGGCTCCGTGAAAGAGCTTGTGCTTGACAATATTATGCGTTTATCAAAATTCATCGCTACCAAACTAATCACAAAAACTAATTCATAACATTCAGTTTCAAAATATATTGGGTAATCTATATTTTGATTTTTAAATGAATATCTATTCGAGATTAAAACTCATCTTTAAGAAATTATATTTTAGCTCTAAAAGTATATGTTAATTTTTGCTATGAACCTAATAGTTTAAAACTTTAAAATATTTTTGCTGGTACACGTTGAAAGTCCGAAACTCAACTAGTAAATATTAACATTTATCACCTGTTCTTGGATATTAAAGCGACCGTAGCTTGCCATTCCATTCATATTCAATTTTGAATGTAGTTGATTCAAAAGGTTTAAGTTTCCTTGATTTGTTTATGTTTATGCCTTTAGGGCTTTTTTTCTGATTATTAGAAAAAAAATTAAAAAACTAAAAGGAATGAGAAAAGGAGAATTAAACGACCGGGGGGGGGGGTGAAGGAATCAAAATTTAAAATTTGAGAACAATCTTTAGCAGCTATATCGGTGGAGTGAATCAACAAATTTTAAATACAGTAAATTAGGGTTAAATTATTAAAGTTACAATTTTGAAGTGGGTTGAGAAGATTAATTAGGTGGGTTCATTTAAAATCTCCCTTTATTTTTAACTAAAATTCACATTAAACGTGATACGACGTTATTTCCTGCCTTCAAACATCATATTAATAATTGTATTTCTGAGCTATGTGATGCCATTCCTGGCACCATGTATAACACTGTTTCTGACCTTTTTTCCCTCAAAAAGTTCCACTTTACTGGCAAGCCTCCTAAAAGTCAAAAAGTGCAGGAAGTTTTTTGGACTCCTCCTCCTTCAAGCTGGTTAAAGGTTAACACTGATGGCATGGCTGCCCCGGGCCCTCTTCTATAGGTGGCATATTTAGAAACTGTAGAGGCTTCTACAAAGATGTTTTTTATGGTAACATTAGTTCTCACAATGCTTTTTACGTTGAAGTTAACGCCCTCATTCAAGCCATTGAGTTTACTTGGCTCAAAGGTTGGAAGAAAATTTGGTTTGAAATGGACTCTATGTCCGCTTTGCTTTGCCTACTCAACACTTGCTCCTTTTTTCCTTGGTAACTCTCTGTTAGACAGAGCAATTGCGGGCACTTACTCTCCCAAATGCATTTATTTGCCTCTCACACCTACAGGGAAACCAACTTTGTGGCTGACAAACTCTCCAAGATGGGCCTCTCTCTCCCTAACATTCAATGGTGGTCTTCTCATCCTTCTCAAATTGCTTAACTTTAGACTCATGATCTCAACTGCAATCCTAATTACAGATTTAACTAGGCATTTGTTTCATCCATTGTTTACTTTGTTTGAGTACTCAATTTCCATCTCTTTTGACTAGTTTTGGCAATATTTTTTGTTTTTGTACTCTTTATGTTGCTATTCTGTTTGGCTCTTGATCTACATGCATATGTTAGATCAGTTCACAAACAATTTTTTGTATAGGCATAAACATTCCTTTTGTTGGCCTACATTGTATCTGTACATCTTTTCTTTCAAACCTAAAGGGTGGGCTTTTGTAACCCTCTTTTTATTTTCTCTTTTTATGGCAGTGCCCTAGTGCCTTAGGGCCTAGTGGATTTTCTCTAAAAAAAAAGATGCATCTTGCAAAATTTTGTATCCTAATGATGTGCCAAAATATAAGTAAATACTCTTTTATCTCATGACATAAATAATACGAAATTAATTTTAACCTTGTGTACAAATAGAAAATGACGATGGCGTGCTAAAATTTTTAGACATGAATATTTCATTTTGTGGCAATTTTAGAAAACTTTTTTTTAATAATGTTAATTGCTTCCATTTTCAAATTGCTGCCCTGCTATAGAGAATGAGACAAATTAAATAGTTAATCTATACAATTTTAAAAAAATGGTCTTAGAAGCGGTTATATTAACAGAAACAAAATAGTCTTCCCATTTTCACCTTGTTTTCTACTTAGAGAATAAAACAAATTTACAAATTATTTAGTAGACATGCATTCGTGAAAAGATCAATACACTATACAATAAGCGTAAATAAGTAGATTTTGAACGAACCAAAATTATAAGACACACTACACAAGACGATGAAAAATCACGAGTCCAATGCTACAAGTCTGAACACAATGTTTCTTCAATAATATTAGCCAATAACACTATCACAAGACAAAAAACCCCACGCACTGCAAATTCGCCATCCACAATGAAAGTTATCTAGGGCTATTTATTGGGAACATCATCATTTGAGAACCATTTGAGCTATATGGTCCATCAAGGTCGACTTTAGTTAGCATATGGGTTCAATGGGATACTGTAAAGGTCCAATTCACTCACTGAGCATTCAATCTCTTCATGTCTTCGTTGAATGGCCCAAGGATGTTTTGTGAACTTCCTCAAACCTTCGAGTTCCATTGCCACTTCCTTCATTGTCGGTCTGTCTTCACCGTTTAAATTAAGACATTTCTTCACAAGCTCAGCGGTTGCTTGGAGTTGCTCTAGAGTCCCTTCTTTCAAGATCTTAGGCTCAAGGATTTGAAATAAACGGTTTTGCTTCATGGCCATGATGAAATAAGTCGCTAAGTTTCTTTCTTCGTGCATTCTTTCCCGAGAAAATGGTTTCATTCCCGTTAAGAGCTCTGCGAGAACCACTCCAAAACTATAAACATCACTCTTATCTGTTAACAGACTTGAATGTAAGTATTCAGGATCCAAGTACCCTAAAGTCCCTTGAATTAACGTAGTCGCTTGAGTTTGATCCAACGAGACTAACCTCGACGCTCCAAAATCCGAAAATTTAGTAATGTCATTATCGTCTAATAAAATATTAGTGGACTTTACATCTCTATGAATTATGGGAATTGAAGCTTCAGAGTGAAGATAAGCAAGTGCGCCAGCTGCTTCAACTGCTATTCTTAAACGATTATCCAAAGATAACCTGTTCATTCCACCTCTATTATGGATACGTTCAAAAAGTGTACCATTAGATACAAATTCATAAACCAGTAATGGGACTTCACTCTCCAAACAACACCCTAAGAGCTTTACCACGTTTCGATGGTTAACTTGTGTGAGAATAACCACCTCATTGATGAATTGCCCAATTTGACTCTTATCCATTATTTTTGACTTCTTTATTGCTACTACGCGTTTATCTTGTAAAATTCCTTTGTAAACTATTCCAGAACCACCTCGGCCAAGGATCCTATCATCAGCATAGTTATTGGTGGCTTTTTCTAACTCTACAACCGTGAAGACTTTTGTTGACTCTACACCGCCCTCATTTGAAGCGATTTGTTGCTTCAACAAGGACCCACCATTTTGATTAAAGAATTTCTCCCTTAGTCTAATGATCTTCCTTTTCTTGATGCTAAAATATAACCAAGTTATGCTAATGAGCAAGGACAAAAAACCAAATCCCAAACCTGCATGTTATTGGAAGACACAGTAAACAAATCTCAATTAGGAGAAATAAGAATAAATGCTATTGTCAAGGTAATTTTGACCCCTAATAGACAGGGGTGACCCCAAGGATAAGGCCCGATGCGAATTTGTAATGCAAGACCCCTCCTATGTGGATATAGAAAAGACTTTGAAAAAAATTAGACTAATGCGGGACCGCAACAAATTATAATTAGGAAAAAACTTGACTAAGTACATATAAAAATTGGAGACCCTTCAAATATTTAGAAAGTTAGGCACGGAGGTGGTCGCCTCACTAGCATGTACTTCCTGCTAGCACTGTTGCCAAGGAAATATTTGCATTGAGTACTTGTACTTAAATCTTTGACGTTAATACTTTGCTCAGACAGAAACCTACTCCGCATTGGCAACAAAAGCTACCATGAAATAATTACATGTATGTGTGCGTATATTTTTATTTGTGCATGTGTATATTGCAAAGTGATCAAATGGTTTTACCAAGAGAGAACTTGAGGACTGGGAATTGTGAGTTCTTAGCAATGCAACCACGGCCATCTTGTCTACCATCACCAAAGAAACCATCAGGGCAAGAGCAATTATAACCCCCTGGAGTATTAATACATTTCTTCTCACACAAATGGTTTGGATCCATACACTCATCGATATCTGCGAAGGCAAGCATCCAGTAAACAAAGTTTAGGCTATTGTAACAAGTGATTCTTGTTTAATTTCTTCTTCTTGTTATGCCCTTTAGGGGAATTTTTGAATTTTGATAGTCAATAAGGAAGTAGTTATTACTAATAGCGTTCCAGAATTACTAAAAGCACTTGGGAAAAAAATTTACATCAAAAAACATCATCTCAATACCAAAATTGATTAATTTACACTTGGTGCATCAAGTGGCAATATATTTAGTGATCTACTAGTGAAGTGCCACATAAGCTCATTACATGGTTTCACATGATTTTCCTCCCTACAAGCATGATGATAGTCACTTGATTTAATGACCCAAAATATCCCACAACAGTTGTGTAATGGGAAGATCCTTGTTATATATGTGGGTACAATGACCTAACTTATAACTTGGGTTGGCCATTTTGGAGGAAACCCGGGTGGTTACATATGGTATCAGAGCAGACCCATGACCACTACCACGTGACATGTGGATATATTGCAGGTTGTGTCTGTGCAGCTAACAGTGAACTAGAATCGCTTAATACTGCTAGCTAGAGCCTAGATTTGTTGTGTGTGACACCGATCTGATGAATCAAAAATATCTTACTTTGGTAGTGTAATGATAAGTTCCTTGGTATATATGTGGGAACAATGAACCTAATTTATAACTTGGGCTGGCCATTTTGGGGAAAAATCCATGTGGTTACACTTGGAACTTCATGTGTCGTAGTCAATATGTTATTTTCTTTTTAATAGTAACTTGGCAAAATTGGATAGACCTAGGTTTTGAGTTTTAGGACAGGGGAGAAGAGGACTCAAACTCATGATGTACCACACGTAATGCAGGTGGGTTACAATTGCACAATAATGGTACATTTACCAACTTAAATAACAAAGTTAATAGTTCAACTAATGCTTCATAAAAGGCATTGATAACTTATCTATACTAATTATAAAAGCGTGACTGTGGTGGGTTGATTTACACTAAAAGTGTTTTGCACTTTTATCAATTAGTTAAAAAGATTTATTATATACTAACTATTAAATAAAAAGTATCACATTTAATTTGACATTAAATCATTCTTTTTTTAGTCTTTTTAGTTGCAATTAAAAGCAATCCAGTAGTCTTTAAATTTAAAGTACTTTCATTTATATTTTCTTTCTATTAGGACTCTAATAAAAAATACTATAAATTAAGATTTGAATACCAATCACATATTTTATTTATAGTAGGATTCTTGAAAAAAATATTTTTTTTTAATTTTGTAAATCTATTGTAATTGGGAATTTTTATATTTCTTTTGGAAATGATAAACATATTGTGATTCTTAACCAACAATGTATTATATTATTTTTGGAACATAAAGTCCTAATGTATTTAATAATATTTTTATTACAATTAGAATTCTAATCTAAAACAGAATAAATTGACATGTAAATATCAATCACATATTCTATTTGTCTTATGATTTTTGCACTATATACAGCACATATAGTTGAGTAGCTTTATTCCTAGAAATAGAAAATGCTAACAAATTTTAGTACTTTAATACAAAATAAAATCCACTAAAATCGTATCATTCTCTTACAAGTTATTTAAACATAAAAATAATTTACATATTTTTTATATTCTATAAGTTATCTTTTTGTTGAATTTGCCTATTTATGTTAGATAAATAAATTAAACTCTAAAAACTATTATCACAAGAACTAGTTAGAGTAGCTTTATTTGTCAAATCAATTTTGTATCATTAGCTAGAGAATTGCGTTACATAGAAAACATAATGCATAATCACCTAATACATTATTTGCTTTCGTAGACGTTGAAAATAGTTTAATAACAATATTTTTTAAAACCTAAATTTACATGCTAACATGATAACTCTAAGGGGTGAAAAGGAAACAAAACAAGAAGTACTAATGCTTCTAAGCAAAAAGTAATATTCAGCATCATCACTTTTTTTTTACGCATTTATTAGTCATCAATTAGTCACAGGCAATGCACGTGCATTATGACTAGTCTATTTAAAACACTGATGAATGCACTTATCAAGAACAAACCTGTGCAGCCCGGAAGGAGGTAGGGATTGCCCTCAAAACCATCATTACAACTACAACGGTACCCAGCAAATCCAGTATCTGATTCAACACAGTGACTGTTTTGAAGACAAGCAAAATCATTAGATTTTTTAGCATCATCACAACTCTTGTTCGCGATTACCCAATCAAGAACCCTAGGCACACTCTCTTCGGTCCTATTTATAAAAGTCGGGTCGTAAAGATCCGAAGCACCTCCAAATCTGAACCTCTTCTCCTCCCCAAGAAATGCATACCCACATAAATTAAATGACGATACCTGCAGATCAAAGCCAAATGTTTTCTCTCTTACCTGTGTATGATTTTTGATAAGTGTAGGTTGAAAAGGCAAATGTTTTCTCTCTTACCTGTGTATGATTTCTCGTGCTCCTCAGATTAACATCAAACCCTTTAAACCCTTTGGAATTGAAATTTGACAACACCCACTCCCAGAACAAGAACCATTAAGCACATCTCGTGAATCCGAACAAACCGACATACATCCACTGGTAAAATTCCTTCCCGATACCCCTCAATTATGGCAAGATCATCACACCCAACTAACATAAACTTATTCAGTTCAGAAAACGTAAAATGGTCCTTGTTCAATTGAGACCACCATCTTCTCCTGCTCATCAACACTCCAGATTGATTATAGCATTTGAAAGCCACGTTAGTTTTGATCCGAATTTGGGTGTCCGTAATTTCAATTACCTCGCGATTACCTGTAAGGATGAGAAAACCCATACAAACATTATCACTAATATAAACAAAAATCACCGTACAATTGAACCTACACTTATCAAAAATCACTAATATAAACATTATCACCAGAATATACAAAAAATGACTATGGAACGTAAAATATAGCAGTCCTATTTTGAGGCAAAATTTTGTAATAATATAAACAAAAAACACCGTAGAATCGAATCTACACTTTATCCTTACTTAAAGAAATTTCATCTTCAAAATTTAGTTCTAGTATAAAAAAAATCATATCACAATGGAACCTTAGTTTTGACAACTAAGGATACGAAAAAAATTCTGTAAGTCTTGCCTAAAGGGAGAGAGGTCGATAACTACACATTGATACTATTCAATCCCGCCCCCTAAACCCACAAATAGCAATATGATTCGTAAATATTATTTATATAAAAATTTGAGCTGCACAATTTTCACCGTCCAAAATAAAGATAGAAAAATGTTACATTACCTCTTCCCATGAAGGGTTTCGGGGGATTGAAGGAAGTGTTGCAGTTGATTTCAAAATGTGGGTTGTCTTGTATGGAACAGTGGGATCCGATTCCAATACCGAATGGGTATGGAACGACGACATTTCCGCATTGGCGCTGGCAGCCTGGCTTTGCGGTGGTGGTGGTGTTGGTTGCGCCGGTGGCGGCATTTGACGGTGTCATTATTAATGGAAGCCATATGAGGGAGAAGAAAAGAAAGGGTAAGACCATTTCTGCTTTAGGTTTTTCGATTGAAAGTGAAAATAAAGTAGGTGTACTCATATATTTGTAGTACAAATTGAAGATTTTACTGTTGATTGATTTAGACTACTGGCCTTAAAATCCACTGAAAATTCATTTTCCAATCCAATCCAAATGTCAATAGTAATTCTCTCCCCCTCCTCCCCTCTCTGTACTTTCTTTCTTCATTTCACTCCAACATAATTTCTCTCTCATCGTCAATTCTCAACTTTTCTTCCGGTCTAAACTTCTGTCATGGGTAGGGCCATAGGAGATCAAACGATTTTTTTTTCTTTTTTTAATATTAGATTGAGTTTTTATTTTATAAACATGGATTCCATGAGTGATGTAGAACATGGATTACTTCAATTATTTAACTTACAGCTCTTGTGTTGAGATTTATTAATCTTCCTCTTAGAGGTTCTTAGTGACATATTGATGTTATTGGTGGCTGCATTGAAAAATGGGACTTAGAGTGACCTTCGGACCTTTTGAGACGTTTTTTCTAATACAAATAATTGGTGGTTACCAAGTTCGCAAGTTAAAATGACAAAGTTATCATTAAGTATATAAAATAATTAACAAGTCTAACACGTGGTTATATATCGATCATGTTCATGAATATACACAAATATAGTTCATTAAGAAAAACGGGTCGAATGAGTCTATGATACGACCCGGTTTGTAATCATGTGGCAATACGACCCAATAGTATCCATTAAAGAGATCATTTTAAAAATTATTAATTTCATTAGAATTAGGTGAGTGAGTAACTAAAATTACTAAAAAGTAGGGATAAACATCTATATATACTAAAATAAGTACAAATCATTTCGTAATTTAATAACCAATAGTTTTAATATAAAAAAATTATAAAAATAAAAATACAAATTGGTCTAATGGGTGACCTAGATTCGTTAAGGGCAAACACGCAGCTGATTATTTGTTATTATTTCGTGTGTGAACTTGATAACCACCCGAATTTGTTAAGAGTCCCCTATTAAGTTATAACTCTATGTCCTATTATTGTATAACGTGTGATTTTCTAATAGGTTAATTTAGGTCCTCCCGTTATTGACCTGTACCTGCTAAGGGTTCACCCATACCCGGCCAGTATCATCATGCTGCATCTCATTTGTTAAGCCTACATGGAGGCTAGAATAAATAATGTTCAAACAATTTGTATTTTATTGTTACCATATATCACTAATAGACCTATCAATGGGTTGGTTTGCGTCCATTTCGTGTCAGGTTTTAATAAATGCTAGTAATTTTTTTTCACAAGAATAAGATGAGTGAAGATATATTCTTTTCCTAATTTTTTTCAAAGTTGACTTGTCGTAATTGACACTAATTTTTATGATTTTAATTATTTTTTTATTCTTTCCCTTCTTAATTATCATGCTTTTTACCTTATACTCAAATGTACAAGTCGATCACTGTACTTGAAATTGACATTAACCATCTAATTTAAAATTTGATTTTTTTCCCTTCTTAATTCTCACTAGAATAAGATGAGTGAAGAGGTATTTTTTTTTAAAAAAAACATTCTTCGACACCTTTAAGATATTTGAGCGAGTAAGACAAAATAAGAGTAATTAAGGAAACTTTGCTGTACTTTAGAGTAAGAGTTCAAATTTCTATTTAGACATTATCAATTTGTTTTATTCTTAATCTTGATTAGGCTACTATGAAGCTTTTCCGGGAAAAAAATGCCAAAGTCAAATATAGACTAATATTTGATAATGTAATAGTGATCTTAGGTGGCGTAAAATTTTACCCACAATTCTTTTAATCAAGACAGATAATAAATAAATAAATAAATAAGTCGTGAGGAGGAGACTTGACTTGCTTATGGAATAATACTGAAGAGAGATCGAAGACTAAAGAAATTAAGGGTGAAGATGGGGATGAAAAAGTAATAATAACTATTGATCTAATTAAGTATGTCATTTCACTACAAGAAATAAACAAAGTCTCCATACCTCTTATGAAACTCCAACTTTAGACCTCTCTAATTCTGGTGGGCGCTTTTGCCGGTAATTAAACCAACCCACTTGCTTATTTTATTCCTTATCATCTATGTATATTTCAAATGAAGGACTGGAATTAACATAATAATACAAGTTCTCCTATGATATGCAACAAACTTATCTTGTTGTGTCCAGCTTTCTTATTTGGGGTATGAAAAGTAGCAATGCATAACTTTTTTCCATCAAGACAAGATGACCACAGTAGACTATTTAATATATTTATAGTATATATGCAAACGACTATTTGTTTTTCTTGAAGAGATTGAATACTAAAGAAATCAAGCATGAAGATAGGGATGAACAATTAGGCTCCTTTTGATAACATGAAAAAGGAAAATAAAAACACTTGATTTGGTAAAAAGTTGGAAAATAAGTTGAGGCATGTGATAAGATACTATCTATTTCATGCTCATTTTATGAGTAAATATCCTCCATCCTTCATAATTTTTTGTGAATTTTTTTTCTTCCTCAACCACCAAAAAAATTTATCCATGGAAAAAGCCACAAAATAAGAAGATATCTCACCACATGTCTTAACTTATTTTCCAACTTCTTATAAAAATCAATTGTTTTTATATTTTTTTTGCATTTTGTTATCAACAGACTATTAATAACAACTATTGAGCTGACAATGTATGTAGAAATAATATACACCACAAACACAAGGAATGAAGAAATATAAATAACTCCTTCCATAATTTGTTTTAGCCACAAGGATAATTTTTAAATCTTTGTTCGCTAAAAGCAAACATCCCTTTTTTTGAATGATCAATTATATTCTTATTACAGTCTTTTGTTTCCTTATTACCAATTTACCATTAGTAATTGTTAAGTCTCGCCAACTAACTCCACAACCACCGTCCACCGGAGCTCCAGTGAGAAATTTTATATACTGGAAAAACAAATTTGCACTCAAATTTACGTCTTTAATTGCTTGTGAATTGAGTGAAAAAATGAATTTGCACTCAAATTTACGTCTTAATTTTGTTTACGAATTCGGTGTAAAAAACAACATTTGTTATTTTTCTTGCAAATTTAGTGCAAAAACATTTTTGCACAAAAAATATATCATAGATTGCTTGAGGAATTAGGAAATAGATTTGCACTAATATATGTATCATTTATTACTTGTAATTTAGTGCAAAAATATATTTGCACTAATATATATAGGGTGTTCTTAAATACACCCACATAATCTATCTTGTCACCCCACCAAAAGTCAATATTATGGCAATCTTAACCTTAAAAATAGCGTAAGATTCTTTCTTCTCACCCCAATTTCTGTACTTGAAAAAATTGCCACTAATTTATCTTCTCAAACATTTAAAAAAAAATTAAATTAAAAAGGTCCATTCTTTCCAACAAATAATTCTACGCCTCTAGTTCCCAAATATTTTAATAAATGATTTATTTTTATAAAAACTATTTTAGTTTTTCAATTCATTAGATACAGCCGTATAAAAGATAGTAATATTACGAAGATTAAAATTTTATTATTATCTAGTAGAAACGGTCGGGATAACTATCTTGTGTTAACTAATTAATTTTTACTTTCATCAGGTGTTTCATTTGAAACAGTTGGTCGCCTAAAAGTCTAAAACTATTATTGTTGCTATTTTTATTTTTCAAATTTACAATTTACTGTCTTTGAAATTGTCACTTACGGGGCTTGACCCTATCTCTAATTAGAAATTTTTTGAGGTCAATAATGAATTTTGTGGATGTAAAAAAGAAATTTATTATTTGACTTATAAAAAAGTGGGGGTATGTCGTTAGCATGTATAAAAAGATGTGATAGATGAATGTTTTCGATAAAAAATATTTTTATAGATTTTTATAAGATTTTCATGTTTTAGTTTTAACGACGATGAAATTAATGTCCCAATAGTGCATTCAATAAATTCACCCCACCATTGGGGTGAATTGAAAGTTTTTTTTTTAAAAAAAATAAGCAGTGTAAGAAGAAAGTATTCTCTTATTAGGGTGAGAAGACAGATTATTTGGGTTTATTTAAGAACTCGATCCCTATATATATCATTAGATGATTGAAGATTTTGTGCAAAAATATATTTGCGCTAAAGATATATCATGAGTGGTTTGAGGATTTACTGCAAAAACAAATTTGCGATAAGAAAAGTATCATTAATTGCTTGCGAATTTAGTGCAAAAATATATTTGCCATACTTACGCTAGAGCTCCAGTGAGGTCATGACACTCTGGTAATAGTTGCCGGAGCTCTAAAGGGGGATAGTAGTGGAGGTGGTGGTGGCCAATGCTGACTAATTTATTTTTAAGAAAAAATAAAAGAAATGGATGAAGGGTATTTTAGGTTAAGAAAAATGAATGTTCTTATTTTAGAATGAAAATGTA
Organism: Lonicera japonica; assembly: GCA_021464415.1. NCBI lineage: Eukaryota > Viridiplantae > Streptophyta > Magnoliopsida > Dipsacales > Caprifoliaceae > Lonicera > Lonicera japonica. Next base: position 41,463,023 of record CM038467.1, read on the forward strand.
AAGTGCCCCTTTCTTGAATATAAAATTATATATGGAAACCTTCTTAACCTATTGCCTCTTAATTTTAAGTCCTTCAGTACAACAATATATAGTTCATAGGGCCCTCTAAGCCTTCTAACAAAAACAAATATAAGAAAATTAAGATAAAAGAAAAAAGAAAAAAAAATTTACTACAATATATACACATATATTCACGGGGAAAGCAAAAAATATCTTATAATGATTGGCGAATCCACTCAGTATACCACGAGTGGATCCAAGATTTTATCATGGGGCATGCTAATATACAAACAATAGTCTCACTATAGTTATATTGACAGTTTTGTTATTCTTGTATTAAAATGTATTAGTTGTAACTCTTCTTATCCCACTGAGAGTGGGATTAATAAATCCCACCTAAGACATGGAATTGTTTTATCTTGTCCTTATGGGATAAAATAAGCATATCCGACTCCCTAATTCGGCGCGTCAAACACACATAATTTTTTGTTTGTGACTTAAGTGGAAAAGAGGTGCCTAGTTGGCAATGTTCATGCCGCCTCCTTCTACAATTCATTTATTGTAGACTACCTCACATTTAAATAATCTAAGGGTAAAGATTTAATAAAAGTGAAAGACCGTATAATTTTTAACCATGAGTCATATTTGTTTAAGGTTAAGGGTTCAATTTTTAGTTCTCTAGTTTGACTTTCGTATTTTAAATATAGGTGATATAAAGGAAACGAATAACAAATACTAATAAGTGGCCTAGTGGTTGAGGTATCTAATAACCCTTGTAAGCACAAGGATTCAAGCTCCATTGTGGATTATTTGTACCAAAATAAGATGTGTGCACATTTTTGGACATTGAAATTTTATATGTTTAGATAATATGCTTCTCATTTGAATTTTATGATGAAATTCGGTAGGGATGATTTACTTATTATAGAGATCATTTCCACCAAATTATATAAAAGTATTATTCTGTTTATCTCTCGAAATGGGCAGTTTTTAAATTAATTAACTTAAGAACGATACTTAAGAAAAGGAAATCGTATAGATATATCCCCGCTAATTGGATCATCTAAAGATTATTTCTATTTTTTCCCCTTATATATATATATTTTTTGTTCTGGCCTTATATAATATTGTTGAAATGAGATTGAAAAGGTGAATTAGTCTTTTCCGCACTAAAATAGAATTACTTGAATACAAACCGTAGTGGAGTACTAATATACAAACTAGTATCACTTATGGCAGTTATTTTAACAATTCTATTATTCATTCTTTAAAATATATTAGTTGTTATTCTCTTCATGTGCTATCTTAAATTCTTTTATTACTTTTTTTTTTGTTAAAAAAGTTGGTAAATATCTCCGTTTATTACAAATAATAAAGAAACTATCCCCATTTCAAATGAGACTCGAACTATAGATCTCCTTGATCTTTACGGGCGCTTTTACCATTAATCAAGCAGACGTGATTCCTCTCCATTACTCTTCGGTCCAATATATAAGTGGATGAGAAGATCATCTAAAATTTTAATGGTCGAAAAAGAACATATGCATCAAATTTTTATGGCGCCCACCTCTAGTTTGAATTTCTTGATGAAATTTTGTGGGAATGATCTACTAATTATAGAGTTAATCTCCACGAAATTTCATGAAAAAATTCATCCATTTTACTCTGGAACTAGACCTCCTTGGATGAAATTGGACCAAAGATTAATGGAGAAGGAGACAAGTCATAATTAAGCCAACCCACTCGCTCAATTGTTTTCTTATCACCTATGTATATTTCTAATGAAGGATTGAACTGAGCTTAATAGTACAACTTATCCTATGATATGCAGCACGTTTATCCTATTATGTCCAACTTGCTTATTTGGCGCGTCAAATATAGTAAGGTGTAATTTTTTTCCCATCAAGACAAGATGACACATTAGATTATTGACTATATTTTACGGTATATATGCAAACTACTAGTTATTTTCCTTAAAGCCAGTATTTATACTCCTTCCGTTACAATTAAAGTTCTTACTTTTCTTTTCCTTATCTTCGTAAGATTGTCGGGGAAAATAACTATTTTAGGTATCAAAACACCTACTAATGTGAAAAGGCTACCAAACAAATTAAAGTATTAAAACATTTATGTTTTGCACAAATTTCAATTATAATATCTCTTTGATGACAAAGGAGACCCCAAATGAGTCGAACTTGGGTCTTGAGATATTTTGGGTTCAAATGAGAGCCTTTAAAATCCAAACTACCCCGCTAGCTCATGCTATTACTTTTATGTGGTCACACCTATGCAAATTAAGGTTGAACTTGAAAAAGTGCGGGTACATTAATATTCAGTGAATAAAACATTTTATTACAAATGTGCATATTTGGTATATATATATATTTTGTAGCTAGAGACTATTTTTGGGTAGAAAATTATGGATTTTATGGATTTAGTCTCTATTTTTTTATGCTAATGTAGAAATGTCTCCAGATTTATTTATACTCTTTTTCTAGTGTTTTGACTTACTTTAATTTTAATTGCTGTATGTTATTTTTGTATTTTTTAAAGAAATATTTGTGCACGTGGGTAACACAGTATTTGCAAAGAGTATAATTTTTTAAAAAAGTAATATTTTATTTTACTTTCTCACACGGTATTCCTAAAACATATTGGGAGTAAGAGACTAGCCAAATATTTATATAATTTTATACATGTCAAAATTCAAACTTGAGTATTGAGCAATATCCAGGTAAACACGGCACTGTGCTCCTTCAATTGGGCGAGGAGTAACTATAATTGGTGTGTGGGTGGGCCCCAATTGGGCCCCATTACTTTTTGACTACTTCTGTCTCAACTTTGGGCCACAATGCATAATTGTGTTGCACATGTTACGGATTGTTAGTCACACAGTAAGTGCTTCTAGTTCTTTCTTTTGTTTCCAAGTTTTTTCTTTTTTTTTCCACTTTCTTTAGAATGTGTTATTTTGAAAGCATATTACTATCTTTTAACTAAATATAGATATATTTGCAATTTATGGAGTCTAGATCAAGCTAGTATGAACCAGTTTGTATACGAATACTTTAACTTCGTTTTTTTGTCGCTAAAATATTAGACAGATACTTTTAGTAGTGAGAAAATGTCACTAAAGACCAATACGGACCTACCCATACTAACTCTTCATGTAAAGGCTAACACGCTTGTAGTAATAATAAGCGGTAAGAATTTGGTGTATGAAAACTATTTGTCTATTATTCTAGATGCGTTAAACCCACATGCATATGTTTTTTTTCTCTCTCTGCAGAGGAAATAATATTTAGGATGGCAATGAAAAATTGTTGTGATGAGAGAGAGATACTGAAGGAAGCAGACTAAAGAAATTAAGAGAAGACTTTAGAAATAGTTAAGAGATTGAAGACTAAAGAAATTAAGCGTGAAGATGGGGATAAAAAAATTGTTGTGAAGAGAGAGAGAGAGAGAGAAGATAAGAGAGAGAGAGAACAAGTAAGAAGAAGACTTAAGAAATACTGAAGAGAAGAAGACTAAAGAAATTAAGCGTGAAGATGAGGATGAACAATAGCAACATGCATACGTTTTAGAGCACAAATTGAAGTTTGACTGTTCATTACTTTTGAGGACTGACTTTAAACTGTTTCTAATTAATGAATACACATCGTGGCCTTTTGATATTCAACACATCGACGGACCCTTATTTAGTAATAGGTCCACCTATACTTTAAA
>CM038467.1:41466845-41652152 GCA_021464415.1 Lonicera japonica
TTTTAATATTTACTAATTAACAATTATTTCAATTATTAGTGTTTGGCTGATATAAATTGTCTTATTTAAAATTAAACCATTTAAGTTCATTCATAAAAACATAAATGAAGTAATTTCTCAACCAACCTAAAATTACTCTATTCTAAATTAGACGATTCTCCCCTCGACGCCCCCATCCCAAGTCGATCTACACAGAGGTACGTCTCCCCCCTCTCTTCTCTTCTCCCTCTTCCTCTCCCTCTTCTCTCCCCTCTCCCTCTCCCTCTTTCTCTTCTCTTCTCTTCTCTTCTTTTCTCTTCCAATTCGCCTGGGTTTCAAACAAATTGCGAAAAACTATTGGCGATTTTGTTCTAGGGTTTTTAGATTTGGGATTTTCTTCAGTTGAAGGTTATTCTATGGTAATTTTTATCTTATATGGGAATTAATTTTTATCTTATGTAGCTAAATCATGAGGAGTTGATTTCTCCTGAATTTGGGGCTTCTCTTCCGTTTGCATTTCGTTGGTTTTCACTATTGCTAAGGTAAGTAGCATTTTTCCTTGGATTATATCGTTCCAGCTTTGTTCAATTGATACATAGTTAATTGTATGCATATGCTACATGTTCAAGAAATGCCTAAAAGAAGTAAATTTTGCATTGTGTGAATATGATATTATTTAATTTTTTTGTAATGATATTGCATACTTGCTTTTACAGTTCTGGTTTTGTTTGATGTGATATAGACTAAATTCAGTACTCTCTCAAAGATTAATCTTGGTTTCATAATGACGAAATAGTGAACTGACTTGTGCATTGTATAATTTGCATTGGAAGATAATCCAAGAATTAATTAACAGATATTTTTGTATTGTTCATATTTGTGGTGGAAAAAACTGGGAGTAAATTAAGAGTGGTGAACATGTTAGGAGTGTCGGTGCACATATCAAGTTGATGATCTGTATAGATCGAGTGCAAAGTTAAAATTATGTTTAATTTGGTTGCTCTTGCGAACTTTCACCTACCAGTCGTCGAACTCGATCCACTACGTAGTATTACTAGCCCCGGCAGGACAATTAAAATGGCAATTCAGAAATTCCATGTGGGCACATGTCTTGTAGCATTTAGATACATTTTTAACAAACAATTATTTTCAAATCCCAACAGAGCATTTGGCTCGTCATTTTACGAGCACACAGTGGACGCGAGCGACATATACAAATTCCTAGCAACATTAGGAAAGTTAGTTCAAATATTCTTAAAAAGAAAAAGAAAAAAAAATATATATTATAACCGTTTTTTCGCTTCTATGACATATACATAATTCTGAGGAATAAATACTTACTTGTACTTCAGTTTTGTAGTACTGTAACTTCTTAAGTCTAGAACTCCAATTACCTTCTTGTTTGCGAATAGAGTGTTTATAACATTGGACTTAATTATTAGTTACTTTTTCCCCTTAAATATGGTGTATGTAATCTGCGGGTACTAATTACAATATAAATTCAAAATTCTCATGTTAGTTTTGTGCCAATCTTCTTCCTTAAACTTAACCACCACCAAATGCTTGAATTCTCCCATTGCCCCAACACTAGTTGGTACTAGTACTAGTACTCCACCAAATTAAAAATGACTCTTACCAATGCTATCATTTTATATACAAACATTATTATATATATTGTTATATTATTTTATTTAAATTATATATGTCAAGATCCAGTGGTTTTCACATATATATACGTGCGTTTCACTAGAAAGTTTAGAAAATAATTATCAAAATAATTTTATGAGAAGTTAAAAATGAAAGGATTGATTTGGTGTGATAATTTTTTATTTTTTTGGGTTTTCCATAGAATTTAATCATTTGGGTAATGGGTAAAAAATATTTTTCAAAAAAGCAAGGAAAATACGAAGAATATCTTATTATATACATTACTCACCTCTTTTATAATTTCTTATACGAATTTTTTTTCATTTTATCAGAATCTGCTAACCAACTTTGCAAAAGAGATCTACAGCCTGCTTAAGCAATATTAGCACACTGAACTCTCAGAAAAGCAGTTATACTTGATCCTACACTTTTTTTTTTCTTTCTTATGCAAGACATTGCAAAGGAACATAAAAATGTAAGACATTACAAATAAAATCCCCGGCTCGAGTTCACTCTCACTATCTCACTTCCTTTCATTGTGGAGCCTACATAATGTCAATTGTGCACTTAAGTTAGCCCGTGCAACAAGTCAGCAGATTTTGAAGAGTAGGATAGAGTTAGATTCCTAGCTGTTGCTCTGGTCTTAGGTGCGGTATCCCCCAAGGAAGTTTCTACATTCAATAATACTTTTAACTATTAGTGTGTAAACATTTAAAAAATATATATATATTCTACCACTTAATTAGACTGACTGTTTATTGCAGAAAACTAAAACCTTTGATGTTGATAAAGTACAAGCAGCTATAGGCCTATATTCTAGCACTTAATTTAGTACCAAAACCTTTTTAGTTTTTTTATGTGTAAAATACTTACGAATATATGGTTACCTATATTACATGTTGTATCTTGAATGTAGTTAGGATTAATGTTTATTGGTTGGTTGCCTTTTTAGTTTTCGTTTTGGGTGGCAGTTTATTAAAGTGCTTTGCTCTACTCTTTTATAGTTTTTGTGTTGTTTTGGGTGAGTTTGACATTAGCCACTGTTTGCTTTTAACTACCACTAATACATCACAAAAATTTAAAATAGTTAGTCTAATAACCTTATTTTATTCATATATATGATTGGAAGGCCTAACATTACAAATTTACAAGATACGATGGAATCTCGATCAAAGGCGGAGTGGGTGCCATCGCGTGATGAATACTTAGTGGAACTTTTTATTGAGCATTATAATGAAGGAGGAATAACTCAAAGTGGGTTCAAGAGTGAAGTCTATCGAAAGGAGGAATAACTCATGTTGCTGTCATTGTTGGAGCTGATGAGCAAGCATTATTTCGAGATAGAAAAGGCAACATATCACAAAATGTGATGGCAGCCTGTTCTTTTGACTTGAAATTTACCCATGTTTTATCAGGCTGGGAAGGATCAGCCGCAGATGGTCGTGTCTTACTAGCTGCACGGAGAAAGACTTTAAAGTACCGGAAGGTAATATCCATTTCCAATATGTGTGTGCATATACATATATATCAACTTATACCCTTTACAAATATTAATTTTTTTTTCTAAAATAGTTCTCTCTCTAAACAGGTAAATTTTATCTTGTTGATGCTGGGTATCCTAATTTGCCAAATTTTATCGCTCCATATCGAGGTGTTAGGTATCATTTGAAAGAATTTGGTAATGGTCGTCAAGCACCGCAAAATGCCAAAGAGTTGTTTAACCATCGACACTCATCATTAAGAAATGCCGTTGAGAGAATATTCGGCATTCTCAAGGCACGCTTTGCTATTTTAAAGATGCCACACCCATTTTCATTTCCTACTCAGGCCAAATTAGTTATTGCGTTATGTGTTTTGCATAACCATATTCGCGTAGAATGTGGGGGTGATGATTGGGTTTGTGAAGAATATGATTCTCAGGTACAAAACACAGAAAGTGGCATCCAATCAGAAGGCCAGTCTCATGAAACTGTACAAAGATCGTCGATCAAAAGACAGCTTCAAGAAGCCAAAGCATTACGGGATTCCATTGCAACTAGTATGTGGAATGATTATCTTAAGTAATTGAGTTTGTCTATTTTATGACTTTAGACATAGTGTAAATTTTTATGTTGATTATGATATATTTAGTTTGGATCATATTTTTTTATTTGTATAATCGTATTATATTGTCGTTTTATGCTCATACTTTGCTTAATGGATTTTGGAGATTCTATTTGGATTATGTGGTTTAGCTTTTGTTGAATTTTTTTCTTCTTGAAAATATAATTCAAATATGTTAGATTGAGGCACTATAAAAAATTTATGTTGGTAAAAAAATCAAATATGGGTGCATAGAAACAAAAAAGTGTGTATAAAAGTTATTATAATGCTTAAGATTAGCAAAGTTATCTCATTTAAATTTTAATTGCCAAACACCTTGAAATTAGTTAATTTATAATATTTCTATTCATATTTAGATTTTCCAAACGCATATAAATTGAAAATAAACCAATTCACAATTATCTAATTTACAATCAATCAATTTATAATTAAACAATTTATAAAATTAAACAATTTACGCAACCAAACGGGCCCATAGTAAATAAAGTAATATGTTGTTTATTGAGATAGTGTCCATTTCTCTCCATAGCATTAGCTGCGTATCGATTGTTGTAACCGTCATATTTAAAGTCAACGTTATTATGTTGATGTTTTAAATACCAAATAAGAGATATAATTTATTTTTTTGAGCAAAAATAAGAGATGTATTAGGTTTACCATTAATTAACTTTAAATCTAATAAAGTTAATTAAGTTGGCAAAAGCGTACATTTTTATTACTTGTTAAATTTCTTTACATACCAGGGGAAAAATGCCCACCTAAAGCTCTCCCTGACTTGGCCTACGAAGAAATTAATTTTCTTCTTTTTCCTGGTTTGTTTGATTAAAATTTGGAAAAAAATTAAAAACAATAGTAATTTTTGTAAAAAATTAGAAAAAATGATAACTGATTAGGTGAGGTGATTTCCCTCCTGTGCTTATTTAAATTTTTATATTAAAAATTTCTTGTTCACCATCAAAAGAATTTTGTGCCACAAGCAATAATAACTCAATTTTTTATTTGGTAGAGTCTATCCAAAGGGTGAAAATGGAAAAGATGAAATGTTATATTTTTACTGCCTCTTGTTCAATCAATAGGGGATTTCAAACATGTGCATCTCAAAAGTTTATATTTCTGGCCTCTCCTTTTCGGCGAATAATGCACTGAAATGTGTACATATAAACATTTTTTATGTTTTTAGTCCCAGATTAAAAAACAAATAGAATGTTGACACATGCATACATAATTTTGTGTATTTAAGTGATCTTTTTCCGGCTAATAGCCTATTGACACGTATATACACCTTATACAAAATATATGAAGATTACGTACATAAACAACATATTCCAAACAAGTTTAACAAAAAGGAAGGGCAATTTAGATAAAGCAAAAATAACTTAATTATTGCTATTGCCAAAGCAATGTACAACACTAGAAGCATATAATACAAGTTCTCAATGCAGTACTTTGTTTTGGCAAAGAAATAATTGTTTTGCCAATATTCTTACCCAAGGTGGCAATATGGCAGATAATTAACAAAAATGACCCTTAAAATTTGACCCCACTCCCGAATCAACTCAACAGCTAACAGATACATATTAATTCGTAACTAAAGAAAGTTTGCATGTATATCAAGATTTTATGTTTTAGTACTGCATATGGAATTAATTTTTAGTTATCATCTCTAACTGGCAGATGCATCTTTCCAACAAAGAGCTGTTTGGCTTTGAAATTCAGATCACTGCATTCATTTCGCAGATGACCTCCAACAAATATTTCGGTAGCTAGTGGTTTTCTGCTTTAAAAAAAAAATGAAAAAAAACATATCTTTGAGCATAAGACATGTCTTAATAGATACGTACATCTGTGTACATGCGTTTGTAATTGTCTCTGCACTTATTTTACTTTCAGAAATTGTATCATTTTCTCAATTGATTGGATTAGCAATATTGTATGGTTGTTATTAATTAAAAATTGTGAACCATTGCACAAAGTATTGAGTTTTTCTTGTGTATTTTAGCTCTATTTTAGTATATAACCACCAGCTATGTCATTATTCAATATATTTCATCAAATGCAGCACGATGGTTTAATTTCCTTATTGAATTGCATCGATGTGATTTTAAATCTTGACTCATTTCTACAATTCTATATGTAGTACCGCGTCGTGTTTTAGTCCGACCGTGTTCCGTAAAAGTAACAGGACTCCATGTCGTCTTACTATTTTTTGTCGTGCCATGTTAAGCCCAAACACAACCCAAAAATATGAATTATCACGACAAATTTCTATGATTTTGGATGTCAATGAGTAAGGGTAATTTGATGATAGGGAAAATTTATTTTAGGTGGCATACATCAAAGTTTAATGGTAAGATATCAATGGTGTTGTAATTTGATGCCAACAGCGAACCTAGTAACTAGATACTCTCTCTTTTTTTACAAGACAAACTTGATACTCTCTTTCTAACAAAGAACAATATTTTTGGAGGATTAGTTTCAAGGACAAGTTTAGTTTGGAGGACAAAAACATATTTTATTTTTAATTTTGAAATCTTAAATATATTCCAGAAAACTACCCCTATTAAATATACACTTGCCATATTAATTAGTTAGCTAGAATTACTCTTAATAATTCAAAGACATTTTTTTTTAAAAAAAAGTCAAATTCTAAACTTCAAATATAAAATACGAGGTTATCGAAATCTAAAGCAAGAAAGTCAACTAAATAATTAAACTTAATTAAAAACTTACCAACTTTGATGCTTACATTCAAACCAGTGATGAGCATTACTTAGTATTTTATATATTTGAGTCCCCCCAGTAAAATGCAATTTATGTTGGTTAGACATATTACAAGGTTCCATAGAACAACAATAATCGAATAAACTTGATAACAAGGAAAAAAAATAATGGATAAACCGAAGGATTATAAACCCCGTAATGCGTGAAACTAATTAAGAAATAAGTATATGAGTTTACGCAAGAGTAAAAAAGAGTGAGAAACACACCTTGAAGAAAGTAGATATATTAAGAAATTAACAGATCAATGAGGTTGATGCATGACGAATGAATTCTTGGTACATACACTAGGAGAATTTAAGACAAGCGTATTGCAAGTAACTACAATACAAGAATTGATCGATTGCATGGAAGAACATATATATAAAAAATTGCTTGAACAGATAAAGTGTTCTACCTCATTCGAAATACGAAGAATGGGATCAACACTACAAAACCTAGTTTTAGTATTTAATCACTTGACACAACTGACGAACATTACAAAATGGAAATGGTATAACACATTTAGAAATTCCCAAATTAATGACATCTGAACTTCGTTGGATGAATGTTATTAATTATTAGTGAACCTGAAGTATTCAATCATTCAAAGGTTGCGGCCAAAATGAATAACATACACCATTGGCAACTTTTGGAAGATCAAATCAAACACCAATATTGGGGAAATTAAGGCTAAGGTTGGGATTCGTGGCGAGGGCAGACGAGCATAGTTATTGACACTCGTTACTTTGTTAAAAATTTATAGTCGCTCTAAAATGATTTTTAAAGGCACTTTCCTATCATCTTTTGTGTTCTTAAAAATTGTTTTGGAGTGTTTAAAAATTTCTAAATAATCTCAATAGCTCCACCCTAATTAATTATGAAAATATTTTGCTGGTTGCACAATTCGATAATTATAGCATTTTTTTTCCTTGTATTTTATAGTATTATATTGCAAGAAATAATAACAATATAAAGTTCATTTGCCTCGTTAATATCATAAGATTAATTCTTGGTCCAATTTGTGTTTCCAAAAATCGAAAAACCTCTTTAGTTCAACCCCTAAAATGAATTTCTAGATCAGCCCTTAATTATCGATGATAAGTTGTTGAATTCACAACAATGTCTTAGATCTCTAAGACATTTGAAAATGATTTTGATTAATGATGGATGGTGAAGACACGAAGCACAAATAATGGGCTTATATATCAGGTTGGCCCATTAACTTTTTAAGAATATAATTGACAAAGCAGAAAGGACTATAATGATATTAATTAATGAAGGGCTAGAAGGTCTAATACAATTTTTTTTTTAAATACTATAAACAAATATTGTTGCTATATTTATGGTATTTTGAAGACAATCACGGCATTTGTCAATTCTTAATAAAATCTAAACCTTGTTAAATTAAAAACTAACCTAAACAAAAAAAAAAACAAACTATAAATAAATCCATTGCAATTTAAAAAATATATAAAAATAAATAATAAAAATAGTAATAATAGAGGGAAAGATCGAGATGGCCAACTTGGACAATATGCCCATAGAATAAAATAAATAGAAATATAGGCCTTGACTATCTTTATAAAAACAAATTATAGGAGCCCTAATAGCATAATGACCGGATTTCTAGTATTTATGAATTCTTTTTGTAGGAGTCCTAACAGAATAAAGATTGGATTTCTAGTTTGTGTTTGTGTAAATCCTAATGCGATAAGTATTACATTTCTACATTATATCTTTACAAACATATTATTATAACATTAAGGGTTGAAGAGTAGAAGTCTCGTTTAGTTAATTGTTCGACCAAGAATTTTAATAGAGTACGAGTCCATATTTATTTAGTTGCTCGGTATTTTAGTATAATAAAACTAAATATTAAATATTTTTAATTAATTAATAAAAATGCAAAACACTTTTAGTATAAATCACTCCACCTCATTATAAATTTTTATAATTAATTAAAATAATAACAACTAATATAGATCATTGAATTTATTATATATAAAAGCTTCCACAAAATGTACTCATGTAATGGTTTCACAAATGAGAGTAGCCGAAAGTTGCCGACAAAAGTAGTCAAAAAACGAGAAGAGAGATAAAAGAATTAAATAATTAAATAAAATATTCTAATACTATATAGCTATTTGTTCAGCACCAATTTCAAAACTTTTGCAAAAGTAAAAAAATAATAATAAAAAAAGTCCCGTACCAATAATTTATAGTTATTTATAGTTTTATAACTAAAATAATAATTATTATTATAGATTTATATGTAAACTTCTAGAAAATTTCAGTTTTACATTAATTCAAACGAAAGTGGCAGGAAAGTTGCCATCAAAAGTACTGGAAAAAGGAGGAGATAAAAGAATTAAAAAAATTAAAAAAACAATATTCAGTATTATATAGCTATTTGTTCAGCCCCAATTTCAAAACTTTTGCAAAAGTAAAAATAAAAATAAAAAAAAAAAAAACCATACCAATAATATATAGTTATTTGTTCAGCCCCCACATTGAAACTGCTTGCCAAAACACAAATAAAAATAGACCATATCAGTAATATATATTTATTTGTTCAGCAAAATGCAAAAAATTTCTACCATGTCGCTAGACCTATGAATGTGTTTGTTTCAAGTTGAGTCATAACGAATGCGAATAGTTTTGGTTTCGGCCATAAACATGATGCAACAAGTTAGCGGGTGATATTTTCTGAATTCCTATACAACTCAACCTATTATCATGTGACACAACAAGACTTGATAGCAAATGTTACAAAGATAATTTTTAAAAAAATAATTAAAAAAATTCTCTAATTTTTTTTCCACTAGAATAAGATAAGTGACGAACTATGATTACTCTGCAATTTTGTCATGCTAAAAAAGTTCAACACAAAACTGGTCATACTTTATTAAAAATAAAAAAATAAAAAAAAAAAAAAAAAAACAAAAAACGGGTTGTTTGAATGATTTGGTTTATTTAAAAGTCTTTAGTTGGAACTTGCAAAAGAATAGGAGTGTTTTAGACTTTGGTCCCTTTGTTCTTCATATTTAGACCTTGGCACGTTAATTTTTTTTTTTTTTGATATATATGAACAGAGATAGACTCAGGTGATTTTTTGGGAGAAGGATCGAAGGGAGATCAAACCGTGGCGCTCTACATGAAATATCACATGCTTAATCACTTGGGATGTCTCAAATTGTGAGTCTACTTCTGTTTTTTGTACTTAAGTAAGATACGAAATCCTATTATGATAAAAAAGTTTTATTCATAGCCACAAATCGACTATACGTTGAGTTTATGTTAGAAAGTGAATGTGGCCTGCAAAAATATGTAATTAGTTTTTCTTTGTGCTTTCTTTCTGATGGTTTATGTTAGAAAAATTTTGTCCTGTTCACACTAACTCAATCATCATCTATAGTTTTTGCGGTGGACCCGTTGAAATTAGGGGTCTCTTTGAATATTTATCTATTGATCCTATAATAATAGATACAAATCTTTTCTTAAATTAATAACCGTTAGTTTTATAAAACTTTTTTGATAAATTAATTAATGGGTCTAACGTGTGACCTGAATTTGTTTAAAGTGAACCCGTAGCTGTTTCATTATTATTTCCCGGTCTCTCGTCGCATATATTATATCTATGACGATGAAAATTATTATTTGTGAAGAGAGATACCAAAATAAGTATTTATAAGGACCGAATCCTTTAAAATATAATATCTACTGAGACTGAATCTTTTAAAAAAAAAGTTTGAGGATTGCATCATAAAAAATTTCCTTTTATTGGACTAAAATAATGTACTAAATCTCACCACATTAAAGAAGGTTTATTTAAAACCATATAACTTATGCGTCGAGTTAGTTTATCCTAAACAAATTAAGTAGAAATTTTTTCAGACTTTTAATTTCGACCATAGAAAGTATGAATGATGTTATCGGATTAAAAAGATCAATTAAGGCACAAATCCTTCTTATAAAGAAATCATGTTTGTTCGAAGGACAATGATAGTGGCACTTCACAAAAAGCATTATAGCACTCTTAAATCATTTTTAGTGACAAAAAGGTGTTAATATAAAATGTCATTAAAAATAATTTTAGAGCGATATAATATTTTTTGAAATACTAATATCATTACCCTTATTTAAATGATTTGGTTTTCTTATTTCTCTTTAGTTGCAACTTGCACAAGAATATTCTGAACAACTACCTCTTCCTTTATATATATATCATTGAGTGATTGGCTATTAATGAAATGATTTCTAATAATTAATACATTAGAAAGCGAATTTTGGTCTACTAAAAAGAATTAGTTTCTCATTTTGTTTTCTTTCTATTAATGAAGTTCTTGTTGACACTAAATAATTATTCTGGTTCACCCCACCTTTGAAACTTTACGGCCATGTCAAATTTTAAATTTAGAGACCGGATCCTAAAAATTACATACGGAGACTTTTAATTTAAGACGAATTTGAGGGAGTATGAATGATTTTGTTAGAATAGACGATGAAAACGCAAGTCATTTTTTATAAAACAACTAATGTTAATTTGAATAATTTGATTTAGTTATTTGTCTTTAGTTGCAACTTGCAAGAAAATATACTAAACTACCTTGGATATCATTGACTGATGGGCTATGACTGAGAAAATTCCTAATTATAAATTTATTATTCCTCATCATAGTGTTCACACTAACTAAATAATGATTCCTCATCATAGTGTTCACACTAACTTTACGGCTTTGACTGAGAAAATTCCTAATTATAAATTTGTCTTTAGATTAGATTAGATATGTAGCGATTATTTTTTTCTTTATAGAGTTCACGCTAAATAATTATTCATGTTCATGCTCCTTCTCAAACTTCTCTCATTCACTACTTCCTCCCAACTTTTTGTTTGACAATATATATATCCTAATTCGTGACGGACCGAAAAATACTTTCGCACTTAGAAACTCAAGTATAAGTTGTCAAGTTATAATACTTGGAAAGTCCAAATATCTCTCTTTAGTGATATTTTCTCGTTGGTAAAAATATCTCTCTAGTATTTTAGCGACGAAAAAATGAAATTAAAATATTCGTATACAAATTAGTTCATACCCGATCTAAACACCACAAATATATCTATCTATAATATAATTCACTGATTTGACCACTAAGTTTTACAAACCAAAGGTCATAATTGTTTTGGAAAAAATCTAAAGGTCTACTTTATTTATAAATTTTTATTTTATTTATAGTTGTTATTTTACTTACTATTTCATACTCTGGAGTACGAGCATCCCTATTATTTATTTAGAAGATAGTAATATGCTTTCAAAATAACACATTCTAAAGAATGTGAAAAAAAATCTTAGAAGAAAAATAAAAAATAAAAATAAAAGTACTCACGACCAACAATCCGTAATATGTGCCACACAATTATGGAATGTGGCCCAAAATTGCAAAAAAAAAGCAGTCAAAAAGTAATGGTGCCCAATTAATTATTAAAGAAAAGACATAAATCAAAATAAAATAGGGCCCACACCAGTATAGTTACTCCTTACCCAATTGAAGGAGCACAGTGCCGTGTTTACCAGGATATTTATGGGAGGAAAATTACTCACCTTGAATCTTGACATCTATAAAATTGTTATAGTTATCTGGCTAGTCGCACGGCTAGTCATATTCCCAATATGTTTTAGGAATACCGTGTATGAAACTAAAATAAAATATCTTATTCACTGAATATAAATGTACTCACACTTTTTTAAGTCCGATCTTAATTTGCATAGCACGAGCTAGCGGAGTAGTTTGGATTGTAGAAACTCTCATTTGAACCCAATATATCCCAAGACCCAAGATCGACTCATTTGGGGTCTCCTTTGTCATCAAAGAGATATTATAATTGAAATTTGTGCAAAACAAAAATGTTTTAATTCTTTAATTTGTTTGGTAGCCTTTTCACATTATTAAGCATTTTGATACCTAAAATAGTTATAATTCCGAACAATCTTACAAAGACAAGGGAAAGAAAAATAAGAACTTTAATTGTAACGGAAGGAGTATAAATATTGACTTTAAGGAAAATAACAAGTAGTTTGCATATATTCCGTAAAATATATTCAACAGTCTAATGTGGTCATCTTGTCTTGATGGAAAAAAAGTTGCACCTTACTATATTTGACACGTCAAATAAGCAAGTTGGACACAATAGGATAAGTGTGCTGCATCATAGGATAAGTTGTAGTATTAAGTTCAGTTCAATCCTTCATTAGAAATATACATAGGTGATAAGAAATAAATTGAACGAGTGGATTGGCTTAATTATGACTTGTCTCTCTCCATTAATCTTTGGTCCAATTTCATCTAAGAAGGTCTAGTTCGAGAGTTAAACGGATGAAATTTTTCATTAAACTTGGTGGAAATTAACTCTATAATTAGTAGATCATCCCATAAAATTTCATCAAGAAATTCAAACTAGAAGTAGGCGCCATAAAAATTTGATGCATATGTTCATTTTCGACTATTAAAATTTGATATGATCTTCTCATCCACTTATATATTGGACCGAAGAGTAATGGAGAAAAATCAAGTCCACTTGATTAATAGTAAAAATGCCCATCAAGATCAAAGATATATATAGTTCGAGTCTCATTTGAAATGGGGATAGTTTCTTTATTATTTATAATTAAAAGAGATATTTATAACCTTTTTCAACAAAAAAAAGTATTAAAATAATTTAAGGTAGCACTTGAAGCGAATAACAACTAATATATTTTAAAGAAAGACTAATATAATTGTTAATATAAGTATATAACTGCCATAAGTGACACTAGTTTGTATATTAGTACTTCACTATGGTTTGTAAACAAGTACTTCTATTTTAGTGTGGAAAAGACTAATTCACCTTTTCAATCTCATTTCAACAATATTATATAAGGTCAGAACAAATATATGTATATATAAGGGGAAAAATAGAAATAATCTTTAGATGATTCAATTGGTGGGGATATATATATATGCAGTTCCTTTTTCTTATGGACCGTCTTTAAGTTATCTAATTTAAGAACTGTCTATTTTGAGAGGTAAACGGAATAATATTTTTATGAAATTTGGTAGAAATAATCTCTATAATAAGTGAATCATCTCCACCGAATTCATCATAAAATTCAAACGAAAAGTATATTAGCTAAACATGTAAAATTTCATTATTCAAAAATGCGCATACATCTAAATTTGGTAGGAATAGTCCGCAATGGAGCTTTAACCCTTGCGCTTACAAGTGTTATAAGATACCTCAACCGCTAGGCCACCTATTAGTTTTTTTTATTTGTTTCCTTTACATCACCTATATTTAAAATACAAAAGTCAAGAATAACAAAATTGTCAATATAACTATAATGACAATATTGTTTGTATATTAGCTTGTCCCGTGATCAAATCTTTGATCCACCTATGATATATTGAGTGGATTCGCCAAAGCATTAAGAGATTTTTATTGCTATATGTATATATATTGTTGTACATTTCTTTTTTCTTTTTTCATAATTTTAATATTTTTTGTCAGAAGGGCCTAGAGGGCCTTAAGAACTATATATTGTTGCACCGAAAGACTTAAAATTAAGAGGCAATAGGTTAAAAAGGGTTCCACCATAATTATATTCAAAGGAAGGGCATCTTACATTTTCATTCTAAAATAAGAACATTCATTTTTCTTGGCCTAAAATACACTTCATCCATTTCTTTTATTTTTTCTTAAAAATAAATTAGTCACCACCGGCCACCACCACTGCTATCCTCCTCCGGAGCTCCATCAATTATTACCAGAGTGTCATGATCTCACCGGAAGTTTGGCATAGGTACTGCAAATTTATTTTTGCATTAAATCCGCAAGCAACTAATAATACATATCTTAGAATTAATTTCTTTTTGCACTAAATCTTCAAACAACTCATGATATATTTTTAGTACAAATATATTTTTGCATTAAATCTGCAATCATCTAATGAAACATATATTAGTGCAAGTACGTTTTTGCACTAAATTGAAAGTAGTAAATGATACATATGTTATTTAATTGTGATGAATCGAGTATAAACCTTATAATACCTTACTCGGTTGTCAAGGACCAAGTATATAGGCTTATACTCGGCCCTCAAGAACTGAGTAATAGACACCTTACTTGGTTGCGAAGGATCGAATAAAAATGGAGTATTACCAAATATTTTTGGGAGTTCCAATATCATCACCCTAAAATTATGCACCACGTAACTACATTTACATTTATTGCTTAAGAAATTAGAGTTGAGTAAAAAAAACTCAGAAAGATTAATAAATCTCAACACAAAAGCTATAACTTAAATAATTGAAATCACTCTTCGAATCTGTGTTTATAAACTAAAAAAAATAAACTATCGTTCTCATGAGTGAAGATTAGACCGGCAGAAAAGTTGAGAATTTAGGATGAGAGAGAAAAGAAGAAAGAAAAGTGTCATTTTCAAATATGAATTACTTTTGACTTTCGGATTGCAAAATGTAATTTCAGCCGTTGGATGTTAAAGTCAGTAGTCTAAATCATTCAACAGTAGAATCTTCAATTTGTACTATAAAATACTGAAGTTAGTAGTCTAAATCAATCAATACTAGAATCTTCGATTTGTACTATAAATATGTAAATACACCTAAGTTATTTTCATTTTGGATTAAAAAACCTCAAGCAGAAATGGTCTTACCCTCTCTTTTCTTCTGCCTCTTATGGCTTCCACTAATATTGACACCGTCAAACGCTGCCGCTGGCATAGCCAACTCTACCAACATCGCAAAGCCTGGTTGCCAGCGTCAATGCGGAAATGTCGTCATTCCATACCCATTCGGTATTGGATCCCACTGTTCCAAACAAGACGACCCATATTTTGAAATCAATTGCAACACTTCCTTCAGTCCTGCGAAACCCTACCTAGACGGTATTGTAACATTTTTCTTATCTTTATTTTGGACGGTGAAAATTGTGCCATTCTATTTTTGATATAAACAGGGGCAGAGCCAAGTGAGGGCTAGGGCCTCACCTGAATTTTTTGAAAAGTTTCGGAGAGTGCACGGGTTGATGTGTGAGAAGAGAAAAATTAGGTGCCATTGTGTAAGTGAACTAAGGTTTGGGCGAGACCGTTGTGTGCGATTAATTGCATAAGTTCAGGGAATGGTGTCCTCGTAATTTTAAATAGCAAGTTATATTGTTTTACTTAATGTAAATCTTAAAATCTATTGTTTGAAATCAATGGGCATATTTGTATTAAAAAAAAAATAGAAAAAACATTTATGTTATTAGTACTTTCATATATAATATAGTATATATTATTACAAAATTTCTTATGGGACTGTTATATTAATTATATGTTCCATAGTCATTTTTGTTTTTACTTGTTCAAAATTATGAGGACGTAATCTCTTTGGAAGAGGGTTGACTCCAACACTCTCTAGTGATAATTTTGTATCACTAGAAAATTGTAATTTTGGATTCTGGATTTAATTAATAATAATTTAACGATGATACTAGTGATAATTTTTGTATGGGTTTTCTCACCCTTATAGGTAGTCTGGAGGTAATTGAAATTACAGACACCCACATTCGGATTAAGAATCGTGTGACTTTCCATTGCTATAATCAATCCGGAGGGGCACTGAATTCGCACCTTACTTTTATTAATTTGTGGAAGTCCCATTTTACGTTTTCTGAACTGAATAAGTTTATGTTAGTTGGGTGTGATGATCTTGCCATAATTAAGGGGTATAGGGGAAGGAATTATCGCAGTGGAAGGATTTTTAGCAGTGGATGTATGTCGGTTTGTTCGGATTCGCAAGATGTGCTTAGTGGTCCTTGTTCGGGGATTGGGTGTTGTCAAATTTCAATTCCAAAGGGATTAAAGACATTTGGTGTTGAACTGATCAGCAAGAGAAATCACACACAGGTAAGAGAGGACACACTTGCCTTTTCAACCCAATTTTCTGGCTAGAGCAAAACTTACACCCCAGAGTGTCAAATTAAGGGTGTTTATTTTTTTAATAGCTAGGTTTGTAGTATGTTAATGTTCCCACATGAAATCTAGAACCAAGATTTTTTTCCTTCCTCTCTCTGGCCTCAACCTTTAAACCATTGTGTTTTTCCATATGAAAACTTGTTTCCTTTCCATATTAACCAATCAAACGTACCGTCTATATATAATAGTATAAAAATTGCCGCCCACATTTTTAAGAAAACATTGAAACTTTCTCCTTTATCGCATTTTAGTTTTGACCATCATACACCATATTATTCACTTTCCTTCTTTTGTTCTTTTTAAGTTGAATATTCTTGGCTTTGATCTGCAGGTAGTGTCATTTAATTTATGTGGGTATGCATTTATTGGGGACGAGAAGAGGTTCAGATTTGGAGGTGCTTTAGATCTTTCCGACCCGACTTTTATAAATAGGATTGAAGAGACTGTGCCTTGGGTTCTTGATTGGGTAATTGCGAACAAGAGTTGTGATGATGCTAAAAAATCTAATGATTTTGCTTGTCTTCAAAACAGTCACTGTGTTAATTCAGATACTGGATTTGCTGGGTACCATTGTAGTTGCAATGCGGGTTTTGAGGGCAATCCCTACCTCCCTCCAGGTTGCACAGGTTTGTTCTTCATAAGTGCATTCATCAGTGTTTTAAATAGACTAGTAATAGTGCATGTGCATTACACGTGACTATTTGATGACTAATAAATGCGTACAAAAATTAGTGATGATGCTAAATATTATTTTTTGCTTAGGAGCATTGATACTTCTTCTTGTCTTTATATTTCACACCTTAGAGTTATCATGTTAGCATGTAAATTTAGTTACAAAAAATATTGTTATTAAACTATTTTCATCTTCTACCAAATCAGATAATGTATAAGGTGATTATAAATTGTGTTTTCTATGTAACACAATTTTCTAGCTAAAGATACAAAATTGATTTGACAAATAAAGTTACTCTAACTAGTTCTTGCAATAATATTTTTTATAATTTAATTAATTTATCTAAGATAAATAGGCAAATTCAACACAAAAAATAACTAATAGAATATGAAAACTATGTAGATTATTTTTATGTTTAAATACCTTGTAAGAGAATGATACAATTTTAGTGGATTTTATTGTGTATTAAAATACTAAAATTTGTTAGCATTTTCTATTTCTTAGAATAAAGCTACTCAACTATATGTGTTGTATATATTGCAAATATCATAATGCAGATAGAATATGTGATTAATAGTTAAACATCAATTTATTCTGTTTTAGATTATAATCTAATTGGAATAAAAATATTATTAAATACATTAGGACTTCATGGTCCAAACTAATATAATACATAGTTGGTTAAGAATTACAATATGTGCTTGGTATTCAATTTATTCTGTTTTTTGCAAGAATCCTTCTATAAATAAAATATGTGCTTGGTATTCAAATCTTAATTTATAGTATTTTTAGATTAAAGTCCTAAAAGAAATAAAATATAAATTGAAAGTGCTTTAAGTTTAAAGACTATTGGATTGCTTTAAATTGCAACTAAAAAGACTAAATAAAGAATGATTTAACGTCTAATTAAATGTGGTACTTTTTACTTAATAGTTAGTATCTAATATCTTCTTAAGCAATTAATAAAAGTGCAAAATATTTTTACTGTAAATCAACCCACCTCAGTTACATATCTAATTAAATGTCGTACATTTTATTTAATAGTTAGTATATAATAAATCTTCTTAACCAATTGATAAAAGAATAAAACACTTTTAGCACAAATCAACCCACCTCAGTCATGCTTTTATAATTAGTATAGATATAAAAAGTTATCAATGCCTTTTATGAAGCAACAGTTGAACTAATAACTTGGTCTTTTGAGTTGGTACATATATCATTATTTTGCGGTTGTAACCCATTTGACACTATATGGGGTATATCATGGGTTTGAATCATCTTCTCCCCCTCTCCTAAACTCAAAACCTGGCTCTATCCAATTTTGCCAAGTTATTGTTAAAAAGAAAATAACATATTGACTATGACAGGTGAAGTTCCATATGACTATCATCATACAATGAGCTTATGTGGCACTTCACCAATACATCACTAAATATACTGCCACTTGATGCACCAAGCGTAAATTTATCAATTTTGGCATTCAGATGATGTTTTGACCCGTAAAATTTTAGCCCAAGTGCTTCTAGTAACTCTGGAATGCTATTTGTAATAACTACTTCCCTATTGACTATCAAAAAATCAAGAATCCCCTAAGGGGCATAACAACGAGATGAAATTAAACAAGAATCACTTGTTACAATAGCCCCTAAACTTTGTTTACTGGATGCTTGCCTTGGCAGATATCGATGAGTGTATGGATCCAAACAATTTGTGTGAGAAGAAATGTATTAATACTCCAGGGGGTTATAATTGCTCTTGCCCGGATGGTTTCTTTGGTGATGGTAGAAAAGATGGCCGTGGTTGCATTGCTAAGAACTCACAATTCCCAGTCCTCATTCTTGGTAAAACCATTTGATTACTTTGCAATAAATACATGCACAAATAAAAATATACACACGCATATGCATGCAATTATTTGGGGGTAGCTTTTGTTGCCAAAGCATAGTAGGTTTTTGTCCAAGCAATGTATTGACGTCAAAGATTGAAGTACCAAGTATTCAATGTGACAATTGCTTTATAGTTTGAAGTATAGGCTAGTGAGGCACCTACATCTTTGAATTACTAAATCTAACGCTGTTATTCTAGGTATGACCATATTTTTTTTCCTTTTTTTTTTTTTTTTTTTTAAATAATGGACCTAACTTCTCTCCATTACATCTTTGGTCCAATTTCGTTCAATCCGGTACTTCGAAGACTCTACTAAATTTCATGAAACAATTCATTTATTTAATTCTTGAATTAAATCTTATTGATCGGAATTAGACCGAAAAGTAATGGAGAGATGTCAAGTCTGAAAGAGTTGGTTTAATAATAATCAGCATCATGGGAATGAAAGCCCAAAAGTTTTAAAGACGCCACATCAAAGGAAAAAATATAAGAAAAAAAAATATTACATATTAATCTATTGTAGCACACTTAAACTTCTTACGTGTTATAATCCTATATCCGCGCCTACCAGCTTATATATAAAGATTTCTTAAATAATATGTGTAGATTACAAAACATTTTATGTATACTTAACGACACAAAATTCAAGTGATCTCCATATCTTATTTGGCTATTGCTAAATAGCTTAATAACAGAATCAGTTAGTGTTTAATTTATAGTATTACTCACCATCTACTATCACTGCACACGTGATGTGTGTGCGAGTTCTATGAATATAATTTAAGAAAATAATTTAGCAAAAATAATAAAATAAGAGTTCGTACAAATCATGTAAATATTAATCAAATTCCCTTGTTTTTTAATTTGGTCCTATATGTTTGATATGTACCTGACATGATCTTTGGCATATTTTGATAATTAATTGTAGGTATGATCGCTAGTTTTGGAACGTTATTCTTACTTCTCGGTGCATGGTGGATTTATAAACTAGTGAGAAAAAGAAATAAAATGAAGCTTAGACAAAAATTCTTCAAGAGAAATGGTGGATTTTTACTACAGAAGCAATTGACCTCAGGTGAGGAAGGGAACATTGAGAAAACCAAACTTTTCACTTCTAAGGAGTTGGAAAAGGCCACTGACCGCTATAATGAGAATAGAATCCTTGGCCAAGGAGCTCAGGGTACTGTATACAAAGGGATGCTAATAGATGGAAGAATTGTTGCAGTTAAAAAGTCTACAAAGGTGTATGAAGGCCAACTTGATCAATTTATTAATGAAGTTGTCATTTTATCCCAAATTAACCATCGAAATGTGGTTAGGTTACACGGATGTTGCTTGGAGACAGATGTTCCTCTCTTGGTTTATGAATTCATTCCAAATGGAACCCTTTTCCAACATATCCATTACCAAAATGAAGATTTCCCACTTACATGGGACGTGCGCTTACGGATTGCTATAGAAGTTGCAACGGCTCTTTCTTATCTACATTCCGCTGCTTCAATGCCTATTTATCATCGTGACATAAAATCCACAAACATACTTCTAGATGATAAATATAGAGCAAAAGTGGCAGACTTTGGAACTTCAAGATCCATTAGTGTGGATCAAACTCACTTGACCACACGAGTAGCAGGAACATTGGGATATTTGGACCCAGAGTACTTCCAATCAGGCCAATTCACGGAGAAAAGTGAGGTCTATAGCTTTGCAGTAGTTCTTGTTGAACTTTTAACTGGCCAAAAATCGATCTCATCAATAGGGTCCGATAATGTACGAAGTTTATCAACATACTTTTTACAAGTAATGGAAGAGAGTTGCATCTTTGATATTATTGATGAAAGAGTAAGGAAGGAGAGTCGAAAAGAAGAGATCATAGGGGTCGCTAATCTTGCAAGAAGATGTTTGAACTTGAGCAGGAAAAAAAGACCTACAATGAAAGAAGTAGCAAGGGAGTTGGAAGCAATTAAAATGTCAAATGGAGTATCAACCATTCAACAACATTACGAAGATGTTGAATATAAGATAAATGAATTTCCGGAGTCTTGGGAGATTGGTTCAACTTCAACTTCAACTGAGCATATAGATATCCAACCGCTCTTAGTTTAATAATAATTTAATTGATTTCACCTTTTATTTTGCATTTTTCTTGTTCCTTCTATATCTTATTTTTTTAACTTTATATAATTAATTAGAAATTACAATGACATACGCGTTTCTTAGAAAATACAATGTTTCCTTTGAGATCAAATTGAATGAAGTGGCTACAAATATTTGTTTGTTCTTGCTTGAAACTTCCATTACATAATAAGGTTATAAAGACTTGTAGCGAATTATTAATTGACTTGTAAATCTACAACACGAATTTTATCAGCTGGATATTTCTAGTGTAAGAGGTAACTTTTAGTATTAGCTTAATCACCAAGTATTCAACATATCTGGATAATGTATTTCTTTTAGGATAAAGCAAAGTGTACTCCACATTAACTAGCTTAACTTTCTTCTTCCATTTCCCTTCTTTGTTCATTTCGAACAATTTCTTTATCAAATTTTTATAGGGTGGGATGAATTAATTTGTTATATATGCGTGGTCACAATATTTTTCTAAAAAGAGACATTTTAGGGATAAAAGCAAAATTGTGTATGCTCAGACCCAAATCGAAAAATTAAATATCATAAAAAGTTGGACCGGAACGTGATAGAAAGGTATCAGAGTAGGAATCACAGCTACAAGTGTGTCAACAAGGACATTATGATCCGTAAGGGGGTGGATGTAAAGACCTTAATCTTTATAACCATTGTTTATGTGTCGAGTTAGTTTATCGTAAGCAAATTAAATGTAAAAGTATTTCGCAAACTTTGAATTTGAGACGGAGGATGCATGAATGATGTTATCACATTAAAAAGATCAAGGTTCATTAATATAATGAAATAATTTCTAATAATTAATGCATTAGGCGTCATCCATGCTTTAATATGAACAGGGAGCAAGTCCAAGTCACTGCTCTGGCTTGATAGAAACTCCTTTTGTTTTCTTTGTGTTAAAGAAGTTCATGTTGACACTAGTGCTTTGTTTAATAATAAGATAAATAATAAAAAAAAAGTTAATTGATTTGTATAAAAAGTTGGTAGATAACTTAAGGGATATGATAGAATGTTTTTTTATTTTTTTATTTCTCCATAGAAAAAATTTCACAGGGTGGTGAGAGAAAAAAATCCACAAAAAATAAAGAAAGATAGATGATATATACTGATCATAAAAGCGGAGCGAATATCAACACACCGCTCAACTTATTTTCAATCTTTTTATATCAACAAAGTATTATTTTTTTTTATTGTTTTTCACGTGTTTATCAAATTTCAAATTTAGAGACCAGATTCTAAAATATTTTATTTTTAAAAAATATATATTCTTCTTTTAATAATAATTTAGGACAACTGTTAGTTTAATTTCTTCAAAAAATATACGTACCAATTATCGCTCTTACGTATGATTTTTTTTATTTTTTTTTTGCTCAGCCTCCTTGATATGTTTTTTAAGGATTAAATATAAAGTCTCTTCCTCGTATATATTATTCTTGCAGGGAATGTAACCCAAAAAATTAGAGGTGAGGGTAAATACTACTTAAAGTAAAACTCCTGACTACATCCTTAATTAATAGTTAAACCAATCAATGATTCCAAATTAAATCGACAAATTAGCTGAACATTAGATTTACAATTATTTGGAACTGTAATTTCGGAAACTACTAGTCTGTTTTGTAATAACATAAAAAATGATAAAAAACAATAGTTGAATTTTGTGAAAAGTTAAAAAATAAGTTGAGACATGTGGTGCTATGTTTTCTTACTTTTTGATTTTTTCCATGGAAAAAATTTCTTTGGGAATTGAGGAAAAAAATTCCACAAAAATTAATGAAGGATGAAGGACGTCCGCTCGTAAAAATGACTATGAGATGAAGGGCATGTCATCACATGTCTCAACATATTTTACACCCTCTTACACAAATCAAGTGTTTTTATTTTTATTTTCCATATTGTCATAAAAAATTCCTCTGAAATCCGCTTCACATATTTCTTTCCTGTTCACTTTCAGTTCCCATTGGGATATTATATATATTAGATTTCTCAGAATTTTGCATTGAACTCGCATTTCCTTAAGAGCCCAAGACTGACCTGAAAATTAAATTATAGATGTTAGAATAAAAACGTTTTCTAAATTCTTTTATGCTATTTAAAATTTTCTCTAAAAGAATTATCATCAAATGGAGATACATGTGTGGACTTTTAATTTAGGATGAAAGAAGTATGATTGCCTCCTCGACTTTGTCATACTAAAAAGTCAGCACAAAACTGATCAAACTTTATTGAAAAAAAAAAAAAAAAACACCTAGTTAGTTTGATTGATTTGGATTATTTAAAAGTCTTTAGTTGGAGCTTGCAAAAGAATAGGAGTGTTTTAGACTTTGGTCCCCTTGTTCTTCACATTTAGACCTTGGCACGTACTTAATTTAATTTAATTTTTTTCATATGAACATAGATAGATTCGGTAGTTCTTTGGGAGAACGAAAGGGAATCGAAACGTGGCGCTTTATGTGAAATATTACATATTTAATCACTTGAAACGTCTTAAATTAAGAGTCCACTTCTATTGTGTGTACTAAAATAAATTACTAAATTTCATTACAGTAAAAAGGTTTTATTCATAAACATAAATTGTATGTCTTCTTACACAAACTATAAAAACTACACGCAAATACTTGACGGAGGGAGTATGAATAGTTTTATCAGATTAAACGATGAAGTCACAACTCATTCTTTATAAAACATATCATATATGTTAATTTATTCGAATAATTTGGTTTATTTAATTATGCGTCTTTAGTAGCAACTTGCAAGAGAATATATATTCTAAACTACCATGCAAGAATATATAATTAGTTTTCCTTTGTGTTTTTTAATTTCTGATGATTTAGGTTAGAAAATTTGTGTCCAGTTCACACTAACTCAATCAACATGTGTAGTTTTTGAGGTGGGCCCGTTGAAATTAGGGTCTCTCTGAATATTCATCTATTGATCATATAATAATAGATACAAATCTTTTCTTAAATTAATAACCATTAGTTTTATAAAACTTTTTTTTAAAAATTAATGGGTCTAACGTGTGATCCGAATTCGATATTTTAGTCTAATAAGGTCAACTATTAAATATTTTTTTCTAATTGTTAAAAGTGTAAAATACTTTTAATATAAACCACCCCCCTCATTTATACTTTAACTAGGGTATGCTCGTATCCGATGGTACGAAATAGCAAGTAAAATAATAATTATAAATAAAACAAAAAATTACAAATAAAGTGAACTTTTAGATTTCTCTCAGATAATTATAACATTTGAATTATAAAAGTTAGCAGCCAAATTAATAAATAGTAAATTCCGTATAGATAATAATAATAATAATAATAGATTATAGATTTATACATAAAATTCTAGAAAATGAACTCAAGTAGTGGGTTTTAGTTTTACATTAATCAAATGAGAGTGATTGAAAGTTGCCGACAAAAGTAGTGAAAAAAGATAAGATAAAAGAATTAAAAAAAAAAATCAATATTATATAGCTATTTGCAAAACTTTTGCAAAAGTAAAAAATAAAAAAGACCATACCAATAATATATAGTTATTTATTCAGCCCCACATTGAAACTGCTTGCCAAAATACATATAAAAATAGACCATATCAGTAATATATAATTATTTGTTCAGTCCCACTAATGAAACCGTTGGCACAATATTTTATTTTATGTTTTAGGGTATTTTGTGTTTGTACCCATATTTTCAAAGGTATTTTAAATTTACACCTTATATTTTTTTTTTCTTTAACTTTATATCCCCATTGTTTGTTTATTCCATTGAATATGAAGTTTGATGACAATTTTATGTTTTAGGGTATTTTGTGTTATCACTCTCCTCTCTTTCTTCTACATTCTCTCTTGCAGTCTAGGTTTCTTTATCAAATGTTGTGAGACAAACATGAATATTTACACCGGTTTATATTTTTTGAAGATCACTCTATTTTAATTTAAAATTCTTGCATAACTTCATATATTCTTGCTAGCGATTAACTTAAAATTTGAAAGTATTACTCCTTAATTCATAAATTATGATACTAGTATTTGCTTAATAATGCTGAACTCTTAATTTAGGATAGAAGAATTATTTAGTTGTCTTAATTACTCAATAAAGTCATCAAATTCTAGACAATTTTTTATATTAATATTAATTAATATTTTTCTTAAAAAATACAAAATAAAGAATGTGACTATTAATTTGAGACGGTTGGTGTAATTATATATTTTCACTCATACACATTCATATATTCCTTTTTATTGTATTAAATAATCGTGCAATTGATGAATTATGTATTGCTGATGAAATTTAAATGGAGATAACGGAGTAAGTTTTTTTGTCTTTTTTTTTTTTTTTTTGAGGGTGTAGAGCATTTAATTGCGTAGTTCTAGATGTACTTTTACATAATTTTTTCAGGTGAATTAGTAAAAAAAAAAGAAATCTTAAGTTTTCACCAGTTGGAGAAGGAAATGAAGACAATCTAAGGGTAAAATTGTCATCAAATTTCCGGCTTAACAGTTTAAATTAACGGTGGGTGCAAACCAATAACAAACAAAATGTAAGGTGGAAATTCAAAATACACTTTAAAATGTGGAGTACAAATACAAAATACATCTTTCCTTTTTTTCTTCGGCCTTAATAAATTTTTGGGTAAAAAACACTAAACCCCCTCAAACTATCATTTTTTTGCACTAAACCCCCCCCATCTTCTAAAAGTGACACTAAACCCCCCTCAACTATTATATGTTATCACTTAACCCCCAAAATTACATAAATGCTCTTGTACAAAGTTTGGTAAAAAACACTAAACCCCCTCAAATTATCACTTTTTGACACTAAACCCCCCTAAACTATCACAACTTAACACTTTACCCCCTAATTTATAAAAGGTCATTTATTTACAAGGGTATTTATGTAATTTTGGAGGTTAAGTGACAAAATATAATAGTTGAGGGGGGTTTAGTGTCACTTTAAAAGATGGGGGGTTTAGTGTCACTTTTAAAAGATGGGGGGTTTAGTGTAAAAAAATGATAGTTTGAGGGGGTTTATTGTTTTTTACCCTAAATTTTTAATTTCAATATCTATAGTTTTTTAGGTTGACCTGCGGAAAAATTAGGGGTCTCTCTGAATTTGTAAAAGAAAAAATGTAGCCTACCCAAGCTGACATTTGGAGCAAAATGCAAAAAATTTCTACCTAGTCGTTAGACCTGTGAACGTGTCTGTTTTAGGTTGAGTAATTTTTTTTTTACCATAAACATGATGCGATGAATTATCACGCGATATTTTTCGAATTCATAAACAACTCGATTTGTTATCGTATGACATGAAAAGACATGATAGTAACTGCTATAGAGATAAGTTAGTTTTTTTTTTTTTTTTTTTAATAATTCTCTAATCTTTTTTCCACTAGAATAGGATGAGTGACGAAATAAAATTACTGGAAAAAAATGGGGACATTCATCTATTGATATAATAATAGATACAAATCTTTTCTTAATTTAATAAACATTAGTTTTATAAAACTTTTAAAAAAAAGTTAACGGGTCGAACGTATAACCCGAATTCATTTAAGGTATACCCGTAACCGATTCCTTATTATTTTATGTCACACTGTCACATACTAATTTTCTTGGTCTCTCTATGCATATTGTATCTATGACAATTAAAATTAGTATATATGCAGGGAGATACCGAAATAACTATTTAAAGGAACTGAATCCTTTAAAAATATAATATCTATCGAGACTCAAGCTTTTAAAAAAAATTAAAGTTAGAGAATTGCATCCTAAAAAATTTCTGCCTCAAGCACTAGATCCTAATATTTTCAAAAAAAAGCTGACGGTGCAGTTTTTGGAAGATACCAAATCAAGTATCGATCGATTTCCTTTTTTTTGGGTGTAAATAATGTACTAAATCTCACCATATTAAAGAAGTTTTATTTATAATGATAACTTATGTGTTGAGTTAGTTTAACCCAAACAAATTAAGTACAAAAGTTATCATTGGCAATTTCAAGTGGCAGTTTTGATCAATAAGTTACCCCCTGCCTGGAAAGATTTTAAACATAATTTGCGTCACAAATCTAAAGAGTTTTCGCTTGAAAATTTAATTACAAAATTCAGGATTGAGGAAGAGAACCGCAAGTAAGATCGGAATGATGAGGTTCTGGTTGTTTCCAACAAAAATCAGAACCGTAATCAAAATCAGAATCGCTCGAACAACACCCTACAGCTCTAAGGCTGAACCGAAAAAATATGAAAAATCAGAATAGTGAAAATAATGCGATCCGAATCGGGAACCAAAATAGGAACAACCAAGCTCAGAACCAAAACAGAAATGGACAAGCAAATAATAATAATAATAATAATAATAATAATAATAATAATAATAATAATAATAATAATAATAATAATTGTAGGTCGGATTTCAACCCTAGAGGGGGGTGAATAGGGTTTTAAAAACTTAATGCGGAATTAAAATGTTTTTAAATATTTAAGCAAAGCAACTTAGTTAAATAATTTTATCAAGGAAAACAATCAATTAAATAATCAATCCCAAGAATAAGCAATAATATAAGCAACCTCAATCAATTAATATAACAAATAAATAAAGAGATTGAGTAAGAAAGATTGAACCAATTTGAAGTCAAAGATTTTTTGTCCACACGGTTCGGCTTGTTCCCCCTACTCTGCGCTCGGTTAGTTCCCCGAGAACTTCCACTATAACCGATCTCCTTCCGGGTGAAGATCAAACATCTACAAGTGTTTTTTCACACACTCTACAAGTATTGATACACCACAATACTCTCACAAGATACCCTCTTGCTAACCTTATGAAATTTACCTTTCATAAGAACTAAACAAGAATTTTACCTTCTTGTTTTTCCTATGAGATTTACTTCTCACAAATTTAAATTTTATCTTCTATGCCATAACTAAGAAGTATCATTTAACACAGATAAACATTTAACATCTTGTTGAGATAAATCATCGAGTTCAAGAGTATATACGTTATTTGATATATAAGCAACAAACAAGATAGAATTATCACTAATATTTTTAACAATGCAACATTCGGATTTAAAAATAATTTCATAACCTTTATCACACAATTGACTAATACTAAGCAAGTTATGTTTTAAACCATCAACAAGTAAAACATTATCAATATAAGAAGATTTATTACCAACCTTACCTATACCAATGATTTTGTCCTTGGCGTTGTCCCCGAAAGTCACATTCCCTCCTTTCTTGGGAATAAGACTTAAGAAGTTGTTCTTGTCTCCCGTCATGTGCTTTGAGCAACCACTATCCAAGAACCACTTGGTTTTTCTACCTTTGGCTTTCAAGCACACCTACATCATAACTTTAAGTAACTTCTCCTTTGGTACCCAAAATGTGTTGGGTCCCTTTGGGTTAGCAAACATAATGGTTCCTTTGGAACCCAAGCAAGCTTCCTTTTAGGGAAAATTTCATTTCGATAAAAACAATGATCCACATAATGAGTATTTCTACCACAATATGAGCAAAGATGAGTGGGATCATGAGGTGTGTATGTTTTAAAGAAGTTTTTGTAATCCTTTTGGTTGTCAATTTGGTTATAGCCCAAACCGGCTTTGTCGAAAACACACCTTTGCATTCCTAATAATTTATCCAAGTTATCCTTTCCTTTAGTGAACTTGGCTAGACTATTAGTTAAATCATCCACTTGATCTTTCAATTTGACATTTTCTAATACAAGTGTGTTTGGAGTTTCTTTCTCCTTTCCTTTCTTTAAGGTTTTGTTTTCATTTTTCAAAAATACATTTTCTTTCTCAAAGTTCTCACATTTGCTAGAAATGGTCAAATTTTCCTTCTTGAGGCTTGCATACATTTTAGACAAATTTTTAAACTTTTTATGCAATTCCTCAAACATATCATATAATTCTTCATAGTCATTCTCATCATGTATATCATTATTTATAGAAGCATTATTATCACTAGATGGGTCATAAGAAGAGTGTACCTCATCGTCTCTTGCCATAAGGTAAAGATTTGCCGTTTCCTCGTCGCTTGAATCGGCATTGGACTCGCCTTCTTCCGAGTCACTCCAAGTGCCTTTGAGGGCGTGTCTTACTTGCTTGAAGGCTTTGTCCCTTTTGTCTCTTCTTTCCTTTCTTCTAACCGGGCAATTTGTTTTGAAATGCCCTGGTTCATGACAATGGAAACACTTCTTTTCTTCCTCATTTTCAACTCTTGGTTGAATAGATCGATTATAGTTCCTTCTTGATGAAGAATCAAAGTTGTTTCCTTTTCCTTGAAACTTCTTCTTCTTAGCTAAAAATTTTATGAATTTTCTAGAAAGGAGAGCCATATCCTCATCTCCTACCATCAACTCATCATCATCTTCTAGTTGAGTTGCTTTGAGAGCTAGTGACTTTTTGGCTTTTGAATCACTTTCTTCTTCTCTCGCCAATTCTTTTTCATGGGTTTTAAGTGAACCCAAAAGCTCGTCCATGCTAAGTGTTTTAAGATTCTTTGCTTCTTGAATCGCCGTCACTTTTGGTCGCCATTTCCTTGGAAGAATCCTTAGAATTTTTCTTATTTTATCTTCATTAGAATAAACCTTTCCAAGAAGATCTAAATCATTAGTAATAATGGAAAATCTACTATACATGGAAGCAAGAGATTCATTAGGCTCCATTTTAAATAATTCATAATCATGAACAAGCATATTTATATTATCATCTTTAACTTGAGTGGTTCCTTCGTAGGTAACCTCAAGTTTGTCCCAAATTTCTTTAGCCGTTTTGTAACTAGAAATTTTGTTATATTCATCCATACTTAATGCACAATTTAAAGCATTTAAGGCGTTAGCATTATATTGAATTTTCTTAATATCATTTTCATCATACTCGGACATTTTCTTAGGAACAATATTTCCACTATCATCCTTTTTGGTATTTTCATAGGGTCCTTCAACTACAATTCTCCATTGTTCAAAATCACTAGATTGTAAAAAAAATATACTCATTCTATTTTTCCAATAGCTATAATTTCTACCATCAAATAGAGGTGGTCTATGGGTGGAGAGACCTTCGGAAAGACCGGTTCCTTGATATATAGACATGATCGTAAACTCTAAGATTGTTAAATCAAAATAAGAGTACAACCTCTGATACCAATTGTAAGTCGGATTTCAACCCTAGAGGGGGGGTGAATAGGGTTTTAAAAACTTAATGCGGAATTAAAACGTTTTTAAATATTTAAGCAAAGCAACTTAGTTAAATAATTTTATCAAGGAAAACAATCAATTAAATAATCAATCCCAAGAATAAGCAATAATATAAGCAACCTCAATCAATTAATATAACAAATAAATAAAGAGATTGAGTAAGAAAGATTGAACCAATTTGAAGTCAAAGATTTTTTGTCCACATGGTTCGGCTTGTTCCCCCTACTCCGCGCTCGGTTAGTTCCCCGAGAACTTCCACTATAACCGATCTCCTTCCGGGTGAAGATCAAACCTCTACAAGTATTTTTTCACACACTCTACAAGTATTAATACCCCACAATACTCTCACAAGATACCCTCTTGCTAACCTTGTGAAATTTACCTTTCACAAGAACTAAACAAGAATTTTACCTTCTTGTTTTTCCTATGAGATTTACCTCTCACAAATTTGAATACAAATGTTTGGTGATTCACACCAATTTACAATAACTCTCTCAAGTGTGTATATAATACAATTTGAAGCTCACACTATAGTTATCAAGATTGATCAAAGTATATAGCTCAAAAATGAAAGATTGGTCAATAAAATGAATTGAATAATTGAATAACTTTGTATATATGTAAAATGAGTTTGTAGAATGATTTAAGTGTGTTATAACATGTCTAAGACATCATATTTATAACTTGCAAAACCATATGGACGTTGGGGATGATTAAGAAAGGTTTTGGCTCCAAGGTACACATTTTCAAACTTTCTAACAGCTAGTTTTGACAAACAAATTCAAATTTGTTTTGTTAATTTCTCACAATTAGACCGTTGGATCATGCTCAAATTTTAGTAAAATGTGCTCAGAGATGTTTTCTAACTACTGTAAAAATTTCAAAATGATCGGAGTTAGGGAAGGCCTCCATTTTACCGTTAGATCAAAACTGGGCAAAAATTGAGCGAATTTTAAACGAAAAATAAAAATATTTTTCCAATTTAATAATTTAGTTCCAAATAAAATTCTAATGATTTTTGAACCTCAAATATATGTTTCTAAGATACCCATTTTTATTATAGCTTAAAATATGATCATTTAAAATTAATATGAATTTATTTTGAAACTCGATTTTTGTAAAATGATGTTTTTCAAATAAATTCAATTTCAAGCTAGTTTGAATCAATCTTTAAAAGATGCAAGAATATGTTTGAGCTATAGTGATTTGATCAATAAAGTATCTTTACATAAAATCTAAGCACTCACTCCATTTAATGATAATTCGAGTCTTCGTAATGCTTGATTTTCTTGTGCGTATCTTCACTTGTTTGATGTTCTTGATCCTTTCTTGATTTTGATAACTTGTAGAACATGTGGAGATCATTCTTGTGCATATCTTCACTTGCTTGATGATCTAGATCTTTTCTTGGATTTGTATAGCACATGTATATCACTTGAGTTCATTTGTTGTGAGTAGAGGCGTTTGTAAAGCTTGTGTGAGATTTGCTTCGGTTTGAAGTTACACTTGGTCGGAAGATATATCGGTTAAAATGGATATCATCATTGAAACAACCGAGTTAAATAACACTTTATTAACTTATTGTAATTATCAAAATAAGATTAATTGACTTTAAGGTCAACAACAACAACAACAACAACAACAACAACAACAATAATAATAATAATAATAATAATAATAATTGACGACGCTTAAAATAACGCGCTTTGATATAGCCCAAGTGCAAGCTCGTCAAGTTGTAATATAGTCTCGGAAGTCCGAGTGTCGAACCACAGGGATAAGTGAAAAGGGATGGAATGGATTACGGATTAAGTGGTTTTCTGATTTTTGTAAGTTGGATTTGTTGTAAAACAACGAAAATGTAAAACAGTTGTGAAAATTAATAAGAAAGTACTAAGGTAGGTGGAGGTTAGTTGCGATTTAAGAGACGGTGATCACTAGCTCATACAA
This sequence comes from Lonicera japonica, assembly GCA_021464415.1. NCBI lineage: Eukaryota > Viridiplantae > Streptophyta > Magnoliopsida > Dipsacales > Caprifoliaceae > Lonicera > Lonicera japonica. Next base: position 41,499,191 of record CM038467.1, read on the forward strand.
AGATTCCAACACTAGGTTTCTCGAGATATGGGGAATGTTGGTGTTTCTCTCAATAGCAAAGGGTGCGACGCTAGGCGACTCATTCCCGGATTGAAGCTATATCAAGAAAGATACAAACGACATTCCACCAAAGACGAGGTTATCATTCCTACCTCTTAGCTACGGGTGTGAAGCAAGGCAACCCATTCCCGATGAAGCTAATCCGAGACAGATTTGACAAACTCATCATAAAAAGATTTATCATAAAGCATGTGTATGAAATCTCATGATTTAAAGAATGAAAATTAGAAAGTGAATCCTAACAATGAAACGGAAAGAAGTTTATGGGGTAAATTAGTCAACTCATCATTTATCACATTTGGTAGAAAATAAAGAGTCTAAGTATCACATAAAGTGTAAGAAGCACTCAATATATCAATAAATGAATCAAAGATAAGCTAAACAAATTTGTAATCCATCTATGGAGTTTTAAGAACTATTCATAATTTCTATGAAGAGGGAAAAACTCCATGGATGGGGGAAAGAGACCACAAGCTTTCTAGAACCATATAAATATGTTGTATGTTCATTAACAACTAAGCACTAAATATACAAGGCATATAAAGTTTTCATTTAATATGAAAATACCTAGAAAGCTTGAAAATGGTAGATATGATGAAAAAGAAGAGGATTCACAAATATTTATCAAACTTTAAACATGGATTGAGCCATTAATCACCGAAAATCATATCGCAATCAACCTCCGTAACCTTAGTAATAGACTACTCCATAATAGATGCAAAAACAAATATTATAGATGAAAAAAACGTTCTTACAAATTAAAACACTTACAAGGGAAAATGAAGAACAATGAATAAGAGCTCTCCCTTCTCTCTACAACTTGTAAATGTGCAAAACTAGATAATGATCTCTATCCTATCTCCCTAGACTAAACAATAGCTAAAGGAGTACTTAAATTAATAAACTAATGAAGGGAAAATATCTAGGAACAAGTTTCCCCAAAATAAGGCTAAAAGCAAAAGATAGTTGGTGCACTCGCGGGGCCATGATCGATCATGGCTTTGCCCATGATCGATCATGGAAGTATTCTGCCAGAAATTTTGCAAGCCATGATCGATCATGGCTTTGCCCATGATCGATCATGGGTCTGGAACATTGCCACTCAGCACATTTGCAAGCTACTAGGCTTGCTCTTGATCAATCTATGCAACACCATTGTACTCCAATCCTACAAACACATGGAATACTACAAAATACACACCAACTTGGGCCATGTTAGATACAACACTTGTTAAGGCATTAATCTCGAGATAAGCGGGTAATTCGGCAGAATTAAAGCAACCAACGCGTCATGTAACTCCGGGAAAGAGCTTAAACATGACAATATTATGCGTTTATCAACTCCCCTCAACTTATCTCTTGCTAGTCCCTTAGCAAGACAAAAATATATAATAACAAAATAATATGCTATACAAAAAGTTGTTAACTTCTAAGTTCCCAAAGAAGACGAGTTGCATCTCGTGAAGGTTTTCAGAAATGATACCTACAAACATTAGAAGTTTGATCATGATGAAAGATGAGAATGAAGATTCAAGTTTCAATTTGCTAAGCAAGAGGCATTACTATCATAATCTCTAGAATGATGGACTTTTGAATGATCATCTAATTCGCCTATCTCCTTTAGAACACAATCCCATATTCTCCAATGCTCACATACTAGACTTTGATTCAAGCAATTCAATATAAACACAAAGAGTCATAGACATTCGAGAAGGAAGAGAGGACTTTTTCAAAAACAAAAGCTCCGATGTTTGTCAATTCTAAGCACTTTCTTTATCTTTTACTTGGAAATTTAGCTAAATTAGTTCAGGGCGGTTTTCATCTCTATGGGGGGCAGCGGTCTCACTTATGAAATTTTTCAAAATTCTGCTCATTCATTGGAGCTCAAAGGAAGCTATTCACCCTTTCCCATATGGCAACCTATACCCATCCATAATATTAGACAAAGAGACTTAAGATTTAGTCAAGTGAAGCTTTAAGTCAATATTAAGATAAAGTCATCCAAGTTATCAAAGTGCTATGCTTTTGTCCTCTCATTGGAGGATCTTTTCGAAAGAGCTTCCATCATTTTTGGACAAAAAATTTTCTTCTCTCAATGAAAATAAATCTAAGTGTTATTACCGAATTGAAAACAACCGAAGCAATCTAGCATGTGGAGCATGAGAATATAACGGGATATGAGACTAAGTGAAGCAAGGCAATTTAGATTATCATTCAAATTCTTATCTAGATCAAAGAATTCATGCCAAAAGCTAATGAAACAATAGTCTTCATTTTGAACAAAATATCGATCATTCATCAATTTTCAAACTTCTCAAAAAAATTTGGAATACATCTCTTCTACTCATGGAAATAGATAATAGCAAGCCAAAACAAAAAGAAATCACAAAACGTACCCCCCTCAACTTAAACACACATTGTCCTCAATGGAAAGAGAACAAGAAAATGCACGGGCGTTACTTTGGCTTTGCTTTCCATGATACAAAAATAAGAGATAAACAAAAACTATACACAAACCGGGTTAGAATTAGAATTCAAAAGCAAAAACCTTAACATTCAACCATTAAAACCGAGTTCTAACGTTAACATCAAGTCTGAAATCTAATACAACCCAAAAGAAATACACTAAAGCTAAGCATAAATATAAGTACTTAAAGAGTTTTCAGGCTATCACATCATCATCACATATCAGAGGGTGGGGGTGGGGGAAATCGACTGTAGAACTCCTCGAATTGACGGCGTATGAACTCCTGTTGAGCCGCCATATGAACTTCCACCCTATAAGCAATCTCCGCCTCCATATGATCTTGGCGGACCAGCATATCATCCACCCTTGAATTAAGAGCATCAAACCCAGCGTGCATCGTGGCATTCATTTGCTCAAATTGCTCTCTCAAAAATGTCATATTATCGTCCACAGGTCCCGTACTTGCTCTTCTTCTTCTTCTTGAAGGACCCGGGACGTCCGTTCCTGCTTCTTCTGGTGCTTCTTCCTCGGACTCGACTGGAGGAGGTGCGGCCAAGGAACTTGGCCTGTTTCTTAATTGGCCGGCGGCTCTAGCCTGGGTGGACCTGTTTATCGGGGCACGCTGAATTTTTCTGACATCGGTGTCCTTTTCTTGGACACCCGCTTCCAAACAAATGCGGGTCAGAAGCACACCAAATTTTATCGTTTCGTTGTGAGCTACCGTGTCATAGACTTTCATGATTTTACGCATTATGTAGCGTACCAAGCAACACGGCCTATTTCGAGCAATGACATATAAAACATAGGCATGATAGGTGTACAAATGTTGAATGTGCGAGGTGGGATCTAACGCATTGGCTACAACAAGCCACAGGGTCCTAAATTGTGGTGCTAAATTGTTCCTATCGAATTGTGTGCCAATCCAAGTCATTGGACGACCGGCTAAGAACGTAGCCAAGTCGTCATCAGTGGGGTATACAATACGGGCTGAATGAGGGAGGTCATAGCTGCCATCCGGCAATGCCGGAATCCCCGTGACTCTACTAACAACCTCGAGGTTGAAATGTACAGTTCTCCCACGTACGTGGGCAACATAGGCATAAGCAGCATTGGGCACACGCACCAAACTTGCAACAAATTCACGACATAGAGTGAGATTACATTGATTACCTGGTTGTCGCAAATATTGCACCCACCCCTCGTGTCTTTCGAATGTTCCTATTTGAGGGAAATTGTCCAAGGCACCAATAATCACAGGCCTCTCGATCATCACAGCCTGGTTCCTGAAAGCGTAATTCCACCAATCGTACTCCTGACGGCTACGGAACCCGCGGTACCCACCCCTCGCGGCTTGAAGCTCTTCTGGCTTGTTAACTGGAGTAATGGCAGCCATTGATGTGGGGAGAGGGGAGAAATAGAGAGAAATTTCGAAATTTTGGGGAGTAGGGCTCGAAATTGGGGGTTTGGGGTTTTAGAGAGAGAAAAAGGTGTTGATGATAGATGGGTTTGGAGTTTGGGGGTGAAATTGAGAGTTTATGGAGGTGGAAAGGCTAGGGGAGGGTTTGATATGATGATTGTTGAAGGTTTGAAGAAGGGAGATGGAGAGAAATGGGAGCTAGAGAGAAAATGGGGCACGATTTTGGGGGTTTAGAAACGGCTGCTCTGTTTTTAAGAGGGACCATGATCGATCATGGCTTTGCCCATGATCGATTATGGAAGTCCACTGCCGCAGGAAAATTTCACCATGATCGATCATGGCTTTGCCAATGATCGATCATGGAAGTGCACTGCCTCCTCAACTTGATCCCATGATCGATCATGGGTATAACCATGATCGATCATGCCTTCAACAAAAATTCTCCCATGAGATTTCTTCACTTGAAACACCTTTCCACTCCCCCCAACTTGGTCCAGCTCGATCCACTCTCGCCCGAACCTCCAACAAAAATTCCTGAAACTCAAAAATACTACAAAAAACATTATTTACAGAATCGACCTATGCTTGTTAGGCATAAGTCGGGTCTTCGAGAGGGGTGGACTCCTCTCGAATTGGGAATTCCAAAAATGGCTTTAAACGTTGACCATTAACTTTGAAAACATAGCCGGTTTTGGGATCCTCAACTTGCACAGCCCCAAAAGGAAATACATGTCGGACAATGTACGGGCCGGTCCAACGAGACTTCAATTTCCCGGGGAAGAGATGCAGACGAGTATCATAAATAAGAACTTTGTGCCCAAGTTTGAATTCTTTCCTTAAAATAGATTTATCATGAAAAAATTTGGCACGTTCTTTGCTTATCTTCGCATTATCATATGCATCTCTTCTCAATTCCTCGATTTCATCAATTTGTAACTTACGGTCAAGCCCGGCTTTTTCGAAATCACAGTTAACCATCTTAGTTGCCCAGTATGATTTGTGTTCCAACTCTACTGGCAAATGACATGGTTTTCCGTATACAATGCGATAGGGAGACATATCTAGAGTTGTTTTGTACGCAGTACGGTAAGCCCAAAGTGCATCAGTCAGTCTTAACGACCAATCCTTGCGGTTCGGGTTTATCGTTTTCTCTAGAATCTGTTTGATCTCCCTATTTGCCAGCTCGGCTTGACCGTTAGTCTGAGGGTTATAAGCGAGCGGCACTTTGTGATTTACACCATACTTTTGCATTAATGATTGAAATGGTCTGTTGCAAAAGTGAGTACCACCATCGCTTATTATTGCCTTGGGCGTGCCAAAACGTGCAAGAATGTGTTCTTTCAGAAATCGGATCACCACTTTGTGATCGTTTTTCTTACACGCTTGGGCTTCCACCCATTTCGAAACATAATCTACGGCAACTAAAATATAAAGATTACCGTAGGAGGATGGGAATGGTCCCATAAAATCGATGCCCCCGCAATCGAAGATTTCAATCATCAGGATTGGATTGAGTGGCATCATATTCCTCTTGGAGATCCCTCCAAGCATTTGGCATCTTTGACATGCCTTGCAAAAGCGTTGTGCGTCCTTAAAAAGTGACGGCCAATACAATCCACTTTGTAGAATCTTCGCGGTGGTCTTCTTTGCCGAGAAGTGTCCTCCGCAAGCCTCAGAATGACAGAAGGATAGAGCTCTCTCCACTTTTTCTTCTGGAATGCACCGCCGGATAATCTGATCAGCACAATATTTAAAAAGGTACGGTTCATCCCAATAGAATCGACCCACTTCGCTCAAGAACCTTTTTCTGTCTTGTGCGCCCCATGACTTTGGTATCTTGTCAGTTACAAGATAATTCACAATGTCTGCGTACCATGGGGGTGTCGAGATCGTCAGCAATTGCTCATCTGGGAACGAGTCTTGGATCGGGCTTTCTTCAATGTTGTTTGTAAAAGTGAGACGAGACAGATGATCGGCCACCACATTCTCGACTCCTTTTTTGTCCTTGATACTCAAATGGAATTCTTGCAATCGGAGTATCCACCTCAAAAGCCGCGGCTTGGCATCTTTTTTTTTATGAACAGATACTTCAATGCCGCGTGATCCGTGAAAATCACAATTGGTGATCCTATCAAATAGGATCAAAACTTGTTTAGGGCGAAGACAATTGCTAGGAGCTCTTTCTCTGTCGTGGTGTAATTTATTTGCGCATCATTCAAAGTTCTACTTGCATAGTATATCACACCCGGTTTCTTGTCTTTCCTTTGACCAAGAACCGCTCCCACCGCATAGTCACTTGCGTCACACATGAGCTCAAATGGCAAGCTCCAATCCGGTGCTTGCATAATCGGCGCAGTAGTGAGCATATGCTTCAGAGAGACGAAGGCTTCTTTGCACTTGGCATCCCATTCAAAAGGTGCATCCTTGAGAAGAAGATTACACATTGGCTTGGAAATGGAACTGAAGTTCTTGATAAACCTCCTATAAAACCCGGCATGTCCTAGAAATGATCGAACATCTTTGACATTCTTGGGTGTAGGAAGTTTGGCAATCAATTCGATTTTTGCCTTATCCACTTCGATTCCTGCTGACGAAATGATGTGCCCCAATACGATTCCTTTGGTAACCATAAAATGGCACTTCTCCCAATTCAAAACCAATTATTTTTCCACGCATCTTTCCAAAACCTATTCCAGGTTAGTCAAGCAATTGTCGAATAACTTACCATAAACAGTAAATTCATCCATAAACACTTCCAAAGTCCTTTCCACCATATCGCTAAAAATACTTAGTATACACCGTTGGAAAGTGGCCGGTGCATTACATAGACCAAAAGGCATTCTTCGATATGCGAAGGTACCAAAAGGACATGTAAAGGTGGTCTTTTCTTGATCATCTAGGTCAATCTCAATCTGATTGTACCCGAAAAAACCATCGAGGAACGAGTAATATTCATGACCCGCTACCCTTTCTAGAGTTTGATCCAAAAAGGGGAGGGGGAAATGATCTTTACGAGTTGCCTCATTGAGTTTACGGTAGTCAATACACATTCGCCACCCGGTGGTGACTCTTTGCGGAATCAACTCGTTTGATTCGTTCTTGACTACCGTAAGACCCGATTTTTTCGGTACCACTTGAGTTGGACTAACCCATTTACTATCCGAGATTGGATAGATGATCTTTGCATCCAACAATTTTAACACCTCGTTCCTAACCACTTCTTTCATGTTAGGATTCAACCGGTGTTGAAATTGCCTAGATGTTTTCGCCCCATCCTCCAAGTGAATTTTATGTGTACAAATCAAAGGGCTTATTCCTTGGAGGTCGGCAAGAGTCCAACCAAAAGCTTTTTTGTATTTACCAAGAAAATTAACCAACCTTACCTCTTGGTCATCCGAGAGATCGGACGCAATAATGACGGGGTAAGTGTCTGAAGCTCCCAAGAAGGCATACTTCAAATTGCTCGGCAATAGCTTAAGATCCATTTGTCCTTCAAGCTTTTTGGTGGGAGATTGTGTGTTTTCCTCTTTCTCCGAAAATTCAACCTGTTTGTCAGACAAAGAAAACACTTGCATACAATCCTCGGGTTCATCGGAAGTGGTTAGATAACCTTCCGTTGACTCCGATTTGAAGTTTGCCACAAAGTGGTCTAGGATACATGACTCTATCATGTTCACGTGTTCACTTTCCTCATCATCATCGTTATCTCTTTGATTGCTCAAAGAGAACACGTTTAGCTCTAGAGTCATGTTTCCAAAAGCTAACTTCACTAATCCATTCTTGCAATTTATTATAGCATTAGAAGTAGCAAGAAATGGTCGTCCAAGGATAACCGGAATCTCCTTAGCGGAATTTGACACGGGTTGCATGTCAAGAATTATGAAATCAACCGAAAAATAAAACTTGTCGATTTGCACAAGCACATCCTCGACTATCCCTCTTGGGATTTTAACGGATCGGTCCGCTAATTGAATCGTAACCCTCATGGGTTTCAAATCACCCAACCCCAATTGTTGATAGACTGAATATGGGAGCACATTCACACTTGCTCCCAAATCTAACAAAGCATTTTTAATCCTACAATTTCCTATGACACAAGAGATTGTGGGACAACCGGGGTCCTTGAACTTAGGGGTTCTCGTGCCTTGCATAATGGAGCTCACTTGCTCCGCCATAAAAGCCTTTTTCTTAACATTCAACCTTCGTTTGGTCGTACATAAGTCCTTGAGGAACTTAGCATACGAAGGTATTTGCTTGACCGCGTCAAGCAACGGAATGTTGATTTTCACTTGCCTAAAAACATCCAAGATCTCGGTGTTAGATTTGGATGGTTGGTTCAATCTCTCCGGGAATGGGACTTTGATCCCATTTTTTATTTTTTCGAGATCCTCCTTTCCTTGTCTCTCTTCCTCCGCTTTCTTTTCATGACTCACCACCTTCTCAACCCCCATAGGCTCAACTACGTCCACCACCTTTGGGGGTTTAGGAACAATAGTTTTATCAACCTCCTTCCCATTCCTCAGGATCGTGATAGATTTGAGTTCTTCTATCTTGGTGCTAGACTCTCCTCCCTCTATGACTTGAACTTGACCTCTAGGATTAACTAAAGGTTGAGAGGGGAATTTTCCCTTCTCTTGGGTAGCTAAGGCGGTGGTGAGTTTAGACATTTGAGTTTTTAACTCACCCACATCACGATCCGTTTTGTCCACAAATGATCTCAACAAAGCTTCCAAGTTTTGGTTGGAATTTTGATTTTGAGGTGGAACAAAAGAGTTTTGAGGTTGTTGTTGCCTTTGGTTTTGATGATATTGGTTCTGGTTCTGACTTTGATTGCCACCCCAACTGAAGTTAGGGTGATTCTTCCATCCCTCATTGTACCTTTGAGAATAGGGATCGTTTTGGTTACGATTTTGGTTGTACTGGTGTAAAGCATTGACTTGGGCGGGATTTTTGAGGACTTCCCGAAAAGCGGGAATGGTAGGGCAATCCTCGGTAGTGTGTCCTGAATTTTCGCAAATGACACACAACTGGCTCGAGGATACTACATTGACCTCCTTAAGCTTACTTGCTTCCATTGCCTCTACTTTCTTAGACAATTGGAATAACCTCACACCCATGTCATCCTCATTGGACACTTGGTACAACCCACCCCTTCCCTGAGTTCTGGCTTTGGGTTCTTCGGAATAGGTGTTCCAATTTTTAGTACCTTCCGCTAATTCATCAAAATATAATAAAGCCTCATCGGGATTCTTACTCAAGAATTGACCATTACACATGGTCTCAACAAACGTACGCATATCGGGGGTGAGAGATTCGTAGAAAAAACTAACAAGGCTCCACGTTTCGTGACCATGGTGAGGGCATGAGTTTAGAAGTTCCTTGAATCTATCCCAACACTTATAAAAGCTTTCATGTTCTTTTGGTGAAAAATTTGATATTGCCCTTCTCAAAGCGTTGGTTCTATGAACAGGAAAGAATTTTTTTAGAAACTCTGCTTGAAGCTCTTGCCAAGACCGAATTGATTGCGGTCTTTGAGCATTTAGCTAAATTTTTCCTTTATCTTTAAGAGAGAAAGGGAAGAGTTTTAAACGCATGACATCCTCATTGACATTTGCCTCACGAAATGTGGAGCAGACTTATTCAAAGTCTTTCAAATGCAAGTATGGGTTTTCCGACTCCATACCATGAAAAGAAGGGATATGTTGAAGCATACCCGGTTTGAAAGAGAAAGCTCCGGCTTGGCCGGCCGGAAGGACAATGCATGAATTCGATGTTGCCCGAGGCGGTTGAAGGTAGTCCCTCATTGTCCTAACAGGAGGAACATTGTTGGCACCTTCCCCTTCATTATCACTCTCGTGATCCGCAGCCCTTCCTTGATTTGCCATTCTTGGCGAAGGAAGAGGGCTTATTCTTGGCGAATGAGGAGGGCTTATTCGAATGTCCACGAACAGTTGCCCTTGCATGGGCTTGGAAAACGATTCGAATAGCTCCTTGGGAAATCTACAAAATCAAACAAAAAAAATAAGGGAGAAAAATAAATTAATTAAATAGAGAGAAATACTTACAGAATGGTTTTGTACAAAACCCGAGATCCGCCTTTTGCCCTCTCCCCGGCAACGGTGCCAAAAACTTGACGACGCTTAAAATAACGCGCTTTGATATAGCCCAAGTGCAAGCTCGTCAAGTTGTAATATAGTCTCGGAAGTCCGAGTGTCGAACCACAGGGATAAGTGAAAAGGGATGGAATGGATTACGGATTAAGTGGTTTTCTGATTTTTGTAAGTTGGATTTGTTGTAAAACAACGGAAATGTAAAACAGTTGTGAAAATTAATAAGAAAGAACTAAGGTAGGTGGAGGTTAGTTGCGATTTAAGAGACGGTGATCACTAGCTCATACAAAGATTACAACACTAGGTTTCTCGAGATATGGGGAATGTTGGTGTTTCTCTCAATAGCAAAGGGTGCGACGCTAGGCGACTCATTTCCGGATTGAAGCTATATCAAGAAAGATACAAACGACATTCCACCAAAGACGAGGTTATCATTCCTACCTCTTAGCTACGGGTGTGAAGCAAGGCAACCCATTCCCGATGAAGCTAATCCGAGACAGATATGACAAACTCATCATAAAAAGATTTATCATAAAGCATGTGTATGAAATCTCATGATTTAAAGAATGAAAATTAGAAAGTGAATCCTAACAATGAAACGGAAAGAAGTTTATGGGGTAAATTAGTCAACTCATCATTTATCACATTTGGTAGAAAATAAAGAGTCTAAGTATCACATAAAGTGTAAGAAGCACTCAATATATCAATAAATGAATCAAAGATAAGCTAAACAAATTTGTAATCCATCTATGGAGTTTTAAGAACTATTCATAATTTCTATGAAGAGGGAAAAACTCCATGGATGGGGGAAAGAGACCACAAGCTTTCTAGAACCATATAAATATGTTGTATGTTCATTAACAACCAAGCACTAAATATACAAGGCATATAAAGTTTTCATTTAATATGAAAATACCTAGAAAGCTTGAAAATGGTAGATATGATGAAAAAGAAGAGGATTCACAAATATTTATCAAACTTTAAACATGGATTGAGCCATTAATCACCGAAAATCATATCGCAATCAACCTCCGTAACCTTAGTAATAGACTACTCCATAATAGATGCAAAAACAAATATTATAGATGAAGAAAACATTCTTACAAATTAAAACACGTACAAGGGAAAATGAAGAACAATGAACAAGAGCTCTCCCTTCTCTCTACAACTTGTAAATGTGCAAAACTAGATAATGATCTCTATCCTATCTCCCTAGACTAAACAATAGCTAAAGGAGTACTTAAATTAATAAACTAATGAAGGAAAAATATCTAGGAACAAGTTTCCCCAAAATAAGGCTAAAAGCAAAAGATAGTTGGTGCACTCGCGGGGCCATGATCGATCATGGCTTTGCCCATGATCGATCATGGAAGTATTCTGCCAGAAATTTTGCAAGCCATGATCAATCATGGCTTTGCCCATGATCGATCATGGGTCTGGAACATTGCCGCTCAGCACATTTGCAAGCTACTAGGCTTGCTCTTGATCAATCTATGCAACACCATTGTACTCCAATCCTACAAACACATGGAATACTACAAAATACACACAAACTTGGGCCATGTTAGATACAACACTTGCTAAGGCATTAATCTCGAGATAAGCGGGTAATTCGGCAAAATTAAAGCAACCAACACGTCATGTAACTCCGGGAAAGAGCTTAAACATGACAATATTATGCGTTTATCAATAATAATAATAACAATAATAATAAAAGTGTGTTCTTATATTATCACTGTGGAAAGCCTGGTCATATGGCAAGAAATTGTCGAAATAAACACTGAACACCTCAGGCGAATATTACTGAAGAAGAGTCCTTAGTGCCTATGATAACATAAATTAATCAGGTATCGGGTTCTAAAGGCTGGTGGGCGGACACTGGCGCCTCACGCCTTGTCTGCTATGATCGTACTCTATTTAAGACATATTATGATGCTGTTGATAAGAAAGTGCTGTTGGGTGACTCCCACACCACTAAAGTTGTTGGCTCGGGTGAAGTCGAGTTGAAGTTCATTTCTAGAAAGACTATCATCCTTAAGGATGTTCTGCATACTCCAGAAATTAGGAAGAATCTTATTTCAGATTACCAACTTAGTAAAGCTGGATTTGTTCAAACTATTGGGCATATTTGTTTACTCTTACTAAGAATGGTGTATTTGTGGGGAAAGGTTATACTTGTGATGGCATGTTTAAGTTGAATGTTGATGCTAATAAAGTTGTTTCTAGTTCTGCTTATATGATTTCTTCATTTAATGTGTGGCATGGTAGACTTTGTCATGTTAATAAGCGCCTTATTAAGAACATGAGTAAACTGGAAATCATTCCCCCTTTATCATTAAATAATTTCTAAAAATATGAATTTTGTAGCCAAGCAAAGATTACTAAAACACCACACAAATCTGTTTTAAGAGAAACCGAACCTTTTGAATTAATTCATTCGAATATTTGTGAATTTGATGGTGTTTTAACGAGAAATGAAAAAAGGTATTTTATTACTTTTATTGGTGATAATTCGGATTTTTCCTATGTTTACCTTATGAAAAATAAAAGTGAAGCAATTGATATTTTCAAAACATTTTTCTTCAGAAATTGAAAATCAGCTTAATAAGAAAATAAAAAGATTTCGGAGTGATAGAGGAACCGAATATGATTCAACTGATTTTAAAAAATTTTATGCTTCACTTGGTATTATTCATGAGACAACTACTCCATATTCACCTGAAATGAATGGAAAAGCCAAAAGAAAAAATAGAACTTTTGCTGAATTAATTGTTACTATGCTACTAAATTTGGGGGCTGTCTCACATTGGTGGCAAGAGATTTTATTAACTGTTTGTCACGTTTTTAATAGGATGCCTAAGATTAAATCCAATTTATCACCATATGAGATTTTGAATAATAAAAGGCCTAATATTTCTTATTTACGTGTTTGGGACTGCCTTTCTTACGTGCGTATTCCTGATCCTAAAAGATCTAAGCTTGCTAGTAGAGCTTATGAATGTGTTTTTATTGGATATGCAATTAATAGTAAGGCCTATAGATTTTATGATTTTAAAAATCATGTTATTATTGAATCGAATGATGTAGATTTTTATGAAGATAAATTTCTTTTTTAAATGAGGAATAGTGGGGGTAGCTCACTACCTTCTAGCTCTATCTTACCTACCAGTACCATGGACAATGATACATCCGTTGAACCTAGGAAAAGTAAAAGAGCTAGGGCCACTAAAGACTTTGGGCCTGATTTTTATTCATACACTTTAGAAGATGATCCATCTACTATTCAAGAAGCCTTATCTTCTTTAGATGCTGACCTTTGGCAAAAACCATTAACGATGAAATGGATTCCTTAGAATCGAATAAAACTTGGCACCTAGTAGACATTCCTCCTAGTTGTAAAGCCATAGGCTGTAAGTGGATACTTAAAAAGAAATTGAAATCTGATGGCACCGTTGATAAATACAAAGCACGTTGAGTTGCCAAGGGTTATAGACAAAGTGAAAATGTAGATTTCTCTGATACTTATTCTCCTGTGACTAGAATAACATCTATACGTGTATTGATTGCCCTGGCTGCATTGAATGATCTTGTTGTGCATCAAATGGATGTTAAATTCGCCTTTTTGAATAGGGAATTAGAAGAGGAAATTTACATGGAACAACCTAAAGGGTTCATTGTTACAGGCCAAGAACAAAAAGTTTGCAAATTAGATAAATCCTTTTATGGTTTGAAACAGGCTCCTAAGCAATGGCATGAGAAATTTGATAAATTGATTATATCAAATGGATTTAGAATTAATCAAAGTGATAAATGCATTCATTATAAGATTGAGAATAATGCATGCACTATTATATGCTTATATGTTAATGAATTGCTTATCTTTGGTTTTAATATCCATATTGTTAATAATGTGAAATCCATGCTATGTGCTACTTTTGATATAAAGGATTTGGGAGAAGCCAATGTAATTTTGGGGATTAAAATTAGTAGGACAAAAAAGGGACTTTCTTTGGATCAATCTCACTACATTGAGAAGATTCTAAAGAAATATAATTACTTAGACTGTAAACCAGCATGTACTCCATATGATCCTAGTGTGAAGTTGTTCAAGAACACTGGAGACAGTGTTAAACAAACTGATTATGCGAGCATCATTGGTAGCCTTCGATTTGCTACTAATTGCACTAGGCCTGATATGGCATTTGCAGTGGGGGTACTATGTAGGTTTACTAGAAGTTCTAGTATGGAGCATTGGCATGCTGTTGAGAGGGTCATGCATTATCTAAAAAGAACCATGGACCTAAAGTTACACTATTAAAAGTTTTTCGCTATCCTAGAAGGATATAGCGATGCTGACTGGAATACCCTGTCAGAAGATTCCAAGGTCACTAGTGGATATATCTTCAGCATTGCTGGAGGTACAGTTTCTTGGAAATCTAAGAAACAGACCATTTTGGCCCAGTCTACGATGAAGTCTGAGATAATAGCACTAACTGCTGCTAGTGAAGAAGCAAGCTGGCTGAGATGTTTTCTTGCAGATACCCCTATATGGGAGAGACCGATACCAGCTATCCTTATCCACTGCGATAGTACCGCGGCTATTACAAAAGTTCAGAACTGTTACTATAATGGTAAGAGACGACAGATTCGTCATAAAAATGGCACAGTTAGATAGTTACTCTCCAATGGTGCTGTAAGAGTAGATTATGTGCAGTCTGAGAAAAATTTGGCTGATCGTTTTGACGAAAGGACTAACGAGGGGGAAGGTGTTTAACACCTCGAAAGGGATGGGGTTAAAGCCCGATGAGAATTGAGTCACTATAATGGTAACCCAACCTATGGACTGGAGATCCCAAGAAATAGGTTCAAAGGGTAAACAACAAGTTACAAGTGATATTTTAAAATCATGCAGTATTATCTCATCCCTATGGAGCATGATATCTTGAAGCGACAAAAAAGGCTGAGCATTTACTCTTAATGAATTCTATAGCTCTATATAGAGTGGGGTACTAATGCTACAGGAGTACTCTTGATAGACTCACCTATGTGAATGTGGAAGAGAGGTCGCTTCCTATAGAATTTTGGGAAAATTCTCTAGAGCATTCACTAACCGGGATATAAGCATGATAAACGCATAATATTGTCATGTTTAAGCTCTTTCCCGGAGTCGCTTGACGCGTTTGTTGCTTTAATTCTGCCTAATTATCCGCTTATCTTGAGATTAGTGCCTTAGCGAGTTTTGTATCTAACATGGCCCAAGTTGGTGTGTACTTTGTAGTATTCCATGTGTTTGTAGGATTGGAATACAATGGCATTGCATAGATTGATCAAGAGTAAGCTTGGAGGCTTGCAAAGTGCTGAGTGAAGAGATTCCAGAACCATGATTGATCATGGGTATAACCATGATCGATCATGGGCATAACCATGATCGATCATGGGAATAACCATGATTGATCATGGAACCATTATTTCTGGCAGAACACTTCCATGATCGATCATGGGCATAACCATGATCGATCATGGCCCTGGCAACTTGTCCATTTCACACCCAAAATGGGCTATTTTAGTGGTTCAAGTTATTTTAGATATTTAGTTAGATATTTTGCAATATTTTAGTATATGTTATTTTTCTTAGCTTCTAGGCTAAGATATCTAGTTTTTTTTTACACTTAGAGTTCTAGAGAGAGGTGAGAGCTCATTGTGGTGTTGTTCTTCATTTCTCTTGTAAGTTTTTAATTTGTAAGAATAATTTCTTCTTCTATAATATTTGTTCTTGCATCTATTATGGAGTAGTCTATTACTAAGGTTACGGAGGTTGTTTGCGATATGATTTTCGGTGATTAATAGCTCAATCCATGTTTAAAGTTTGATAAATATTTGTGAATCCTTTTCCTTTCCAAATCCTTCATTCTACAAGCTTTCTAGGTATTTTCATTGTACGATTAGACTTTTCATGCCTTGTATGCTTAGTGCTTGTTGATTAATGAAAATACAACATATTTATATGGTTCTAGAAAGCTTGTTGTCTCTTTCCCCCATCCATGGAGCTTTTTCCTCTTCGTAGAAATTATGAATAGTTCTTAAAACTCCATAGATGGATTATAAATTTGTTTAGCTTATCTTTGATTCATTTATTGATATATTGAGTGCTTCTTACACTTTATGTGATACTTAGACTCTTTATTTTCTACCATAAGTGATAAACGATGAGTTGACAAATTTATCTCATAAACTTCATTCCGTTTCATTGTTAGGATTCACTTTCTAATTTTCATTCTTTAAACCATGAGATTTCATACACTTGCTTTATGTTAAATCTTTTAATGATGAGTTTGTCATATCTATCTCGGATTAGCTTCATCGGGAATGGGTTGCCTTGCTTCACACCCGTAGCTAAGAGATAGGAATGGTGGCTTCGTTTTTGGTTGAATGTTGTTTGTCTCTTTCTCAGATATAGCTTCAACCCGGGAATGAGTCGCCTAGCGTCGCACCCTTTGCTATTGAGAGAAACACCAACATTTCCCATATCTTGAGAAACCTAGTGTTGTAATCTTTGTATGAGCTAGTGATCACCGTCTCTTAAATCGTAACTAACCTCCACTTACCTTAGTGCTTTCTTATTAATTTTCAAACCGTTTTACATTTCCGTTGTTTCACAACAAATCCAACTTACAAAATTTGAAAACCGTAAAATCCCTAATCCATTCCTTTTCACTTATCCCTGTGGTTCGACACTCGGACTTCCGAGACTATATTACTACTTGACGTGCCTGCACTTGGGCTACAACACAACGCGCTATTTTAAGTTCCGTCAAAGCACATGGCCATAACGTGCTGGCTTTTGGACAACACTCTTGGGGGCAGTGTGTGTTGTGATTGTTAGAGATCGAGTTACTCTAGTCTATTTTGAAACACAAACACTACGTAAAGGTTCAAGTTCAAAGACACCTTTACTTATGCATTGTCCTATGTAATATGCTCGATGAAAACGTTTTTCCAAAAAATACAAGTGGGGGATTGTTAGAGCTAGTGTGTATTTGAGAACAAAACTTAGACAAGGCAAAGTTAGTGTTTTCCCAAGTCTTACATAGGAGAAAGAAAAAACCTTTCATGGGTTTTTATATGGGAAAATTTGCTTAAGGGCTTGAGTCCTTTGGGCATTAGAATTTTGTGCTATTGGGTGAGGACTTGGATGAATGTGGTTCACCACACACGCGCGCCGACCGATCGACCCGACCTGGTCTGGGCTTTGGGCTTGTCTTGTGCAATGTATAAAGTGGTCAACCACTTCCAAAAACGGCTCCCATTTTTTCTCTCCACGTCTCCGCCATTTTTTTTCTCTCGAAATGGATTTTTTATTATTATCCTACCGTTTTAATCTTTTCTTGGGCATATAGAAACGGAAAGTAGTTCTTCGAGATCAATCTTCTTCAACAACTTGAAACCGAAAATATTCCAAAAAAAAAAAAACCCCTAGTGCACGTCGATCAGAGAGTATCTGTCGAACGATCAACGGTAGTGCACGTCGATTGTACATAATAGCATCTGGATTGTTTCATCTTGGGGACGGCGTGGAGATTACTGAACTGCTAGCAAAATTCCGGGCAGAGCCGCGAAATGTCTTAATGAGAGCGACCTAGTCCGCGACTCAACCCAGTGTACTCTCTTTCTTTATTTAATTTCTATTTGCGTAGTTCATATTTTCAACACTATTCGATATCAATCTTAGTCTGCCTAAACAATTACATCTGAATCTTTAAATAAGCAAACTAGATAATTATTCCTAATTAATTCTATTCAAATCCAATTTTAGATCACTATCCTATCCCTTTTTCATTCACCACCCCACTTTCTTCATAGGGGAATCAAAATTTCCATAAACAAGAAGTAACCTTCATCTTCACCCTGTTGCTACCAACATCATCGCAACTAACACGCACATCATATAATGAGTAAGGACTTACATTCCCTTTCGTTTTTCCAAAGGAAACCCTTGACTCCTTATTCCTCCTCAACACCTATAAATTGATTAGAGTCCTGCAATCGACAATTAAAATCTCCACTATTACATTGCTCATACTTGCCGACGCCAAGCCACTAATAGACATAGAATTCGCACTCACTTAGTAGTCTTTTATGGAAGAATATAGTACGAATTAGCCAAAAACCTCCTCCAGCATCAACATGGACTGAAATTTCACAAAGATCAAATTCAATTTGGTGTTACTAGCTTCACACACTTTGGAAACTAGATTTGGGAAATTAGAGGTCCACAGAAACCACTGGTCCTCTGTATCAAAGATGGATTTCGCTTTCACTAATAGGCTCGGCAAAAGGAGAAACTTCGACCACAGCCCTCTTTACTATAGAAAACTAGTGGTGCACACTACACAAGTATAGCATCACTGCGCCGCACAAACCAAAAAATAAATATATAAAAAAATAACCCATACGCAACGACAAAACACTTTGGGCCTGATAACCTAAATGCAGGGCGAATTTGGGTAGAGAATAGAGATTCAAACGGTCTCCAATGAAACTATGATAGAAGACCTTAAATAAAAATAAGAACACTCCTCCATCATCTTCAACAATAAGTTTGCCTTTGCAAGCCATGGAAACTCCCCAAGTAAACACGCATCAAATTAAGCAACCGACTAAATATCCATTCACTAAATATCCATTCATAAACTCCAAGCTTTGGTCCGACCTTACCATTCAAAACGTTACACGTACCCTATCCATATCCAATATGTATCCTGCGCCAATTCGCAACCGATGCTGTTGGATACTCTAAGCAGCTTCAAAAAAAAGCTTTGGTCTAATCTTACCATTCAAAACGTTACACTTCCCCTATCCATATCCAATAAGTATCCTGCGCCAATTCGCAACCGATGCTGTTGGACACTCTAAGCAGCTTCAAAAAAAATTTACTTTCTTTAAAAAAAAAAATCAGGTATGTTTTGGGTACAGCTAGGATATGCCACCGATACAACTAAGACATGCTAGCTATACAACAAGAATATGACATGGTACTTTTCAATTTTTATATTAGTAAAATATTAGGGGCTAATTCTACTATTAGGAAAATTCCCTCTGAAATAAAATTTTCCAAATATATTATGTGATTTTCAATTAAGAACCTATCTCTCTTGCCTAAACTCACAGCGCTATCATCTCAACTCACATTGGGTCACAGTCTCATATATTGTTCCCTTATTTTCGACCTTCTCCTATGGATGATTTCCACCCTTCCACACCCTCAGACAACTTAACATAAACCATTGTACGTTCACTTGATTCTTATGCATTCCATCTTCTCGCTCAAATTAATTGTTAGTCTTTTCATTTTCTATGTTACTAACAAACGGGACCTTAATATTCATGCAGTTGACTAACTCATTCTTTTACAGGGATTTTATTAATATATTATAATTTGATATGTCGTGTTTGTAAATTAATTTTGCCTAGATCTTTTGCACAAATATAATTGCGGATAACATTCATGCATCTATACAAATTAACATACGGATCTTGAACTAATATAATTTTACGTATTTAATCTAATTGGAAAGATTCACTAACCTCAGCACGTAGCAATAGCAAAATAATACATATATTGGTATTTCTTTGCAACAGAACTTATGCTAATTCGACATGTTCACTGAATTGATATATAAATCCCGTGGGGTCAAATTGTATATTAAAAGTAGGATGAATTTGTGTGTGAGACCTATACTTATGTAATTGTACTTAAATTTTGGAGAAGTAAAAGCATGTCAATTCGGTAAAAGCATGTCAATTCCAGCCGTAAAATTTTTGGAAGAGGTTAAGATTTGGCTAATTGGCTCATTGGGTTTGGGTATTAATTTATTACATTATAACATTAGTTGCTCAGGCACTAACTTTCTTCTTTTTTAATTTGGCCTTAAATTAAAGAATTTACTTTCCTCTAGACATAATTTAATACATTCATTTTTATCATCATAAACATTTCGGTTTCACCCATTATATATAGTCTCAACACACCCCTTCACGTGTGGCACCTTCGCTTGTAACGTAATTTTGAGCTTGACATATGGATTGATTATACTAGATCACGTGGAGCCTAACCACGCAACTGTTGCGCGTGATACATGGGCCAATAACATGCATAAGATACCATATTAGTATTCGGAGTATCCAACCAAAAACCAAATGGCAATGGGCAGCTAGAGTAACCCCTTATTTTCTTAATATTTTTTTTTTGCTTTAGGAGAATTTCGTTTATGATGTGAGATTTATAGTCACAATGTACATTTGCTTCGATATAAATCAATTTTTTGTCGGTGATTTTAAGGTATTTATATAGAAATTAAGTAGATTTTGTTGCATGTGCACGTACCGTAAATTATGGAGGTCTATTTGTGAAGTTAATAGCAAACTAGAACAAAAATATGATTTGAGTCTTACTACAAATGATTTTAGAACAATGTATTTACATGAGATATCATGGTTTGAAACTCCTCCACATCCCCTCCCATTGAATCCTTCGGATTTATCCCTCTCTCTTAAGAAAAAAAAAATACAAAAAAAAAACTTAATATATATATGTGTGTATGTTGTTTAAAGAAAAGAAAAGAAAATATATGTTTATTTTTCTTGAATGTTAGCAAATATACTTTATTTTAAAAAGAAGAAAAAGAAGAACAAACAATAAAATATTTATGTTGCTTTGTACAAAAGCTAACACATATGCTTAAATCAAAATAGAAGAACATAAGACGCTTTTGTTTGATATTGACATACATAGTAAATTATGTAATATGTTGTTTAATTGAGAAAATTAATAAAGAACACATTAGGGGCAAATTCTACTATTAGGAAAAATCTATCTGAAATAAAATTTTCCAAATATATTTCTGTGATTTTTTCCCATTTACGTTCTCTTTTCAATCAACCTCAACTCACATCGGGACAGTCTTTCCTCGTTCTCATTGTTCCCTTATTTTGGACCTTCCCCTATATATGGATGATTTCCATCCTCCCCCAACCCTCATATCACTTAATATAAACCATTGTTCAATTGATTGGGTGGTATCCCTTTTGTCAACGCAGTATTGCATCGGATGCCCACATACATCCATCTATTTGCTTCCTAACTCAATAGTGTCAAGTTGATTCTCTTCATAAAAAGGGGGTAAGTTTTTAGAATGGCATCCACACACCCCAGCACACACACAAACACAAAATTGTTTAGTTTATATTTTTAGTTGGCTTTGATTTCGATACCAAAATTATTTTTTCCGTTATAATTGTTTGAGTCAAATAAAAGATTTGAAGATATGAGAAATTAAAACACGTATTTTTTATAGTTTATACTAAGGTCATAGGTTTAATCCCAACTCAATTCAATTTCTTTCTCAAAATCATGAATACTAAAGCAATTTCAATTTCGTACGAGTAAATACTGCCAAATAATATTCACGTTTAATATATAGAAAGATAATAATTCGGTTGGAGGGTATAATGCAAGATTTATAGTCCCAACTGCTCTTTCATGTGTGGCACCTTTCTGTGTGGTGTATTTTTGAACCAGACATATGGACTAATTATATTGGGCAACGTAGAGCCCACATAGCTATTGGTTCTCACACTTGTGCTAATAACATGCATCTAAAACCATATTAAAGTTTGGAGTATCCAAACAAAAATTAAATAGTAATGAATATAGTAGTCCGTCATATATATATATATATTTGCATTCAGAGATTCTCATCCCCAATATAAAATTTGTATTTTGAAATGCATTAACTCCGATAAGTTGAGTTTTAGCGGGTTAATTTGAGTTATATTTGTAGAAATGAGACAGATTTTGTTGCATGTGCACGCTAAACTATGGGGCCTATTTGTGAAGTTAATAACAAAATATAATAAAACTAGATAGCAACCCGTGCGATGCACGGGTGTCTCACAAACTTTATTTTAACAATATGCGGACAATATATAAACATAATTGTTGTATAATTGGGTACATCAATAATATGTACTTGACAAAACAAATGCTTGTCAATGAGACGAAATATTTGTTAAAGACTCATATTAAGGACGACATTAAAATTATACATCCCTTTCTGGTTATTAATTAGTACCTTGTAACTATAACATGAAACACAAATAAATATTATATAATATAGTAGGTAGAATGAAAAATTCGTATGCTTATTTACATGTCTAGCTATAGGTGCATCATGGCTAGAACTGTACAATGCATCATTCAACACTCTCAGGTTCTTCAAGTTTGAATACTTGTTAGCTCCTACTGACACGCCGGAAATACTTCCGTGCTTAGGTACCCAAGTGCAGGTTGTCAAGTTATAATACTTGGTAAGTCCAAGTGTCGAACCACTGATAAACGCTTAATATAGTGCATTTTATCAATGCATTTTCGGATATTATATATAGCTATTTTTATTTTGCTTGCTAAGGGACTAGCAAGAGATAAGTCGGGGGGAGTTGATAAACGTTTAATATTGTCATTCATTTGCTCATTTTCGGAGTTGTTTGACGCGTTTATTTCTCTAAAACTACTCGGTTTGCCAACTTATTTCGCGATTAGTCTCGTAGCACTTTTGTATTTAACAATGCTTGGAAAGGCATATTTTTGTGTTTATTTTGGTGTCTTTAGATTTCAAGAAATATTGTATTTAATACAATATTGGAATTTTCCATGGATAAAAAGAATTCAAGAAAGTGAAAGTCTCCATGTGATAAAAGAGCATCCAAGAAAGAAAGTCTCCATGTCCATGTGATTAAAGAAAGAAAGTGGAATTCTCCATGTGACCAAAGAGCATCCAAGAAAATGGAATTCTCCACCAAAAATAAACAATAAAAATAAAAATAAAAATAATAAAAATAAAAAGCATTGTTTATTATTTTAGCATCCAACACAACTCTCCTATTTATAGTCTTCATTGTTGTGTTGGAGATAACACTTTTATTTTCTCATTTCTCAATTTATAAAGAGTTTGTAATAGTTATTTTTCTAGTTTAAATTTATGCC
The DNA here is from genome assembly GCA_021464415.1 of Lonicera japonica. Taxonomy (NCBI): domain Eukaryota; kingdom Viridiplantae; phylum Streptophyta; class Magnoliopsida; order Dipsacales; family Caprifoliaceae; genus Lonicera; species Lonicera japonica. The sequence goes on from CM038467.1 coordinate 41,522,287, forward strand.
GTTTCTTTTTGTGTATTTTAAGTTTGAATCTTGGTTGATATTATGTGGGAATGGGTTGCACTTACTTCACACCCTTTGTCACAAGATAAAAATGAGAGATACACTTGTGTTGATATTTGCTTACATCCTTTCTTTATATGGCATTTATATGGGAATGGGTTGCTTTTGCTCCACACCCTTTTGCTTAGAAATGGGTAAAATATTCAACACTTAGGAATTGCATTGAGAACTTTGAATGAGATTAATTTTACTTAACTTTGCAAAACAAATGAATTCTATAATGCCTTAGCCTTTTCTCATCTATTGTTACATCATTTTAATTTTTATTGCAAGACTTTAAAATCAATCATAAAAATCAACCAATTAAATTCTCTTAACAAAGCCTTGGACTCGTAATCACCACATCGTCTTTCTGACTATCCTTGTGGTTCGACACTTGGACTTACCAAGTATTATAATTTGACAACCTGCACTTGGGTACCTAAGCATGGAAGTATTTCCGGCGCGTCAAGTTTTTGGCGTCGTTGCTGGGGATACGGCGAAAAACGGATTACGGGTTTTGTAAAAAAAAATTACTTTGTAAGTATTCTCTCCCTTTGTAAATTATTTTTCCTACTTATTATTTTTTTTTAGGTGGAAAATTTTATTCGAGATCACCCTTCCGGGCTTATGCCTGGAAATTTGTACATTGATCTTCGCATAAGTCCACCAAGAGGCCAACCACTACCAAGGCATCCTACTCCTTCACCTACTCCTTCACCTATTCCTTCCGAAATGGCTAACGAGGACAATGAGTCAAATACTGGAGAGAACGATAATAAACCTGAACCGGTTCGAACAATGAGGGATTATCTTCAACCACCTCGGGCAACGTCTAATTCTTGCATCATTCTCCCCACCGGACAAGCGGGAACATTCTCCTTCAAGCCAAGTATGCTTCAACATATCCCCTCTTTTCATGGTATGGAATCCGAAAATCCGTACTTACATTTGAAAGATTTCGAGGAAGTTTGCTCCACGTTTCGTGAGGCAAACACCAATGAGGAAGTAATGCGTTTAAAACTTTTTCCTTTCTCCTTGAAAGATAAAGGAAAATTATGGTTGAATGCTCTAAGACCGCAATCTATTCGGTCTTGGCAAGTACTTCAATCGGAGTTTTTGAAAAAATTCTTTCCCGTCCATCGGACCAACGCTTTGAGAAGGGCAATATCCAATTTTTTAAACGCATGTCCTCACCATGGCCATGAAACATGGAGCCTTGTAAGCTATTTTTACGAATCACTTACTCCCAAAATGCGTACATTTGTAGAGACCATGTGTAATGGTCAATTTTTGAGTAAAAGTCCCGAGGAGGCCTTGTTGTATTTTGATGAATTGGCGGAAGGTGCCCAAAATTGGAACACCTACACGGACGAGGTTAAGGGTAAAGTTTCCGAGAGAGGGGGTTTGTACCAATTGTCCAAAAGTGATGACATTGAGTTGAAATTTCTTCAATTGTCAAAGAAAGTTGAAGCCATGGAGTTTAATAAAATGAGGGAATGTAGTGTAGGTACTAGCACCATTTGTGTCATTTGTGAGAAGGTGGGACATTCCACGGAGGAGTGTCACACAATCCCGGCCTTCAAAGAGGTTCTCCAAAGCCCCTCACAAGTGAATGCCATGAACTCGTATCCTACACCACACAATGATCCATTTTCTCAAAGGTACAATGAAGGGTGGAGGAATCATCCTAACTTTAGTTGGGGGGGAAATCAAAATGCTCATCAAAATGCAAATCCAAACTCCTACCAACAAAGGCCACCTCCACCTCAAAACAACTCTTTTGGCCAAACCAATCCAAACCCAAATTCAAATTTGGAGTCTCTTTTGCGGCAATTTATAGATAAGACCAATAGAGAGGTTAGTGATTTGAAAACCCAAATGTGCGAACTCACAACCGCATTGTCTACTCAAGAAAAAGGAAAGTTTTCATCCCAACCCTTAGCTAATCCCCGAGGCCAAGCTTTAGTGATTAATGAGGGTGAATTTAGTGGCAATGTTGAGGAGTTGAAATCCATCACCATCCTTAGAAGTGGGAAAGAGATTGACAAAACTATAGTTCCTAAGGCCAAAATGCCGGTGGACATAGGTGAGTCAAGCCAAGTTGAGAAGATCACCTTTGAAGAGAGAATGAGGGAAGAAGAGAAAGTTGGAAAAGAGGATTTAGAGAAAATCAAGAATAGTATCAAAGTCCCTTATCCCGAAAGGTTAAATCAACCTCCTAAGGAAAATTGAAACACCGAAATTCTTGATGTATTTAGGCAAGTCAAGATCAACATTGCATTGCTTGACGCGGTCAAGCAAATACCTTCATATGCTAAATTTCTCAAAGATTTGTGTACCACAAAAAGAAGGTTGAATGTTAAGAAAAAAGCATTTATGACAGAGCAAGTGAGCTCTATCATGCAAGGCACTCGTATTCCAAAATTCAAAGATCCCGGTTGCCCAACCATTTCATGTTTAATTGGCAATTGTCGCATAAAGAATGCCTTACTTGATTTGGGAGCTAGTGTTAATGTGCTTCCTTTTTCAGTGTACCAACAATTGGGATTAGGAGAGTTGAAACCCACCAAAGTGACGATTCAATTAGCAGATCGCTCCGTTAAGATACCAAGAGGAATAATAGATGATATTCTTGTGCAAATTGATAAATTTTACTTTCCCGTTGATTTCATTGTTCTTGATATGCAACCGGTAGCAAATCCCGCTAATGAAATTCCTGTCATTTTAGGAAGACCATTTCTTGCCACATCTAATGCCATCATTAATTGCAAGAATGGAATTGTTAAATTGGCTTTTGGAAACATGACTCTTGAGCTAAATGTGTTCTCTTTAAGCAAACAACAAAATGATTTTGATGAAGAAAATGAACATGTGAACATGATAGAGTCATTAGTCCAAGATCATTTTAATAATACTTACGATTTGGATTTAATGGAAGAGAATCTAACCACTTCCAATGAATTCGATGAGTGTTTGCAAGTGTTTTCCTTACTTGATGATAAGGTTCAAGATCCGAAGGAGCAAAAGGGGAGCACATCCGATCCAACACTAAAGCTTGAGGGACAAATGGAGCTCAAGCCATTGCCAAGCAACTTGAAGTATGTTTTCCTAGGTGCTTCCAGAACCTACCCTGTGGTAATCTCTTCCGAACTCTCAAAAGAGCAAGAGGTGAGGTTGGTAAGTATGCTTAATAAACATAAGAAAGCTTTTGGTTGGACACTAGCTGACCTCCAAGGGATTAATCCTTTAATTTGCACTCACAAAATCCACTTGGAGGAAAATGCTAAACCATCTAGACAATTTCAACGCCGTTTGAACCCAAACATGCAAGAAGTTGTAAGAAATGAGGTATTGAAATTGCTAGATGCGAAAATCATTTATCCAATCTCTGATAGCAAATGGGTGAGTCCAACCCAAGTTGTACCAAAGAAATCCGGGCTTACAGTAGTAAAAAATGAAAAAAATGAATTAATACCCCAAAGAGTCACCACCGGGTGGCGAGTGTGCATTGACTACCGTAAGCTTAATGAAGTAACACGTAAAGATCATTTTCCGCTTCCATTTTTGGACCAAACAGTCGAAAGAGTAGCCGGGCATGAATTTTACGCATTCTTATATGGATTCTCCGGGTACAACCAAATTGAGATTGATTTAAATGATCAAGAGAAAACCACCTTCACATGCCCCTTTGGTACCTTTGCATATCGAAGGATGCCATTTGGGTTGTGCAATGCACCAACGACCTTTCAAAGGTGCATGCTAAGTATCTTTAGCGACATGGTGGAAAAGACCTTAGAGGTATTTATGGATGACTTTACCGTTTACAGTAAGTCATTCGATAATTGTTTGTTGAATGTTGAGCAGGTTTTAGAAAGGTGCATTGAGAAACAACTTGTTCTTAATTGGGAGAAATGTCATTTCATGGTGACAAAGGGCATTGTCTTAGGGCACATTATTTCGAAGAAGGGAATCGAAGTTGACAAGGCAAAAATAGAAATTATCTCAAAGCTCCCCACCCCCAAGTCAATCAAGGGATGTTCGCTCATTCTTGGGGAATGCCGGATTCTACCGAAGGTTCATTCAAAATTTTAGCACCATTGCTAAACCCATGTGCAAGTTGCTCTTGAAAGATGCCCCATTTGAATGGACCAAAGAATGTGAAGAAGCCTTTGTAAAACTCAAGCACATGCTCACTACCGCACCCATCATGCAAACCCCCGATTGGAGTTTGCCATTCGAACTCATGTGCGATGCAAGCGATTATGCCGTGGGGGCGGTCCTTGGCCAAAGAAAGGACAAAAAGCCCGGGGTCATTTACTATGCGAGCCGAACTCTCAATGAGGCTCAAATGAACTACACCACCACCGAGAAAGAACTCTTGGCTATTGTCTTTGCCCTCGACAAATTTCGGTCCTAACTCATTGGGTCTCCTATTGTCATTTTCATCGATCATGCGGCCCTCAAGTATCTTTTTACAAAGAAAGATGCAAAGCCAAGGCTTCTAAGATGGATTCTTCTCCTACAAGAATTCAATCTTTTCATAAAGGATAAGAAGGGTGTCGAAAATATGGTGGCGGATCATTTATCTCGCCTTTCATTCACCGACCACATTGAAGAAAGTGCTATTAAAGACTCTTTTTCGGATGAGCAACTATTCACAATCTCTTCCTCACCATGGTATGCCGGTATTGTGAACTTTCTTGTCACCGAAAAGATGCCAATCCATTAGAATGCCCAAGACAGAAGAAAATTCTTGTCCGAGGTCAACCGTTTCTATTGGGATGACCCGTACTTGTTCAAGTATGGGGAGGATCACATTGTTCGACATGTATTCCCAATGATGAGTTCAAAAGAGTTCTAAGCTTTTGCCATAATGAAGCTTGTGGTAGACATTTCTCGGCCAAGAAGACAGCTGCCAAGATCTTGCAAAGTGGCCTTTATTGGCCAACAGTGTTCAAAGATGCCTACCAACATTGCAAATCTTGCCCAAGATGCCAAATGTTAGGAGGGATTACAAGAAAAAGCATGATGCTGCTTAATCCAATCTTGGTGATTGAAGTGTTCGATTGTTGGGGAATCGATTTCATGGGACCATTCCCATCCTCTTTCGGTAACCTTTATATTTTAGTAGCGGTTGATTATGTTTTCAAGTGGGTAGAGTCCCAAGCTTGCAAGAAAAATGATCACAAAGTGGTGATCCGATTTTTAAAAGAAAATATTCTTGCAAGGTTTGGCACTCCTAAAGCGATTATAAGCGATGGTGGTACTCATTTTTGCAACAAACCTTTTGAATCTTTAATGCAAAAATATGGCGTAAATCACAAAGTATCACTCGCTTATCATCCGCAAACCAATGGCCAAGCCGAACTTGCCAATAGGGAGATAAAACAAATTCTTGAAAAGACGGTAAATCCAAATCGCAAGGATTGGTCATTGCGTCTTAACGATGCACTTTGAGCTTACCGTACGGCTTTTAAAACAATTTTAGGAATATCTCCCTATCGGATAGTATATGGCAAGCCTTGCCATCTTCCCGTTGAGTTGGAACATAAATCATTTTGGGCAATTAAAATGATGAATTTTGATATTGAAAATGTCGGAAGCAACCGAAAGTTACAACTTGAGGAGTTAGAGGAATTAAGGAGGGATGCATACCAAAATGCTAAAGATAAGTAAAGAACGTGCAAAATTTTTCCATGATAAATCTATTTTAAGAAAAGAATTTAAACTCGGGCACAAAGTTCTAGTTTATGACACACGTTTGTATCTCTTTCCTAGAAAGCTGAAATCACGTTGGACCGGCCCATACATTGTTCGACATGTATTCCATTTTGGGGCTGTGAATGTTGAGGATCCCAAAACCGGCTTTGTGTTTAAAGTGAACTGACAACGCCTTAAGCCATTTTTAGAATTCTCACCTCAAGAGGAGTCCACCACTCTTGAAGATCCGACATATACTTAACAAGTATAGGTGATGTTGTATATACTTTTATAAAAAAAAAAAAAAAAACTTTTTTTTGCTTTATTTTCTTTCCTTCCTTTTTGGGTTTGGTTTGATAAACATGATATGAGGATTGAAATGTGGTTGTAATGCATGCATGTTATGTTTTATCTAATTCTAACCCGTTTGTTTTTGTTAGTGTGTACATATAGTAATTTTGCTTTGAAAAATAGCTCTCTTTTCCTCATGAAAATCGAAAAGCCAAACGGGAGAATGCTAATTTCTCGTTCTCTTCACATTGAGGACAATTCGTTCTTCAAGTTGGGGGGTATTGTACTTAAACTTTAATGGCTTTTCAATTTCTGAATTTTTCATGCGTGTAGAGCTTCAAAAAAAAATAAAAAATTGAAAGTTTGAAATATGATGATCATTTTTTTAGAATTGTCTTTGAATTGATGGGTTTTGACATGAAATTCTTAATTTGGATAAGTAGTTGAGTGATAATCTCCATGGCATTGCTTCATTTAGATTATTGAGCCTTGTAGTTTCCTATGAATATGCATAATGTTGTGGTTTGATTTAGTCTTTGATATCACATAGAGTGATGTTCATCTTGTGTAGAGAGAAATAATGTTCAAATGCAATAAAAGCTCTTTCAAAAAGATCCTCCTTAGAGGGGACACATGCATGGCACTTAAAAAAAATTTATAAAAACTTGGATGACTTTTAAACTTAATATTGACTTTAAGCTTCACTTGACTAAATTCATAAGTCATTTTGTCTAATATTAAGGATAGGCAAAGGTTACCATATGGAAAAGGGGTGAATAGCTTCCTTTGTGCATTTAAAAAAAAAGAAAAAAAGAAGAAGTTATGAATGGAGAATTACAAAGTGAGACCGCTGCCCTCCATAGAGATGCAAACCACCTTGAGCTAATTTAGCAAAAAGTACAAGTAAAAGATAAAAAAAAAGTGCTTAAAATTGACAAAGTTCTTGAGCTTTTGTTTTTGAAAGATTTCTCTCTTCCACTATTGATGAATAGAACTATTTGTGATTAAGAATGATTGTGTCAAAGATCCATATACATAGTGTGTTCAAATGGGAATGTGGAACTAGTTTCTAAAGGAGATTGTAAGCAATGGAGATCGTTATTCAAATGCCAACATTCAGGAAATTGTAATAGTAATGCCAAACACTTAAATCAATTCGTGAAAATGCTTCAATTGTACTACTTAGATTTCAAACTTCGGATGTTTGTGGGTATCATCACTATAAACCCTCACGAGACAAACCTCGTCTTTTAAGGGAACTTGGGAGTTTTTAAAATGGCTTAGTGCATTTTATCGATGCATTTTCGGATATTATATATAGCTATTTTTATTTTGCTTGCTAAGGGACTAGCAAGAGATAAGTCGGGGGGAGTTGATAAACGCTTAATATTGTCATTCATTTGCTCATTTTCGGAGTTGTTTGACGCGTTTATTTCTCTAAAACTACTCGGTTTGCCAACTTATTTCGCGATTAGTCTCGTAGCACTTTTGTATTTAACAATGCTTGGAAAAGCATATTTTTGTGTTTATTTTGGTGTCTTTAGATTTCAAGAAATATTGTATTTAATACAATATTGGAATTTTCCATGGACAAAAAGAATTTAAGAAAGTGAAAGTCTTCATGTGATAAAAGAGCATCCAAGAAAGAAAGTCTCCATGTCCATGTGATTAAAGAGCATCCAAGAAAGAAAGTCTCCATGTCCATGTGATTAAAGAAAGAAAGTGGAATTCTCCATGTGACCAAAGAGCATCCAAGAAAGTGGAATTCTCCACCAAAAATAAACAATAAAAATAAAAATAAAAATAATAAAAATAAAAAGCATTGTTTATTATTTTAGCATCCAACACAACTCTCCTATTTATAGTCTTCATTGTTGTGTTGGAGATAACACTTTTATTTTCTCATTTCTCAATTTATAGAGAGTTTGTAATAGTTATTTTTCTAGAGAGAGAAATGGAGTTCACTTTGATAATTCTTGTCTCTACATTTATTATGGAGTAAATTTCTTTGCTAAGGCTAAAAGATGAAGTTTGCAATGCATTAATTATGTAAGTTCAATTCTCATTCCATTGTTAGTATTGTTAAATACTTTTTGAATCCTTCATCTTCTCCATTTTTCAACCATTCATAAGCTAGTAAGATAATTTTCATTTGATGATTTGACTTTGTATGTCTTGTATACATAGATCTCAAGCATTAATGAGGAGATGATACACTTGTGTATTTCTTACTAGCCTATGTCCATTCTTTCTTTGAATGAGATACTTTTCATTGCCAAGCATGATTAGTCTTTGATATTCATGGAAACACCATAAATTTGAGATTTTAATCTTTTGATACTTTAATGATATGTTGAGTGCTTTCTACACTTTATGTGATTTTGAGACTCATCATCTTCTTATTTAAAGTATTGCCAAAGAGGATCTTTTAAATTTATGTCATAAACAACTTCATTAATCATTTTAAGGATTCAATTTGTATTTATCAAATAAGTCTATATAGGACGGTTTGACCTCCACCTAGACCTCCCAATCTTAGACAAATGAAATGTTATGATTTATTGAGCTAAACTATTTGTAGTTGGCCATTTTCATAATCAAGTCATTTGCCTAGGGGAAACTAACAATGATTTCTTAAATGCCTAGTTTAAATTTATGCCTTTTCTTTTTGTGTATTTTAAGTTTGAATCTTGGTTGATATTATGTGGGAATGGGTTGCACTTACTTCACACCCTTTGTCACAAGATAAAAATGAGAGATACACTTGCGTTGATATTTGCTTACATCCTTTCTTTATATGGCATTTATATGGGAATGGGTTGCTTTTGCTCCACACCCTTTTGCTTAGAAATGGGTAAAATATTCAACACTTAGGAATTGCATTGAGAACTTTGAATGAGATTGATTTTACTTAACTTTGCAAAACAAATGAATTCTATAATGCCTTAGCCTTTTCTCATCTATTGTTACATCATTTTAGTTTTTATTGCAAGACTTTAAAATCAATCATAAAAATCAACCAATTAAATTCTCTTAACAAAGCCTTGGACTCGTAATCACCACATCGTCTTTCCGACTATCCTTGTGGTTCGACACTTGGACTTACCAAGTATTATAACTTGACAACCTGCACTTGGGTACCTATGCACGGAAGTATTTCCGGCGCGTCAACCACAAGGATAGTCGGAAAGACGATGTGGTGATTACGAGTCCAAGGCTTTGTTTAAGAGAATATGATTGGTTGATTTTAGTTGTTGATTTTAAAGTCTTGCAATAAAAATTAAGATGATGTAATAATAGATGAGAAAAGGCTAAGGCATTATATAATTCATTTGTTTTGCAAAGTTAAGTAAAATCAATCTCATTCAAAGTTCTCAATGCAATTCCTAAGTGTTGAATATTTTACCCATTTCTAAGCAAAAGGGTGTGGAGCAAAAGCAACCTATTCCCATATAAATGCCATATAAAGAAAGGATGTAAGCAAATATCAACACAAGTGTATCTCTCATTTTTATCTTGTGACAAAGGGTGTGAAGCAAGTGCAACCCATTCCCACATAATATCAACCAAGATTCAAATTTAAAATACACAAATAAAAGGCATAAATTTAAACTAGGCATTTAAGAACTCATTGTTAGTTTCCCCTAGGCAAATGACTTGATTATGAAAATGGCCAACTACAAGGAGTTTAGCTCGATAAATCATAACATTTCATTTGTCTAAGATTGGGAGGTCTAGGTGGAGGTCAAACCGTCCTATATAGACTTATTTGATAAATACAAATTGAATCCTTAAAATGATTAATGAAGTTGTTTATGACATAAATTTAAAAGATCCTCTTTGGCAATACTTTAAATAAGAAGATGATGAGTCTCAAAATCACATAAAGTGTAGAAAGCACTCAACATATCATTAAAGTATTAAAAGATAAAATCTCAAATTTATGTTGTTTCCATGAATATTCAAAAACTAATCATGCTTGGCAATGAAAAGTATCTCATTCAAAGAAAGAATGGACATAGGCTAGTAAGAAATACACAAGTGTATCATCTCCTCATTAATGCTTGAGATCTATGTATACAAGGCATACAAGGTCAAATCATCATATGAAAATTATCTTACTAACTTATGAATGGTTGAAAAAATGAAGAAGATGAAGGATTCAAAAAGTATTTAACAATACTAACAATGGAATGAGAATTGAACTTACATAATTAATGCATTGCAAACTTCATCTTTTAGCCTTAGCAAAGAAATTACTCCATAATAAATATAGAGACAAGAATTATCAAAGTGAACTCCATTTCTCTCTAAAAAAATAACTATTACAAACTCTCTATAAATTGAGAAATGAGAAGTAAAGTAATCTCTCCAACACAACAATGAAGACTATAAATAGGAGAGTTGTGTTGGATGCTAAAATAATAAACAATGCTTTTTTTTTTTTTTTTTTTTTTTATTGTTTATTTTTGGTGGAGAATTCCACTTTCTTGGATGCTCTTTAATCACATGGAGAATTCCACTTTCTTTCTTTAATCACATGGACATGGAGACTTTCTTTCTTGGATGCTCTTTAATCACATGGACATGGAGACTTTCTTTCTTGGATGCTCTTTAATCACATGGAGACTTCCACTTTCTTGAATTCTTTTTGTCCATGGAAAATTTCACTATATTGAATTTTTTTTTGTCCATGGAAAATTCCAATATTGTATTAAATACAATATTTCTTGAAATCTAAAGACACCAAAATAAACACAAAAATATGCCTTTCCAAGCATTATTAAATACAAAAGTGCTACGAGACTAATCGCGAAATAAGTTGGCAAACCGAGTAGTTTTAGAGAAATAAACGCGTCAAACAACTCCGAAAATGAGCAATTGAATGACAATATTAAGCGTTTATCACCTACCATTGCTATGATGATGTTTCGAATGGCAACCGTATGATCTCTAGCTAGCTTATGTGTGATTTGTTATCTACAACATTATGCAGGCACACATTACATATTTAGTATATAACTTTTTATTTGTGGTCATTATATACGTATCAAAGTTGAATTATAATTTTAACTACTTAGTTTGAATGAGTAGCTGAAAATGAAAATAACATATCATTTCAGTACAAAGATAGAAATGTGTCAAACAAAATGATCGGTAAGTTCTTGATGAGTTGGATAATCTCGAAAATTGAGCAAAAAGAGAATGATGTTTTGCGCATATTGAAGTTAAGCTACGACGAAATGTCACTCAATTTAAAGCAATGCTTTGCTTATTGCGCCAAATTCCCGAAGGATCTAAAAACTAGCAGTGTATTTGATCAAATTGTGGATGGCACATGGATTCATACAATCAACTATTGATACCCTACAATTAGAAGATATTGGAATCAGTATTTTCACGAATAATTGTCTCGGTGCTTCTTCTAATACGACACTAAGATTTTTTACAATACAACCTTTTATGTTAAAATGCATGACTTGGTGCATGATCTTGCACTATCAGTGGCTGGTAAAGAGGTCTCACATTCCAATTATGATACAAGGAACATTTTCGAAGAAACTCGTCATCTAGTATTTTTTTGCCATGAGGTTAGAGGGGAAAAAATTCCCAAATTTTCATCTCAAACCAACAAGGTGAGGTTGTTCGGTTTTGAGTCGTTCAATGTTGGTCCTATCGACAAAACATTTGTTGATACTCTTACAAAGACCTTGAGCGGCTTATGTACCCCAGATTTAAATGGATCAAAGTTTGAAGAGTTGCCATGTTCTGTTGATACATTGAAGCAACTCAGGTCTTTCGACCTCAAAAATAATAAGAACATTAAAGCACCTCTAACACCATTTGTAACTTGGTCAATTTACAAACCCTTTTTCTACAAGGTTGTGTCATGCTTCAAGATTTGCTTATGGACTTTGGTAATCTGTCCAGCCTTAGACATTTATATATAACTTTGATATGATGAATTTTCCAAAGAAGGGACATGTTGAGCGATTAAGATCTTTTCAACGTTTAGTGATTTGCAACTATGATGATCTTGGATCATTGTTGGGGGGGGAGTGAAAAACTCACCGCTCTTCGTCTTCTAAGCATTTATAAATGCCCAAGTCTAACTTATTTCCCAACTGAAATTATGAAGTATCAAACTTCCCTTTGAAATACTAATGGATGTCAAAATGTGAGAAGCTTAATTTATTAGCAAAAGAAAACACAATGATGGAACTGCCAAGAGGTTTCTTCTCTCTAAAACTTCGGGATATACCAAAATTAAAGGAGTTGCCTCGTGGATTTGAAAATGCTACTGCAACAATAAAATACCTAAAAATTGAGCATTGTTCTTCATTTGAAATATTGCCACACTAGTTGATAAAATGTGCATCCCTCATGAAACTCGAGCTTGCAAATTGCGCGAATTTGGAATCTTTACCATTAGGGTTGCATCAACTTACTGCATTGCGATATTTGTGTATTATGAACTGTTTTGAGAACCTACGTAGAAAGTGCAAAAGGGAAACAGGTGAATACTGGCCTTGGATATCTCAGATTCCTGAGATTCATTTGAAGTGACATGAATTTAAAAATTCACATTAGTTATCTCAGCTTGCTTAGTTCCAAATCGACTCAATGGCAAGTGAGCAGGTACATATTATTTTGTAATTATAGTATGTTTTCCTTGTATATCTAGATTGTATGTTTTAATACTACATACATAATTAATTTTTAATTATCATCTCAAATTGGCAGGTGCATATTTCCAATCAAGAGTTGTTTGGTTTCAAAAATCAATTCACTGCATTCCTTTAGCAAATGGCCAACATCAAATATACCAGAAGCTAGTAGTTTATGGCTTTAAAAAATAAAATATCTTCGACCTTAAGACTTGTCTTAATAAATTAGCAAGTTTGTGTATGCATGCGTTTTGATTTCTTTGTAATTATATATCAATACACTTATATCATTTTCTATTGAATGAATTATCAATATTGTATGATTTTTATTAATTACATATTGTGAAGTATTGAACAAAGTATGTGATTTTCTTGTGTAATTAGCTCTTTTTTCATATATAACCAATGTCTATGTCAAAATTCAACAAAGCGATCATCAAATGCAACACGAGGGTTAAAATTCCTTTTTCAATTACATTGATGTTATTTGAACCCTTGACTCATTTCAACTAGGTGTCGCAATTTTAGAAACAATACGATAAAACAATATGACCAATATGAAATTGGCACAAAATTGATTTGATAATTTGTGTTCATGTCTTGTTTGTGTCTAGGCCTTTTAACACAAAGTTGGTCTTGTTCATGCCCAAATTCTGAAACAAAATTGACAAGAATTTGGAGCTATGTCATGTGAATTGTATCTTGTCATATTATTTGGGTCTTGTCATGTCTAAATTAGAGAAAATCCTCGTTTTCACTCATCTTATTACATGTATATCCCATGCCGTGTTGTGTTTTAGGTGGGTCATGTTCGTGTTATGCAAAAATAATACGAACTTGTGTCTTGATTATGTCTTATTATTTTTTGTTGTGACGTGTCAAGCCCCAACACAACCAAAAAACACGAATTGTCACCCCTAATTTTCTACCATTGTTAGAGGTCAATGACGTAAGGAGTAATTTGATAATAGGGAAATTTAACTATAAGTGCTAATATCATCGGTATACCTCAAAGTTTAAAGGTGAGATGTTAATGGGCTATTAATTTGATGCAAACAAGGGTGCTTGTAACCAGGAAGTTTTGATTTTATTAGATGAGGCGATTGAGTCTTTGTTACAGTGGTCCCGAATTTTAAATTTTACTATATATGATTGGAAAGCATTACAATTACATTCCAAGAAAAATATTAATACTATATTTTTGTGCAGTGGCTCAAAGAAGATGACTCGGCCTCTTAGGTTTGGGCTTTATACAGTAATAGATTAATCAAACTTGAATTTTGAGTTGTTCAATATATATATATATTATTTTAATTTTTTATTAAAGAAAAAAGACTTTTAACTACAAAAAAAAAATTCTCCCCCAGTCCACCCCCCCCCCCCCCCCCCACCCCACCGACCCCAATCAAAAAAAGAAATTAACTGATTTGAACAGAAAAATATGATTGGAAAGCATTACAATTACATTCAAAGAAAAATATTAATACTATATTTTTGTGTACATGCAATGTGTTACGGATTGAAATATAACTGATTTGAACAGAAAATATTATAGTAATAATAAGTGGTGTAGTGGCTAATATAAGAAGATGACTCAGCCACTTTGGTTTGAGCTTTATATAATAATAGCTTAACCAAACTTGAATTTTGAGTTGTTCAATATATATATATATATATATTATTTTACTTCTTTATTTTAAAAAAATTAAAAAAAGGGACTTTTAAATACAACAACAAAAATCTCCTCTAGTCCTCTCCCCCCGACCCCAATCAAAAAAAATAAATAAAAAATGTTGAGTCTGGAACTCAGATCCGAGTGAATATCTCTCCCAACTGAGCCATAATCAACGTACTATATACATAGAACAATATGTTTAGAATGTTTATTATGCCCTAAAAAACAAGGGACTGTCGGTCATAGACGGAGAGTATTTTTCATGTAAAACCAATCAAACGCAACCCAAATGAACTAACAAAATACAAGAAACATGTCTTTCCTCTCACCAATGCTTGAAATTTTAACATCCATCTAAAAAACACTATAAATAAAGATTCAAGGATCCAAAAGAATCAAAATATTTTATTTAAAATGAGCTTCTACAAAACTCCAACCATCTTCAATATCTGGTCTAATCCAGAAACCTAGTAATAGTCCTTAGAGGAGAAGCATGCTCACAACAGCTTCTGTTTATGGACCACGCGTCTCAGTCTGATAATTTTTGGAGCGAGAAGCTTCATTGCAACAAGTATAAATTCAGAATGTTAGCCCAACATATACATATACACATATATATATATATATGTATGTATGTATGTACCATAGTCCACTCAATCAGATTAATTACTAAAATTCAAGCCCATTCTTGATGAAGCCCTTAGAAGTAGACCGGCAATTATATAAATAAAGGAGCAACTGCCACAGTGAAGTAAGAATTTTGGAGAGCATTTCCCTAGCACACTCTCACTCATTTTCTTTTCAATGTTTGTTTTATTTTACTTTCTTTTGCATTGGAAACTTTGAAGATTTGGAGCTATAATTTTATTTCTCAATTAATTCCATACCAAGTAAGTTTTATTTTAATAATTATTTAATTTTCTACACGCTATCATAAATTTGAGCTAAGGGTTGGATAAGTATATTTAATTGATTGCATTGTATTGCACATATTCATACCAATTATTCTACTAATTTAACGCTTTCAAGTTAAAATAATTCTTCCTATTGGACACCTATTTTAATTAATCAAAATAAAGTTGGATTCTTATTATGATTTGTTGAATTTACCTTATGATTTGTTAAGAGCTAATGTAAGATATGTTTTGTCGGGTATAGTGAGTGTTTTGACCTTATACATAAGTTTGGTTGTGGAAGAATTATCATTAATTTTTATAAATTAATCGGACTTCATTGATTTTATTTTTCGTAAATAATAGTCAAGATACCAAATTATTGTGAGAAAAGAGTAGAATTTAAGCGAATGAATGCTTAGGAAAATGATATTAAATATATGATTCCGAAACTCTAGTAATTTATTATTTATTATTTGATATTTATTTCTTATTTCTTTTTAACTCACTACTAAGCTAAGTTTCTAACCTATATTAGGAATTCATTAGTGTGTTTTGAACAACATGCATTCCATCAGTCCAAGTCCCTTAGGTTTGACCTTCCACTTATTCTAGCTATGCTACATATTGATTCGTACACTTGCGAGTAATTAAAACATTCACAATAGGGATAAAATTGGAAATTAAAAGTTTAACGAAGATTGGAAGCGGTTGAAATCCGTCATGATTTTTATATAAAGAAGATATACACAAAACCCTTTTATTGTCTACCATATTTATGAGTTTTCAAGGATATGAATCTAGGAGGATCTACCATTGTCAATGATCACAGGTAACTAATAGAAATATTTAAATTCTGGAAACCAACCATCTTGATCCCCCTGACCTCTTATTCTCTAACCAACCCCTGCCATGTTTATGAGTTTTAAGGATATGAATCCTAGAGTATATACCATGGTCGATGATCACAACAAACAAATATAAATATCTCATTTTGGGAACCAATCATCTTGATGCCCTTGACCTATTCTATAAACACTCCACCCCCCCACCCCCTCTCCGTCCCTCTTATAGTTTTGAAGAAATGCAGATGAAACCTTACAACTTCCTTTAGACACCCACATTTAAAGTATCACTCAATAGGCCTGTAATACACCTCTCTCCACTAACCGAAAGATGATACATATTGCAGAACCTCATCTAGAAATCAAAAGAGGGGGAGGGGGGGGGGGTAGGGGAGATCGAGTGAGAGAGAGAGAGAGAGAGTCGTCATCAGTTTTAATGAAGCGCCTTAGAGGCCTGTAACAAATTAAACATCCATTAAAGAAAGAAAAAAAATATGTTCCAACTCCTAGTCCTAAAACAATACCTAACCAACAAAATATAGCTAATAGTTAATAAACGTCGCTACACAACTTTGTCTAAAACCAGGAACTCCCCCAAAATTTATTTATTTATTGGCTTGAACCTTAGGGATGGGAAGACAAGGAGATCAGATTTCCCAATTTCTTTTGCTTCTATCATATCAATGTAATGAAGAATAGAGAAAATGGAACATTGGCGCTTATTCGTAAATAAAGAAGAAAGGGGATCTAGACTTCCAATACAAAAAAATTGTACAAACATTTCTGCGAGCTACTTATTAAATTTAAACTATTACATCTACATAAAGGATGGGGAAGTTTAACCATACAAAGGAAATATTAATAACCTATAACATTTAGACAAATATATCATAAGGAACTTATTTTTACTAATAAAAATTTATAAAACACCATCACAAAAAGAAATAATTTTAGACAATGTGCAATTGCAAATGCTTTCTGGGAAATTATTTGTGATTCATGTCAGTCTATACTTTGAATTATCCTAAATATTGTTCGATCATTTTGGGGTTGAAACACGAACATGATGCAATGCAATACAATTGTCTTTGTTCAAACATCAATATCTAATTCAAAACTTAACCATTTTCTGCTTGTACACATCACTTAGAAACTGTTGGGAAATATAATGAACAGCAGAATCAAAAATAGATTAGGTAGAGAGTACACCGGGTTGAGTCGCGGACTAAGTCGCTCTCTTTAAGACGTTTCGCGGCTCTGCCCGGAATTGTGCTAGCAGTTCTGGAAAATGCCACGCCGTCCCCAGGATGAAACAGCCCAGAAACTCTCTGTACGATCGATGTGCACACTTTCGATCGCTCGACAATAACACTCTTTTAATTGCTCGGGATCGGAAATTTTTTCTACCGCCGGAGGCTAAAATTTTTTCTGCCGGAAAAATATTTTTAGATGGATCTGCCCTTTTCCTTTTTGTTCTCCATTGCTATATATTTTGAAAGCTATTTTTAGATCCGTTTAAAGGAGAAAGTGGGAGACAAAAAAAAAAGCTTTCCGAAAAATCCGCCAGAAAACACGGAGGGAATAATGGAGCGTGTTGAAGGAAAATCGAGGGAGCGTGCGAGGATATTGCGGAGGAAAAGAGGGAGCTGTCTCCCTTTTAATTTTATAATTTATTTTATTTAATAAATAAAATTCTTTAAATGTATTTTGTATAAAAAGATAATACACTACACAAGCCCAGCCCGAGCCCGGACCGGACCGGACCGGGCCGGGTCGGGTCGGTCGGTCGGTCAGCGCGCGTGTGGTGAACCACATTCATCCAAGTCCTCACCCAATAGCACAAAAGTCTAATGCCCAAAGGGCTCAAGCCCTTAAGCAAATTCTTCCATATATAAACCCATGAAAGGTTTTATATCTCTCCTATGTGGGACTTGGGATAACATCACATCAACCATCACATCACATTAAATCACCTTGTCTTGGTTTTATTTTTTCTTTAAATACATAAAAACTCCAACAATCCCCCACTTGTATTTTAGGAAAAACTTTTTCATCGAGCATATCCCATAGGACAGTGCATAAGTAAAGGTATTTTTAATTTGAACCTCTACGTAGTGTTTGTGTTTCAGATTATACTAGAGTTACTCGTAGTTTTGAACTCTAACTCTGACAATCACAACACACGCTATCCCCAAGAGTGTAGTCCAAAAGCCAGCACGTTATGGCCATGTGCTTATATCCCGGTTAGTGAATGCTCTAGAGAATTTGCCCAAAATTCCATAGGAAGCGACCTCTCTTCCACATTCACATAGGTGAGTCTATCAAGAGTACTCTTGTAGCATCGGTACCCCACTCCACATAGAGCTATAGAACTCATTAAGAGCAAATGCTCAACCTTTTCACCGCTTCAAGATATCATGCTCTATAGGGATGAGATAATAATACATGATTTCTAAAATATCACTTGTAACTTGTTGTTTACCCTTTGAACCTATTTCTTGGGATCTCCAGTCCATAGGTTGGGTTACCATTACAGTGACTCAGATTTCGTTGGGCGTTAACCCCATCCCTTTCGAGGTGTTAAACACATTCTCTCTCGTTAGTCCTTTCGTCAAAGGATCAGCCAAATTTTTCTCAGACCGCACATAATCCACTCTTACAGCACCTTTGGAGAGTAACTCTCTAACCGTGCTGTGTTTACGACGAATTTGTCGTTTCTTACCGTTATAGTAACGGTTCTGAACTTTTGCAATAGCCGCGGTACTATCGCAGTGGATAAGGACAGCTGGGATCGGTCTCTCCCATAGAGGGGTATCTGCAAGAAAGCTTCTCAGCCAACTTGCTTCTTCACTAGCAGCAGCTAGTGCTATCATCTCTGACTCCATCGTAGACTGGGCCAAAATGGTCTGTTTCTTGGATTTCCAAGAAACCGCACCTCCAGCAATACTGAAGATATATCCACTAGTGGCCTTGGAATCTTCTGACAGGGTGTTCCAGTCAGCATCGCTATATCCTTCTAGGACAGCGGGAAACTTTTGATAGTGTAACTTTAGGTCCATGGTTCTTTTTAAATAACGCATGACCCTCTCAATAGCATGCCAATGCTCCATACTAGGACTGCTAGTAAACCTGCATAGTACCCCCACTGCATAAGCAATATCGGGCCTAGTGCAATCAGTAGCGTATCGAAGGCTACCAATGATGCTCGCATACTCAGTTTGTCTAACACTGTCTCCAGTGTTCTTGAACAACTTCACACTAGGATCATATGGAGTACATGCTGGCTTACAATCTGAGTAATTATATTTCCTTAGAATCTTCTCAATGTAATGAGATTGATCCAAAGAAAGTCCCTTTTCCGTCCTAGTAATTTTAATCCCTAAAATTACATTGGCTTCTCCCAAATCCTTCATATCAAAATTTTCACAAAGCATGGATTTCACATTGTTAACTACATGGATATTAGAACCAAAAATAAGCAAGTCATCAACATATAAACATATGATAGTGCAAGCATTATTCTCAATCTTATAATAAATGCATTTATCACTTTCATTAATTCTAAATCCATTTGCAATAATCAATGCATCAAATTTCTCATGCCATTGCTTAGGAGCCTGTTTCAAACCATAAAGGGATTTATCTAATTTGCATACTTTTTGTTCTTGGCCTGTAATAATGAATCCTTCAGGTTGTTCCATGTAAATTTCTTCTTTTAATTCTCCATTAAGGAAAGCGGTTTTAACATCCATTTGATGCACAACAAGATCATGCAAGGAAGCCAGGGCAATCAAAACACGTATAGATGTTATTCTAGTAACGGGAGAATAAGTATCAAAGAAATCTACATTTTCACGTTGTCTATAACCCTTGACAACTAAACGTGCTTTGTATTTGTCAACAGTGCCGTCAGGTTTTAATTTCTTTTTAAGTATCCACTTACAACCTATGGTTTTACAACCAGGAGGAAGGTCTACTAGATGCCACGTTCTATTTGATTCTAAGGAATCCATTTCATCGTTAATGGCTTCTTGCCAAAGGTCAGCATCTAAAGAAGATAACGCTTCTTGAATAGTGGATGGATCATCTTCTAAAGTGTATGCATAAAAATCAGGTCCAAAGTCTTTAGCGGTTCTAACTCTTTTACTTTTCCTAGGTTCAATTGATGTACCATGGTGCACGGTACTAGTAGGTAAATTAGAGCTAGAAGGTAATGAGCTACCCCCACTATTCTTTAATTTAAAAGGAAATTTATTTTCATAAAAATCTACATCATTAGATTCAATAATAACCTGATTTTTCAAATCATAAAATCTATAGGCCTTACTATTAATAGCATATCCGATAAAAACACATTCATAAGCTCTACTAGCAAGCTTAGATCTTTTAGGATCAGGAATACGTACGTAAGAAAGGCACCCCCAAACGCGTAAATAAGAAATATTAGGCCTTTTATTATTTAAAATCTCATAGGGGGATAAATTAGATTTAACCTTAGGCACCCTATTAAGAACGTGACAAACGGTTAATAAAATCTCTCCCCACCAATGTGAGGCAGCCCCCGAATTTAGTAGCGTAGCAACAATTAATTCGGCAAAGGTTCTATTTTTCCTTTCGGCTTTTCCATTCATTTCAGGTGAATATGGAGCAGTCGTCTCATGAATAATACCAAGTGAAGTATAGAGATTTTTAAAATCAGTTGAATCATATTCGGTTCCTCTATCACTCCGAAATCTTTTTATTTTCTTATTAAACTGATTTTCAATTTCTGTAGAAAATATTTTAAACATATCAATTGCTTCACTTTTATTTTTCATAAGGTAAATATAGGAAAAATCCGAATTATCATCAATAAAAGTAATAAAATACCTTTTTCCATTTCTCGTTAAAACACCATCAAATTCACAAATATCCGAATGAATTAATTCAAAAGGTTCAGTTTCTCTTAAAACAGATTTGTGAGGTGTTTTAGTAATCTTTGCTTGGCTACAGAATTCACAATTTTCGAAATCATTTAATGATAAGGGGGGAATAATTTCCAGTTTACTCATGTTCTTAATAAGGCGCTTATTAACATGACAAAGTCTAGCATGCCACACATTAAATGAACAAATCATATAAGCAGAACTAGAAACAACTTTATTAGCATCAACATTCAATTTAAACATCCCATCACAAGCATACCCCTTCCCCACAAATACACCATTCTTAGTAAGAGTAAACAAATCTGCCCCAATAGTTTGAACAAATCCAGCTTTATTAAGGATGTAACCCGAAACAAGATTCTTCCGAATTTCTGGAGTATGCAGAACATCCTTAAGGATGACAGTCTTTCCAGAAGTGAATTTCAACTCGACATCACCCGTCCCAGCAACATTAGTGGTGTGGGAATCACCCAACAACACTTTCTTATCAACAGCATCAGAATAGGTCTTAAATAGAGCACGATCATGGCAGACATGACGAGAGGCGCCAGTATCTACCCACCAACCTTCAGAACCCGATACCAGATTAATTTCTGTTATCATAGCCACTAAGGGCTCTTCTTCAGTAACATTCGCCTGAGGAACTCGGCGTTTGTTTCGACAATTTCTTGCCATATGACCAGGCTTTCCACAGTGATAACAAGAGAACACACTGTTATTATTATTATTATTATTATTATTATTATTAGCCTGGCCATTTCTGTTTTGGTTCTGAGTTTGGTTGTTCCTATTCTGGTTCCCGTACCGGTTCGCATTATTTCCACCGTTCTGATTTTTCATATTTTTCCGGTTCGGCCTTAGTGCAGGAGGGGTGTTGTTTGAGCGATTTTGATTTTGATTACGGTTCTGATTTTTGTTGAAAACAACCAGAACCTCATCATTCCGATCTTGTTTACGGTTTTCCTCCTCAATCCTGAATTTAGTAATCAAACTTTCAAATGAAAACTCTTTAGATTTGTGACGCAAACTATTTTTGAAATCTTTCCATCCAGGGGGTAATTTATCAATCAAAACTGCCACTTGAAACTGGTCATCAAATTTCATCCCTTCAGAAATAATCTCATGTGCAATTTTTTGAAGTTCGTGAGACTGTGTAACAATAGACTTGTCGTCCGTCATTTGATATTTCAGATAACGACTGACAGCGTATTTTTTAGACCCAGCCTCTTCAGTGTCATATTTCTTTTGAAGTGAATCCCAAATTTCTTTTTGCGGATTTGCACGGGAGGTAAACATCATAAAGCTCGTCATGAAGAGCATTCAAGATCAGATTTCTGCATGCATAATCATTGTCTTCCCAAGTTTTGAGAGTCTTATGATCTGCCTCAGAAATCGGATTAAGGAAGGTGGGTTTTTCAGAAACACAAGTAGATTCCACCTTCTTAAGAGTTAAGTAGAAAAACATTTTTTGTTTCCACCTCCTAAAGTGCAAACCCTCAAATTTAAAGGGTTGATTCAATGAGCCAGAAGCAGCAGCTTGATTATGTTCATTAGCCATGACAGCAGTTATACAAAAATAGCAGAATAAAAAATGTCTTAAAATTGTTGGGAAATATAATGAACAGCAGAATCAAAAATAGATTAGGTAGAGAGTACACCGGGTTGAGTCGCGGACTAAGTCGCTCTCTTTAAGACGTTTCGCGGCTCTGCCCGGAATTGTGCTAGCAGTTCTGGAAAATGCCACGCCGTCCCCAGGATGAAACAGCCCAGAAACTCTCTGTACGATCGATGTGCACACTTTCGATCGCTCGACAATAACACTCTTTTAATTGCTCGGGATCGGAAATTTTTTCTACCGCCGGAGGCTAAAATTTTTTCTGCCGGAAAAATATTTTTAGATGGATCTGCCCTTTTCCTTTTTGTTCTCCATTGCTATATATTTTGAAAGCTATTTTTAGATCCGTTTAAAGGAGAAAGTGGGAGACAAAAAAAAAAGCTTTCCGAAAAATCCGCCAGAAAACACGGAGGGAATAATGGAGCGTGTTGAAGGAAAATCGAGGGAGCGTGCGAGGATATTGCGGAGGAAAAGAGGGAGCTGTCTCCCTTTTAATTTTATAATTTATTTTATTTAATAAATAAAATTCTTTAAATGTATTTTGTATAAAAAGATAATACACTACCCAAGCCCAAGCCCAAAGCCCGAGCCCGAGACCGGACCGGGTCTGGTCGGTCGGCGCGCGTGTGGTGAACCACATTCATCCAAGTCCTCACCCAATAGCACAAAAGTCTAATGCCCAAAGGGCTCAAGCCCTTAAGCAAATTCTTCCATATATAAACCCATGAAAGGTTTTATATCTCTCCTATGCGGGACTTGGGATAACATCACATCAACCATCACATCACATTAAATCACCTTGTCTTGGTTTTATTTTTTCTTTAAATACATAAAAACTCCAACAGAAACCAAATGACAAAAGACAAGATGAATTAGGTTCATTTAGATTAACACAGAAACTGTTTTATATTTCCTTTTCAAGCTTAATCCAAATTTTTTAGCAGTTTTGAAATGTTTTAACAGAAGTGGTAAAGAATGCCCAATTCAACTATGAACTAGTTATTGCAATTTTATAAATCATCAGATCATGGTAGTTGATGTGAACTAAATTTAAAATGCGGGACCATATCTTTCTGAAGGGTTCATTTATTTTCTTATGATATATTATATTGAGATAACACAAAAGCAAAGTTCAGAAAAAACGGGAAAAAAAAAAAACTGAGGAACCCAGCCCACTATATGTGCTTCGCTTACTAAACTTGAACATGGCCAGTTTTCCTAAAAAGCCACAATTTTCACAAAAACAAAGGTACGTTAGATAAAAGGTATGGATGATCTCAGTAAACCACTCAACTTTTTGTCCAACTTATCATCATGGTAGTAGCGTTTTTAATAATTAAAACCTTTTTTTTCTTTGTCAAACACACTCTTAAGTGTTATCTTTTACTTTCCTTTACTTCATAGAAGGCAAACCGGTCGCTAGTGAAGCCAAAATCTATATTACGTGGGGGCATGGTATAAAGTTAAATACATTAAATGGTTGGCAAACACTCTTTTAGGTTGTGGTTTATCCTCACATCCAAAAATCATACAACAACAGAGATTGCACCTATTTACACAGCATCAAACTCAATTATCTTTTTCTCTCATTATGATTACTATTCCCATCCACACTGTCTATATATATCGCATGGAAGCTAAATGTGACTCTTATTTTTATGGATCTTTTGTTCAAGGAGAAAAATCATAATTCCACACCAAGTAGTTGTGTTGGAGCAAAGCTCATAGGTTGGTTAATAAGCCATGTATAGTGGCGTAGGCACGGAGAAGCCATGAATTTGGCACAAGGGGGCGAAGCCAATGTTGTCCAATTTGTGGACCACCCCTACGTATTTCGAATTGGGTGGACCAACCTCAAACGAAGATCGTTCATGACCCAAAACACCAACCCTAGCGACCCCTTCTTTTAACTTGCAATGACATACTAAAAAAGACGTATAGTTTCTTATGTACTAACATATACACGTATTATATCAAAAATATCAAGCAATACATTGTAATATGTAATCATGTATATTGTCATCTACCTAATTATATGTTCTAGAATGAATTGCCACCCGAAATAGAGTTCCAACTAAACCTACCCCCGCTGCACCATGTACCTGGCTAGGTATGGTGCCACATACCCATACTAGTACCACGTACATAGCCATTCCACAAATTAGGTAACATAGGGACGAACAATAGTAGTAAACAAAAATTAATTAACCAGAGGAAAAACATGCACAACTATATGAGTCCATTCGGTAAAAAATATTGAAAATGATAAAAATACTACTAATTTTTATGAGAAGTAAGATAAAAGAAAAGTGATTTGAATTTTCCCCTTTCATTTGCTTCTATCATGTCAATGTACCGAAGGATGGAGAAAATGGAAGATTGGCGCCGATACCTAAAGAAAGAAAAAAAGGGACCCAAAACATAAAATCCAAAAAAATAGTACAAACATTTATGCAATCTACTTATTAAATTTAAACTATATCACCTACATATAAGGCATGGAGTTTAACCATCCAATGGAAATATATATTAACAATCAAAAGTATATAAAACAAGTATATCAAATGGAACTTATTAAACTATTTTATTTTTTTATTTACAAAACACCATCACACAATAAATAATTTTAAACAAGTAGTTTTTGTGCACGTGCGTTGTACGTGGTTTTAATACTTGACAAATATCATTAAGTTTATTTATAAATACGTATGTACTCAGAATTAAATAATTAGTATGAAATAAAAATAATAACGAATAAACAAACTATAGTATGAAGTGTAAAATTCAATTGACAATTACAAGAAAATGACATAATCCATCAACTATAGAAAAATATTATAGATACAAGAAAAAAAATTGTCGCCTTGAATTTTTTTAGTACATAGGTAACCAAGTAGACTCTTAATGGTAGATGTAATAGAGTAATATATTTTTACTAAGTTTTTAAAATTGGTAGATTGTTAGTTTTATTAAACGTACGTGGGTTATTATGCACAGTATAGTACCAAACAATAATATAACACTCATATAAATAATAGATTATATAGTGTGATGATGTCTATCATGACCGTTTTACCACAATACCAAATAATAATATAACACTCATACAAATAATATATTATATAACAGCGAAAACATTAAAAGGGTAAAAAAAATAAATTTAACATGAATGTTTTACTGAGTCACAGTTACAATGCATTCAAATTTTTTTATTTGAAAACAAATTTAACATGAATGTTTTGTACCCTTGCGTTGCACGTGATTTAAATACTTGATAAATGTCATTAAGTCTATTAATAAATAATTTGTATGAAATGTGAAATAAAAAAAATAAAAAAAAAATTAATAATAATAATAATAATAATAATAATAATAATAATAATAATAATAATGATAATAATAATAATAAATAAACAAAAACATAGTATCATGTGTAAAGTTCAATTAATAATTAATTATAAGAAAATCATAAAATCGGTCTATTATAGAAAAATGTTGTAGATATATGATAAAAAAAATTATCATGTTAATTCTTTTATTTCTTAGACGCAAGCAGACTCTTAATCAGAGACATAAGAGAGTAATATAGTTTTACTAAGTTTTGTAATTGGTATATAGTTCATTCAAATAAAAGTATGTGAGTTATTGTGCATGTACCAAACAATAATAATATAGAACTTAGATAAATAATAGATTATATAACAAAAGAAATATTAAAATGGTAAAAAAATAAAAATAGTTCACTTACGCATAATTCAAAAGGAAATATTAAATACTATCCACCTCCTCCTCTTTTTTTTTTTTTTTATATGAAGTTTTATACAAAGCACTAATTCAACAAAAACTTTAAATTATTTAATTATTTCAGCCAATAAAATAGAGTTTCAATGTATTTGGAATAATAATACTAATATAAAAATACACAGAGTTATACTATTTAATTTAATGTAAATCTAGCTTAAAATCATTGTTTAATTATTTTAGTAAAATAAAGTAGAGTTTGAATTTATTTAAAATACTAATACTAATATAAAAATATACAGAATTATTCTATTTTATTTAATGTAAATCTAGTTTAAAATCATTGTTTAATTATTTTAGCCAAATAAAGTAGAATTTGAATTTATTTGAAATACTAATATAAAAATATATTGAGTTATACTGTTTTATTTAATATAAATCTTAAAATATTTTGTTTAAATTCAAGGGGCATATTTGTCTTCACAAAAAAGAGAAAAAACACTGAAGTTATTCGTACTTTTATATATAGTATGTGCAGCTGAAAATGCTTTTTAGGAATTTCTTTGTGGTTCACGTCAATCTATACTTCTAATTATCCTAAATATTGTTGATTTGGATCAAGTGTTCATTTAATTATTTATTGATAAACGCGTAATTTTGTAGTCGCTAGCGCTCTTTTGATTGTGTTTATCACGTTTATCTTAGCATAGTTTAATTAAATTAACCCACTTTTGCACACACACTCAAAATATCAAGAATTGCTTTAACATGGCTCAAAGTAGCCTTTTCTAGTGTCTTGAGTGTACCTTCAGGCTATGGAAGCAAGTTGGGAAACTTTGGGAAGGAATCAAAGAAGATAGAAGCCAAAAGAGAAAAAAGAAATTGCCCGAACATGCCCTCTGATCGATCAGAGCCCACCTTTTGAGCCAAAATCTCCCCTCTGATCGATCAAAGGATGCTCTGATCGATCAGAGACCTTCCAGATTGTGCAGTGCAGTCCCCAAAAGCAGCTTTTCTACCTTTTTGATGCTTGGGAACTCCCAAAAAGTGCTGGACTTCCTATTTTTGTTGCAAGCTCAGGTGTTTACCCAGGGGTCCCTTAGAAAGTGTGTTAGAATAGCTATTTTTGGTATTGTTTTGCTTTTCATTTAAATATTTTATTTGTTCTCATTTGGGGATATGTAATTTCTAGATCTATATTAGTTATTTAAGTGGCTTTTCCCTGCACTTTGTTTATTATCTATCACTTGTAAGAAATCTAGAGAGAGAAACTCTTGAGAGAAATGGAAATCCCTTTAATGGTTTTTGTTCTTACAACTATCATGGAGTAGTTTCATTGCTAAGGCTAGAAGATGAAGTTTGCTTTGCATTAATTATGTAAGTTTGTTTCTCATTCCATTGTTCGTATTGTTAAATACTTGTTGAATCCTTCATCTTCTCCATTCAATCAATCATTCATAAGCTAGTAAGATAATCCTCATAAGGTGATTAGACTTTGTATGCCTTGTATACATAGATCTCAAGCATTAATGAGGAGATGATACATTTGTGTATTTCTTATTAGCCTATGTCCATTCCTTCTATGATTGAGATACTTTACATTGCCAAGCATGTTTAGTCTTTGAATATTCATGAAAATACCATAAATTTGATATTCCAATCCTTGAATGCTTTAATGATATGTTGAGTGCTTTCTACACTTTATGTGATTTTGAGACTCAATATTTTCTTAGTTAGAGTGTTGCCAAGGAGGATCTCTTAAGTTTATGCCATAATCAACTACACTAATCACCTTAAGGATTCAATTTGTATTTATCAAATGTGTCTAAACCGGATGATTCAATCTCCACCTAAACCTCCCAATCTTAGACAAATGAAATGTTATGATTTATTGAGCTAAACTTTTTAGTTGGCCATTTTCATAATCAAGTCAATTGCCTAGGGGAAACTAACAATGAATTCTCAATGCCTAGTTTAATTTTATGCCTTTTTTTTTGGTGTATCTCAAATTTGCATCTTGGTTGGACATTATATGGGAATGGATTGCTCTTGCTTCACACCCTTTGTTACAAGATAAAAATGAGGGATACATTTGTGTTGAGTTTTACTTACACCCTTTCTTTATATGGAATTTATATGGGAATGGGTTGCTCTTGCTTCACACCCTTTTGCTTAGAAAAGTGTAAGGTACTCAACACTTAAGAATTGCATTGAGAATTTTGAATGAGATTAATTTTACATAACATTGCAAAGCAAATGAATTCTATAATGCCTTAGCCTTTTCTTATCAATTGATACATCACTTTAATTTTTATTGCAAGACTTTAAAATAAACAACTAAAATCAACCAATCAAATTCTCTTGAACAAAGCCTTGGACTCGTAATCACCACGTCGTCTTTCCGACTATCCTTGTGGTTCGACACTTGGACTTACCAAGTATTATAACTTGATGACCTACACTTGGGTTCCTAAGCACGGAAGTATTTTCGGGTGCGTCATTTATGATATGTTAAATTGAGATAACATGCAAGCAAAGACAAGCAAAGGGGAAAAATAGAGGAAATCATCCCGATACATCTACTTTCCTTACTAACGCCGAAGGAATATCGCGTTGTGTTAGCCCAAGTGCAGGAATGTCAAGTTGTAATATAGTTTCGGAAGTCCGAGTGTCGAACCACAGGGATAGTCGAAAAGGAATGGAATGGATTACATATTTTACGGTTTTCTGGTTTTGTAAATTGGATTGGTTATGAAACAACGTAAATGTAAATTGGTTGTGAAAATTAACAAGAAGCACTAAGGTATTAGGAAGTTAGTTGCAATTTAAGAAACGCTATTTACTAACTCATACAAAGACTTCAACACAAGGTTTTAACAAAATATGGGGAATGTTAGTGCATCTCTCAATAGCAAGGGGTGCGACGCTAGGCGACTCATTCCCGGATCAAAGCTATATCAAGAAAGAGACAAACAACATTCCACCAAAGATGAAGCCATCATTCCTACCTCTTAGCTATGGGTGTGAAGCAAGGCAACTCATTCCCGATGAAGCTAATCCAAGATAGAAATGACAAATTCATCGTAAAAAGATTTAATATAAAGAAAGTGTATGAAATCTCATGATTTAAAGAATGAAAATTAGAAAGTGAATCCCAATAATGAAACGGAACGAAGTTTATGGGCTAAATTCGTCAACTCATTGTTTATCATTTGAGAAAGAAAATAGAGAGTGTAAATATCACATAAGGTGTAAGAAGCACTCAATATATCAAGAAATGAATCAAAGATAAGACAAACAAATTTACAACCCATTCATGGGGTTTTAAGAACTATTCATAATTTCTACGAAGAGGAAAAAGCTCTATGGATGGGGGAAAGAGACAACAAGCTTTCTAGAACCATATAAATATGTTGTATGTTCATTAACAACCAAGAACTAAATATACAAGGCATATAAAGTCTTAACTTAATATGAAGATACCTAGAAAGCTTGAAGGAGTGGAAGATACGGTGAAGAAAATGATTCACAAGTATTTGATAACTTTAAACGTGGATTGAGTTAATAATCACCGAAAACAATATCGCAATCAACCTTCGTAACCTTAGTAATAGACCACTCCATAATAAATGCAAGAACAAATATTATATATGAAGAAATCATCCTTACAAATCAAGAACTTACAAGAGAAAAATGAAGAAAATATACTCTTTTGCTCTCCCTTCTTTCTAGAACTCCCTTGTGTCCAAGACCAATTATCCCTCTTCTCCCTTGATCCCCCTAGACTAAACAATAGCTAAAGGTCTCCTTTAATTAATTAACAAAGCAAGGGAAAATATATAGGAACAAAAGTCCCCAAAATAAGGCTAAAAGTAGTAGTTGGTGGCTGCCCCCGCCAGGCCATGATCGATCATGGCCAACCCATGATCGATCATGGGTCATTCTGCCTGTTGATGATTTGCACCATGATCGATCATGCTTGTGGAAATTCTCCAAATCAGTATTTCTGCGAGCTTTTGACTAGCGCTTGATCACTTCTTTGATGGGCATTGAATCTTAGGCCTATGAACACAAAAAAACACACCTAGCAGGGCGATATTAGAAACAAACTCGCGAAGACACTAATCTCGAGATAAGCGGATAATTAGGCAAAATTAATGCAAATAAACGCGTCAAGTCACTCTGTAAAGGAGTGAACGAATGACAATATTATGCGCTTATCACTTACACAAAATGAGGCCCTTTTATATAAATCGACCAAAAATACTAAATTATTTTTGTGACGCCCCGAAACCTGTTATGGGGTTTGGACCATTGGGACCCAGTTAATTATGGATGCCATAATTAATGACGGCTAATGTGAAATAACTTTACAGTTTTAAAAAGGCATCTTCAAGTATTACTCATCTTTGAAGTGGTATGAGTAAGAAGATTTTTTTGAGAAATATGTTGTACCTACACTTGATTGATAATCCATCCATTGGTAGGTGAATCAAATAAATAATAATTTAATTATTCAAACAAGATTTCATGCATCAAAAATATTTCTAAGAGGTTTTCCATAAACCATTTAATAATTATACAATAAATTAATGTATTTTCAAATACATAGAACATCCAACTTAGGTTTACCCATTATAATAAAGTATATATATATTAATACATAAGGTTATAAAAAGACAATAAATATAAAGTTATCATTCCATCGGAGACAAGATGCGTCTATGGTAATTAGAGGCTTCAATATGTGAGTAACGCGCCAACCCAAATGAGTAGTTGCAATATTGTTTGAAAATGGGAGTGAGCCAAATCTAGGCTCAATGGGAACTATAAGGATCTTGTATATTGAAACACACATAACCATCCACACACATTGTGTTGTAATGAAAACAATACGTAAAATAGTCTTTTATTCTGAAAAATCATCTATTTAGATGTACGTCATATAAATATAGGAAATACCACACTGAGTTTCCACTGACCAAAGATGGGTGTCCAAATTGCTCTGTGAAGTCAACTTGCTATGATGGACCAAAATATATTTAAAGAAACTAATATGTATTTATGCTATGCACACAACATGATGCCCTAACACCAAAATAGGAAACTTGTATATTCAAGTTACCAGTAAAAATACCAACCATAGATAATCATAAAATAATAGTCGGCAGTAGTCTTATACCAATGTATGATATATGTTGCTTTGTCCATTCACATAATATGTGTAACTGGTGGCTTGAATTTGTCTTGGCTACATTCTGTCCATGGGAATAATAATGTAACAGGTAGTTTAGACATGTCCCAATTATGTTCCATCCACAGCCAAGTCTTCCCATATGACATAATAAGTCAACCAGGTATAATAACCTATTGTCAACAGTTGGCTCCCAGAGTCAAGTCCTCTTATAGGATACCCAGTGACAAGCAACCAGAGAAGCACGTCCAACTGGTATAACTATAGTGCTTGGTCAACAATGAAAATTCGTATAGAAGTCTCAAACTATATGAGATATAATTTATCACTAATCCTAACCATAGGGAAAATATACAAACCTTCCATAGGTGTAGGTTTCTCTTCAAATCTCAATCCATAATTATAGTTAACCAAATCCTATATTAAACCCACATTTGATACATTTATAAGCATATATATGTTTGTATCCATAATGTTACAAAATTGTGGGTTTAAACTAGCTTATGCAAGCCATGTATATCATCCATAACTCCACAAGGTACTCATATATATATATATGTGTGTGTGTGTTAGAAACTATGTCCATCCTAACCCACATTAAATCTATTTATAATCGTGTACAAGCATATTTACGAAACCATTTATGTTATGGTGGGCTTTAGGTCCAATTATGTGAAATCATAACATACAAGTGAGGATTTTGGTTTGATCATCAATTTGAAGTTATATTAAGCATTTATATATCGAAAGAAACCATAAAGTACATCCCAAAGCCATGCATGCTAGCAAATGTAAACCCGTATAAAATCCCCAATTTTAGCATAAAATTCACATGCAACAAGTAATGGTTGAAAATAAAGTTTTTATACTAGTGTCCACACCTCAAGAGTGCTAGATTTATAAGATTGAATTGTTGAAGAAGTGTGTTGATGGCTGAACACTCCTAAGTTCTAACCCCTCTAATCCCCAAGTAAAGGAATGAGCAAAGATAGAGAAGAAAGTGAAATCCTAGCTTGAATCTTCAATTTAAAGTACTTGATCCTTGAAAACCGTACCAAATCACATATTCATTCTCTCTTTAAGAGCTTTCAGCTGTTGTGGGGAAGATATGACGAGTTTTTGGTGTATGGGATTTTATTTTGTGGGAAAATCAGGTCAAAACCAATTGCGTTGGGTCAACCCGATTTGCCAAATGTTTTTAGCACACTGTTCATATTTTGAGCATATCTTCTCGCTCAAAACCTAGATTTGAGTGATCGTTATATCAACATAAAGAGAACTCAAAGAGCTACAACTTTCCTTGGAGTATCTCTAAATCATGGATGGATTAATACCAAAAATGCATAGAACCTGGTAGTATGCCAAAATATGCTGCTGCACTCTAGTACGATAAGATTTTGCTAATCGGCTTATTTTGCACGCAATGGATTGAATCTTAATCAAGAAAAGAAAGTTGTAGAATATTTCAAAATCCAACCAATGGCATAAATAGGGATTCATTTGGACATCGTATGAGGAAGTTATGATCTTTCAAACTTAGGGAAAAACTCATTTTGCCGATAAGGTCAATTCTCACCGGTGAGGCTATCAAATTCATCATGGTTTTCCGAGATGTGTTTCAACTATGCACACATATATAATATCACTAATTTGACATGGAAGAAATGTTGAATAACGTTGAATCCGCATAAAGATGTCCAGAATGAAAAATGGCTACCCGAAGCAAATTTAGTACTAAAAATGCGACTAAGGAACGATTGGACGTCTAAAACTCATTTGGACAGTCGAATTGCGACTGTACACACAGGTGTATTATAATTAATAGAACCTATGGAAGCTGTTCGTCTTATAAAAGTATGCCCACAATCAAATTTGACCACTCAAAGCCAAGTAAGAGAATAAATCACGCTTAACGGTTTACTATCTCAATACTCAATCCGATATTCGATACATGGCGCAATTATGCACTCAAGACTAGTCACATTAATTGGATGTGTAGGAGGTATTTGAACCATAAAAATCGTCCTAGGTCCAAAACTCACTACCCAACGCACAACTAGGGTGAGGATTGTCCGGGCAATCGGGCCATGGACGTTACAATTTTATAACACAACAAAGGTTATATTAATTCGACTTTCTTTATATATATTGTGCTTTTATGTTTATGTAAGAGGGAGATATATATATATATATATGTAAAGAGGCGTGGGGGAGATAGACCGGGAGAAATAGAGAGAAAAAAGAGAGATAAGATTTTTTTAGGAGAGGAGCAACTCAAACAGGGGAATTAAAGAGATGTCTGTATAAAAAAACAAGAGAAGGAGATTGGAAATATAAAATAGGACAAGGGAAAAATTAAATATGAGTTGATATGGTACTAAAGCGACAACCTTTTGAACATATCTACGCTCTCTTCATGTATTTTAAGCCTAAAATATCTCTTGAGGCTTTCCTCATAACAGGCGCAATTGACTCCTAAAATTTGTACAAAGTCTTCTTTTATTCTTTTAATTGTGCACGTGAACTACATGTTATACAGCAGAGCAGTTGATTTTGCAAACAAAAATACTTTTGTTAATACGTGCCGGTGCGGACATCCACTAATTAATTTACGTAAATTTGAGTTACGGAGATGTGCTATGTATGTGTGTTAATTGTTTTTTTTAGTAAAAAATTTATTTACATCACATATGGTATTTTAAATGTGATATAAATGTAGAGTTCTTAAGAAATTGACATGTGTACATATCTTGTCAAAATGGGCTCCATTTTTATATAGTTTTAGTAGATTATTATTATTATTATTTTTATTATTATTATTATTATTATTATTATTATTATTATTATTATTGATTCATATTAAGTGGTATTCGGGTTATCTTTCGCACACCTCGAATAATTCTCTTCTGGAGCTTAGATAACGCTTGCTACTAATCACGCAATGTTTTTCATTATTATGTATATATATATTATATTTGACTAAGATTTAAGACACATTTAATCTTGATCTTTAAATAATTAATTATCACGTATTTTCATTGTAACATTCTATTGAAAGAAATAAAAAAAAATTAAAGATAATAGAGAGGAATCAGGTTCAAGCATTTCATACGTTCAACCTTCACCGGAAAAGGTACTTTAGATGCACTTTCCATTTCGTTAATTTTTAAGATTTGTGTTTCCACTTTATTAATGAACTAAACAAAAGAACAACTTTTCCAGCCAGCCAAGTAAAAGAAGAATTAACAAAAGATAAAACTTTTACAGCCAGCCAGCCAAGTAAAAGTTTTATTTTTCAAAAATAAAACTTTTGAAAAATAGGTTTTTGGTGTTTGGGGTTTTAATTTGGAGGAAAATCGGGTCCAAACCAGTTGGGTCCGGACTAATGTCGACAGAGAATTAAACATTGTGATGAAATATTTTTGTACCCTTCAATATCGTGTTTGTTTTTAGATCCAAAGGAGAAAATTAACCTATAAATAATCTAATTACTTATGGTGTTGTATCTCTTTTATATGAATTTGTGTTCATCTTGAAAAATATCTCTCTTGGAAAACCTTTAGCTACATAAAGGGTTGTGGTGGGAGGTTCTTGTGAGGAAATGGCAATGACTGTATTAGATAAAAGTTAATCAGAACGGCCATCTACTTTAAAACTAATGACCCATATTTAACTCTATTCAAGAGTAACTTTCGTCACTCCGGAGGAGCCTGGAACCTGTTTATCGTGAAAAGTTATCGCCACATGCAAAAGATATTTTGTGACGAAAGTGTTCCACTCTCATCGACCTAGTGAAATAATTTTCTTTGGCGAGCAAAGTACAATATATTCTTTCATCTATCTAGTAAAAAATCATTTTTATTTTTTATTCCAGCTCTAAACGTTGGGTGTCTACCAAAAAAGGTTGTTAAAAGGTGAATTAAAGGGTGATATTTCCAACACCATTCAGAGAAAATTGATAGCTTGGGGACTAAAATAGAAAGCACTTGTTATTTTAAAAAGTCAACACAACTCATAGAAAAGGATCCTCTTTAGGTGATACTTGGTCTCTTACATTTCTTTATAGACATGTTCTATTGTTTGAATCATTCAATTTATTTATTTTTCTGTAGTTGGTGAAATATATACTGAACAACTATGTATATGAAATTGACTGAAATTTTTTGACGTGTTAGCGGACAAGTGGCAATTACTATTACCAGGGCGCGCAGTGCATATATATATATATGTTTGTATATTATGCTTCAAGCACAATACATTATTCTAGTTATAGCAATCTCTGCTCTGGTAATAGTTGCAATTATTGCCTAGCAAATTTCTAAAAATTTATTAATGCATTATGTAGCATTCATGCTTAGCGTAAAATGAGAAGTCTAATACACTGCTCTGGCTTGAAGGCAAAAGATAAATTCACTTTGAATAGGAGCACAATTTTATTTTGAAAAAATATATATATATATATATTATCATCCTCCGGCCCTGTGAAACTGGTAAGTCTTTAGTTTTTGGAAATTTGCAAAGAGTTGCTTACAAAAGAACAGATACATATATGCTGCATTTGTATTAATCCCGTGAGACTCAAACATAAGAGATTTCTATGTTTGGGCAGGATCCTTTACCACCCAATTCAAATCCACTCACTTAGAGATCATAGTGATGATCTTGTTTGAAAGCAAAACAATGTTTTTATGAAAATATATAAAATATTTTATTAAAATATATGGCAACAGAATTTATTTGTTCAAAGAAAAATTATATATGGAAGTGTGTTAGTAACATGTAACGCCATATTCCGCACCAGTATATCAAGGAAAATTATACCACGATAAATAAATATTTAGTGAAGAAAGTTCTCACCTCTGATCTAGTAAATTTTGTTTTATTTTACTTTTTGTAGCAGGATTGCTCTTGTAAATCTAAAATAAAAAAATGGGTACCTATAAAAAGAATGTTAAAAGGTGAATTAAAATAAGGGTACTTCTTTCAGCACCCTTGACTCCTTGAGAAAAACTCAAAAAAATTATAGCTTGGCAGCTTAATACGAAACATTGTGTCATCACTATTATATTGAAATAAACCGGAATGTATTGGAAATGTTTTGCCGAGTGGGTGCAACAACATGAGTGTGGTAGGACCGACATTGGAAATATTTAAGGTTAACAATTTCGACCACTATTTTTCCAAAGAGTGGGCGAGTTCGTCACAAATGAGACCGTCATGTTTCATTATACATAGAAGGATTAGAGTAAGGTATGGACCCCCCTTGTACAGCTTTTTCTGTTTTTCCTACCTGGCATTTTGAGTAAATTTACATTGCTATGCTATACACCTCCCACGTAGTTTTGACTTAATTGGTTTTTAGGGTGCTTTCGATAACTTAAATGTAAAAAAAATTAACTATATTCCATGAACTATTTTACATGGAAAGCAAAGGCGCAATTGTAATTGCTAGAGTATAATTTATCAATTGTTAAAGCAGTTTGTATATATATATGCTTGTACATTATACTTTTAGTACAATAGATTACTCTAGCAATAGTAATTTTTGCTTTGACAAAAACAATTATGCACCAAAGCAAGTACTTAACTGAGGGAGTAACCTCTAGGGAGTGGTCGTTTTAATTGAATGGGAAACGAGAGAATGAAAATTAATTCCATGGAAATGTTAAACACCAATTATGACGGAAAATTTTAATATTGCTGCCCCACATGCACGTCTACTTGATTCCACGGAATATTAAACAACAATCAATTGTGTTAATTTACTTTAGAAAGTAATTATATAATGACCACAAGAATCATTCAATTTATTCATATTTCTTTATAAACAAGTTGTGTTGTTTGAATTATTAAATTTATTTATTTTTCTCTAGTTGCAAAAAGATATTCTAAGCAACTATGCAAAAATATATTTCCTCCCACCAACTCAATTAATATTTAATAATTATTCGTGTTCATCCCCCATGTGAAACCTGCTAAGTCGTTGAGTTTTTGAAAGTTCCAAACAATTGCATAAAAAAGAAAATGCGTATATGCTGTACAATTATTATAATCAACATATGGTTGACTGACAGGCTTTTGCTTAGCTGCATTATTATAATTATTAATTAAGTGATGCATTATTCGATAATTGTTATTGTTGCTTATCTCCCCATTGTGAAATCAATTTACATTCAAACTAAATCAATATTCGATAATTTTCATTGTTGTTTATCCCCCTTTCTGAAACTGCAGGCAAGCCCTCTCATAGTTCTCTAATTCACTGCAGCCACTTTTTCTCGATCCCAATTATCTTTCCTTGCAACATGGCAGAATCATTTGTCTTTCAAACCACTGGACAGATCTTGGGCAAGTTATCCTCTCTCGCATTTCATGAGATTGGATTAATATGGGGTGTGAAAAAAGATTTCAAAAGACTCCAACTCACGGTATCCGCAATCAAAGCCGTTCTTCTGGACGCTGTGATAAACGCGTAATTTTGTAGTCGCTAACGCTCTTTTGATTGTGTTTATCGCGTTTATTTTAGCCTAGATTAATTAAATTAACCCACTTTTGCACACACACTCAAAATATCAAGAATTGCTTTAACATGGCTCAAAGTAGCCTTTTCTAGTGTCTTGATTGTGCTCATAGATTTTGGAAGCAAGTTGGGAAGCTTTGGGAAGGATTCAAGAGAGATAGAAGCCAAAAGAGAAGAAAAAAAGTCTCCCGAAGTCTCCTCTGATCAATCAGAGGAGCCTCTGATTGATCAGAGGCCACCTTTTAATGCAAACATGCCCTCTGATCGATCAGAGGGTGCTCTGATCGATCAGAGCCCACCTTACAAGCCAAAATCTCCCCTCTGATCGATCAGAGGATCCTCTGATCGATCAGAGACCTCCCAGAATGCACAGCACAGCCCCCAAAAGCAGCTTTTCTCCTCTTTTGATGCATTGAAACTCACCAAAAGTGCTGGACTTTCCATTTCTAGATAGGATGAGGTGCTTACCCATTGGGTTCTTTAGAAAAGTGTACTAGAATACCCATTTTTGGGCATTGCTCTCCCATTATTTATTGGCTCTTTGTCCCTCATGTAAAGGAGGCAATTTTCTAGATCTAGATTCAAGTAATATAAGCACTATTTTCCTGCACTTTGTTCATTATCTATCACTTGTAAGAAATCTAGAGAGAGAAACTCTTGAGAGAAATGGAAATCCCTTTAATGGTTTTTGTTCATACAACTATCATGGAGTAGTTTCATTGCTAAGGCTAGAAGATGAAGTTTGCATTGCATTAATTATGTAAGTTTGTTTCTCATTCCATTGTTAGTGTTGTTAAATACTTCTTGAATCCTTCATCTTCTCCATTCAATCAACCATCCATAAGCTAGTAAGATAATCCTCATAAGGTGATTTGACTTTGTATGCCTTGTATACATAGATCTCAAGCATTAATGAGGAGATGATGCACTTGTGTATTTCTTATTAGCCTATGTCCATTCCTTCTATGATTGAGATACTTTACATTGCCAAGCATGTTTAGTCTTTGAATATTCATGGAAATACCATAAATTTGAGATTCCAATCCTTGAATGCTTTAATGATATGTTGAGTGCTTTCTACACTTTATGTGATTTTGAGACTCAATATTTTCTTAGTTAGAGTGTTGCCAAGGAGGATCTCTTAAGTTTATGCCATAATCAACTACACTAATCACCTTAAGGATTCAATTTGTATTTATCAAATGTGTCTAAATCGGATGATTTAATCTCCACCTAGACCTCCCAATCTTAGACAAATGAAATGTTATGATTTATTGTGCTAAACTTTTTAGTTGGCCATTTTCATAATCAAGTCAATTGCCTAGGGGAAACTAACAATGAATTCTCAATGCCTAGTTTAATTTTATGCCTTTTCTTTTGGTGTATCTCAAGTTTGCATCTTGGTTGGACATTATATGGGAATGGGTTGCACTTGCTTCACACCCTTTGTTACAAGATAAAAATGAGAAATACATTTGTATTGAGCTTTACTTACACCCTTTCTTTATATGGCATTTATATGGGAATGGGTTGCTCTTGCTTCACACCCTTTTGCTTAGAAAAGTGTAAGGTACTCAACACTTAGGAATTGCATTGAGAATTTTGAATGAGATTTATTTTACATAACATTGCAAAGCAAACGAATTCTATAATGCCTTAGCCTTTTCTTATCAATTGATACACCACTTTAATTTTTATTGCAAGACTTTAAAATCAACAACTAAAATCAACCAAACAAATTCTCTTGAACAAAGCCTTGGACTCGTAATCACCGCATCGTCTTTCCGACTATCCTTGTGGTTCGACACTTGGACTTACCAAGTATTATAACTTGA
The DNA here is from genome assembly GCA_021464415.1 of Lonicera japonica. NCBI lineage: Eukaryota > Viridiplantae > Streptophyta > Magnoliopsida > Dipsacales > Caprifoliaceae > Lonicera > Lonicera japonica. The sequence continues at coordinate 41,562,231 of CM038467.1, forward strand.
CGACCTACACTTGGGTTCCTAAGCGCGGAAGTATTTCGGGCGCGTCAAGTTTTTGGCGCCGTTGCCGGGGATACGGCGAAAGACGGATTACGGGTTTTGTACAAAAATCCGCTTTGTAAGTATTTCTTCTCCCTTTGTGAATAAGTTTTTCTTGCTTATTATTTTCTTCTTTTATAGGTGGCAATTTTCTTTAAGATCACCTTCCCGGGCTTATGCTCGGGGACTTGTACATTGATCTTCGAATAAGTCCACCAAGAGGCCAACCACCACCAAGGCATCCTTCTCCATCACCTCTTCCATCCGAGATGGATAACGAAGACATTGAGTCAAATGCCGGAGAGAACAATGATCACAATCGTCCGGTCCGCACAATGCGAGATTACCTTCAACCTCCTAGAGGCACTTCAAACTCTTGCATTGTCATTCCCGCAGGACAAGCCGGAACATTTAATCTCAAACCGGGCATGTTGCAACATATACCATCATTTCATGGTATGGATTCCGAAAACCCGTACTTGCATTTAAAAGATTTTGAGGAAGTTTGCTCTACTTTTAGAGAAACTAACACAAATGAGGAAGTAATGAGGTTAAAACTTTTTCCATTCTCTTTAAAGGATAAAGGCAAAATATGGCTCAATTCTCTACGTCCCAATTCCATTCGAACTTGGCAAGAATTGCAAACCGAATTTTTAAAGAAATTCTTTCCTGTTCATCGAACCAATGCTTTGAGAAGGCAAATTTCAAACTTTTCTCCTAAAGAAAATGAAAGTTTTTACAAGTGTTGGGAAAGATACAAAGAACTTTTGAATTCTTGCCCCCATCATGGACATGAGACATGGAGTATTGTGAGCTATTTTTACGAATCACTCACGCCCGCCATGCGCACGTTTGTGGAAACTATGTGTAATGGAAATTTTTTGAGCAAAAGTCCGGAGGAAGCTTTGTTGTACTTTGATGAAATAGCCGAAGGTGCCCAAAATTGGAACACCTACACGGATGAGGTTAAGGGTAAAGTTTCCGAGAGAGGGGGTTTGTACCAATTGTCAAAAGGTGATGACATTGAGTTAAAATTTATGCAATTGTCAAAGAAGGTCGAAGCCATGGAGTCTAGTAAAATGAGAGAAGGTAGTGTAGGTACTAGTACCATTTGTGTCATTTGTGAGAAGGTGGGACATTCCACGGAGGAATGTCACACAATTCCGGCCTTCAAAGAGGTCCTTCAAAGTCCCTCACAAGTGAATGCTATGAACTCATACTCTAGGCCACACAATGACCCATTTTCTCAAAGGTACAATGAAGGGTGGAGAAATCATCCTAACTTTAGTTGGGGGGGAAACCAAAATGCTCATGCGAATTCAAATTCCTACCAACAAAGACCACCTCCACCCCAAAACAACTCTTTTGGTCAAACTAACCCAAACCCAAATTCAAATTTGGAGTCTCTTTTGCGGCAATTTATAGACAAGACCGATAGAGAGGTTAGTGATTTGAAAACCCAAATGTCCAAACTCACAACCGCGTTGTCCACCCAAGAAAAAGGAAAATTTCCATCCCAACCCTTAGCCAATCCCCGAGGCCAAGCTTTAGTGATCAATGAGGGTGAATCGAGTGGAAATATTGAGGAGTTGAAATCCATCACCATCCTTAGGAGTGGGAAAGAGATTGACAAAACTATAGTTCCTAAGGCCAAAAAGCCGGTGGACATAGCCGAGTCAAGTCCAGTTGAGGAGATCACCTTAGAGGAGAGAATGAGGGAAGAAGAGAAAGTTGGAAAAGAGGATTTAGAGAAAATCAAGAATAGTGTCAAAGTCCCTTTTCCGGAGAGGTTATCTCAACCTTTTAAGGAGACCCGAAATGCCGAAATTCTTGATGTGTTTAGGCAAGTCAAGATCAACATTCCTTTGCTTGATGCGGTCAAGCAAATACCTTCATATGCTAAATTTCTCAAGGATTTGTGTACCACCAAAAGAAGGTTGAATGTTAAGAAAAAGGCGTTTATGATGGAGCAAGCGAGCTCGATCATGCAAGGCACTCGCATTCCAAAATTTAAAGATCCCGGTTGCCCAACAATTTCATGTTTGATTGGTAATTATCGTATAAAGAATGCCTTGCTTGATTTGGGAGCTAGTGTCAATGTACTTCCATTTTCGGTCTACCAACAATTGGGTTTAGGAGAATTGAAACCCACGAAAGTCACGATCCAATTGGCGGATCGATCGGTCAAGATTCCAAGGGGAATTGTAGAAGACGTGCTAGTTCAAATTGATAAATTCTATTTTCCCGTGGATTTCATAGTTCTTGACATGCAACCGGTATCCAATCCCGGAAATGAGATTCCCGTAATTTTGGGAAGACCCTTTCTTGCAACATCAAATGCCATCATCAATTGCAAGAATGGGATTGTAAAATTGGCCTTTGGAAATATGACTCTTGAGCTCAACGTGTTTTCAATAAGTAACAAACAAGATGATTTTGATGATGAAATTGAACATGTCAACATGATAGAGTCATTAATACAAGACCATTTTTCTTTCACTTATGAATCGGAATCATTGGAGGATTTGCTAACCACTCCCAATGATCCCGAGGAATGTGTGCATTTGTTTTCTTTGGATGATAGGCACAAGGAAGAACTCTTGAAGAATGAAGAAAATGCACAAGTGGAACCGCCAAAGCTTGAAGGAAAGATGGAGCTCAAGCCTCTTCCTAGCAATTTAAAGTACGCTTTCCTAGGTGCTTTTGAAACTTACCCCGTGGTAATTTCTTCCGAACTCTCAAATGATCAAGAGGAACGGTTGGTAAGTATGCTAAGTAAGTATCGAAAAGCTTTTGGGTGGAAGTTAGCCGACCTCCAAGGAATTAGTCCATTGATTTGCACTCACAAAATTCACTTGGAGGAAGGTGCAAAGCCATCAAGACAATTTCAACGCCGGTTAAACCCTCACATGCAAGAAGTAGTAAGAACCGAGGTGTTGAAATTGCTTGATGCCAAGATCATCTATCCAATTTCGGATAGCAAATGGGTGAGTCCGACCCAAGTTGTACCTAAAAAATCCGGACTTACGGTAGTAAAGAATGAAAATGATGAGTTAATACCTCAAAGAGTCACCACCGGGTGGCGAATGTGCATAGACTACCGTAAGTTAAACGAAGTCACTAGAAATGACCATTTCCCACTCCCGTTTTTAGATCAAACACTTGAAAGAGTAGCGGGTCATGAGTTCTATTCTTTCTTAGACGGATTTTCCGGGTACAACCAAATCGAAATTGATCTTGAGGACCAAGAAAAAACAACCTTCACATGTCCGTTTGGTACTTTTGCTTATCGAAAAATGCCTTTTGGTTTGTGCAATGCACCGGCCACTTTTCAAAGATGTATGTTGAGCATTTTTATTGATATGGTAGAGAAAACTCTAGAAGTTTTTATGGACGATTTTACCGTTTACGGTAAGTCGTTCGATAATTGTTTGCTCAATGTTGAACATGTGTTAGCAAGGTGTATCGAGAAGCAACTCGTCCTCAATTGGGAGAAATGCCACTTCATGGTGACAAAGGGAATTGTATTGGGCCATGTTATATCGGGCAAAGGCATTGAAGTAGACAAGGCGAAAATCGAGCTTATCTCAAAGCTCCCCACCCCCAAGTCAATCAAGGATGTTCGTTCATTCTTGGGGCATGCCGGATTCTACCGAAGGTTCATTCAAAATTTTAGCACCATTGCTAAACCCATGTGCAAGTTGCTCTTGAAAGATGCCCCATTTGAATGGACCAAGGAATGTGAAGAAGCCTTTGTAAAACTCAAACACATGCTCACTACGGCACCCATCATGCAAACCCCCGATTGGAGTTTGCCATTTGAACTCATGTGCGACGCAAGTGACTATGCCGTTGGGGCGGTCCTCGGTCAAAGAAAAGACAAAAAGCCCGGAGTCATTTACTATGCGAGCCGAACTCTCAATGAGGCTCAAATGAACTACACCACCACCGAGAAAGAACTCTTGGCTATTGTCTTTGCCCTCGACAAATTTCGATCTTACCTCATTGGATCACCTATTGTCATTTTCACCGATCATGCGGCCCTCAAGTATCTTTTCACAAAGAAAGATGCAAAGCCAAGGCTTCTAAGATGGATTCTTCTCCTACAAGAATTCAATCTTTTCATAAAGGATAAGAAGGGTGTCGAAAATGTGGTGGCGGATCATTTATCTCGCCTTTCATTCACCGACCACATTGAAGAGAGTGCTATTAAAGACTCTTTTCCGGATGAGCAACTATTCACAATCTCCTCTTCACCATGGTATGCCGATATCGTGAATTATCTTGTCACCGGAAAGTTGCCAAGCCATTGGAATGCCCAAGATCGAAGAAAATTCTTGTCCGAGGTCAACCGGTTCTATTGGGATGACCCGTATTTGTTCAAGTATGGGGCGGATCAAATCATTCGCCGATGTATTCCCAATGACGAGTTCGAAAGAGTTCTAAGCTTTTGCCATAATGAAGCTTGTGGTGGACACTTTTCGGCCAAGAAGACGGCCGCTAAGATCTTACAATGTGGCCTTTATTGGCCAACAATGTTCAAGGATGCCCACGCCTTTTGCAAAGCTTGCCCGAGATGCCAAATGCTTGGAGGAATCACAAGAAAAAGCATGATGCCTCTCAACCCGATCCTCGTGGTTGAAATCTTCGATTGTTGGGGCATTGACTTCATGGGACCGTTCCCATCTTCTTTTGGTAATCTCTATATCCTTCTTGCGGTTGATTATGTTTCCAAATGGGTGGAGGCCTTAGCTTGCAAAACAAATGATCACAAAGTTGTGATCCGATTTTTAAAAGATAATATTCTTGCAAGATTTGGCACCCCAAAGGCAATAATAAGTGATGGAGGCTCACATTTTTGCAACAAACCTTTTGAATCATTAATGCAAAAATATGGTGTAAACCATAAAGTGTCCCTCGCTTATCATCCACAAACAAACGGGCAAGCGGAGCTTGCAAACCGAGAGATAAAACAAATCTTAGAAAAAACGGTAAATCCGAATCGCAAAGATTGGTCATTGCGACTAAACGATGCTCTTTGGGCTTACCGAACCGCTTTCAAAACAACTCTCGGGATGTCGCCATATCGCATTGTGTATGGCAAGCCTTGTCACTTGCCCGTTGAATTGGAACATAAATCGTTTTGGGCAATAAAATTGTTGAATAGTGGTTTCGAGGAATCCGGTAAAAATCGGATGTTGCAAATAGAGGAATTGGAAGAATTGAGGAGGGACGCGTATCAAAATTCAAAATTAAGCAAGGAAAGAGCGAAAAAATTTCATGATAAATCGATTTTAAGAAAAGATTTCAAACTTGGTCAAAAAGTCCTTGTTTATGATACGCGTCTCCACCTTTTTCCCGGAAAATTAAAGTCTCGTTGGACCGGCCCTTATATTGTCAAGCATGTATTTCCATTTGGGGCCGTGACGGTGGTTGATCCAAAAACGAGTTTCGAATTCAAGGTTAACGGGCAAAGATTGAAATCGTTTTTGGAAATTCCAACGCTAGAGGAATCCACCCCTCTAAGCGACCCGACCTACGCCTAATAAGCGTAGGTCATGTTTGTATATAATTTTTGTTTATTTTCTGGAGTTTTAGGAGCATCGTCACACTTCGGGAAAGTTCAGGGACTAAAATGCAAAAACAGCAAACTTGGAGGTACTAGAGTGAATGGACCAAAAGCCAAAAAATCAAAGTTTCAAAAAAATTTTGAGTGTTCTGCCGTGCCTCTGATCGATCAGAGGGGATTTTCTCCTGAAAAAAAAAAAAAAAAAAAAAAAAAAAAAATTTAAAAAAAAATTAAAAAAATTTTTGGGTCCAAACAGCTCCTTTCTCCTCCTAACTTTGAAACTCCATTTTTATTTTTTATTTTGCTTTATTTTCTTTTTGGGTTATTGGATTATCTAAACATAACTATTTGAGATAGTTTGAGCTTGAATTTTGCATGTTATGTTTGACTAATGCTAACCCGTTATTTTTAGATTTTTGTATATATAGTAGCTTTGAAATTGATCCTAGCTTCTTTTTGGAGAAATTGGAAAGCAATTTTCCAAGAATTCACCCATTTCCGTCTTCAAAAGCATTGAGGACAATGCCAACTTTAAGTTGGGGGGTGAGCACTTTCAAATCTCTAATTCTCAAGCATGCTTTCTTCCATGTTAATTTTCTCCAAGCTAGGATCTATTTCACCATCTTATCGAAGTTTGAAAATGATGATCAATTTTTTTTTAGAATTGTCCATGAATTGATGGTTTTTGGCATGAAATTCTTGTTTTGGATAGGTAGTTGAGTAATAATCTCTATGGCATTGCTTCATTTAGATTCTTGAGCCTTGTAGTTTCCTATGAATATGCATAATGTTGTGGCTTGATTTAGTCTTTGGTATCACATAGAGTGATTTTCATCTTGTGTAGAGAGAAGTAATGTTCAAATGCAATAAAAGCTCTTTCGAAAAGATCCTCCTTAGAGGGGACACATGCATGGCACTTACAAAAAAATTGAAAACTTGGATGACTTTTAAACTTAATATTGACTTTAAGCTTCACTTGACTAAATTCATAAGTCATTTTGTCTAATATTAAGGATAGGCAAAGGTTGCCATATGGAAAAAGGGTGAATAGCTTCCTTTGTGCATTTGAAAAGAAAAGAAAAGAAGAAGCTATGAATGCAAAATCACAAAGTGAGACCGCTGCCCTCCATAGAGATGCAAACCACCTTGAGCTAATTTAGCAAAAAGTCCAAGTAAAAGATAAAGAAAAGTGCTTAAAATTGACAAAGTTCTTGAGCTTTTGTTTTTGAAAGATTTCTCTCTTCCACTATTGATGAATAGAACTATTTGTGATTAAGAATGATTGTGTCAAAGATCCATATGCATAGTGTGTTCATATGGGAATGTGGAGCTAGTTTCTAAAGGAGATTGTAAGCAATGGAGATCGTTATTCAAATGCCAACATTCCGAAAATTGTAATAGTAATGCCAAACACTTGAATCAATTCATGGAAATGCTTCAATTCTACTACTTAGAGTTCAAACTTCGGATGTTTGTGGGTATCATCACTGTAAACCCTCACGAGACACAACTCGTCTTCTAGGGGAACTTAGGAGTTCAAAGGCTTAATGCATGTGCTAAATGCATTTTCGGATATTATACATAGCTATTTTTATTTTGCTTGCTAAGGGACTAGCAAGAGTTTAGTTGGGGGGTGTTGATAAACGCGTAATTTTGTAGTCGCTAACGCTCTTTTGATTGTGTTTATCGCGTTTATTTTAGCCTAGATTAATTAAATTAACCCACTTTTGCACACACACTCAAAATATCAAGAATTGCTTTAACATGGCTCAAAGTAGCCTTTTCTAGTGTCTTGATTGTGCTCATAGATTTTGGAAGCAAGTTGGGAAGCTTTGGGAAGGATTCAAGAGAGATAGAAGCCAAAAGAGAAGAAAAAAAGTCTCCCGAAGTGTCCTCTGATCAATCAGAGGAGCCTCTGATTGATCAGAGGCCACCTTTTAATGCAAACATGCCCTCTGATCGATCAGAGGGTGCTCTGATCGATCAGAGCCCACCTTACAAGCCAAAATCTCCCCTCTGATCGATCAGAGGATCCTCTGATCGATCAGAGACCTCCCAGAATGCACAGCACAGCCCCCAAAAGCAGCTTTTCTCCTCTTTTGATGCATTGAAACTCACCAAAAGTGCTGGACTTTCCATTTCTAGATAGGATGAGGTGCTTACCCATTGGGTTCTTTAGAAAAGTGTACTAGAATACCCATTTTTGGGCATTGCTCTCCCATTATTTATTGGCTCTTTGTCCCTCATGTAAAGGAGGCAATTTTCTAGATCTAGATTCAAGTAATATAAGCACTATTTTCCTGCACTTTGTTCATTATCTATCACTTGTAAGAAATCTAGAGAGAGAAACTCTTGAGAGAAATGGAAATCCCTTTAATGGTTTTTGTTCATACAACTATCATGGAGTAGTTTCATTGCTAAGGCTAGAAGATGAAGTTTGCATTGCATTAATTATGTAAGTTTGTTTCTCATTCCATTGTTAGTGTTGTTAAATACTTCTTGAATCCTTCATCTTCTCCATTCAATCAACCATCCATAAGCTAGTAAGATAATCCTCATAAGGTGATTTGACTTTGTATGCCTTGTATACATAGATCTCAAGCATTAATGAGGAGATGATGCACTTGTGTATTTCTTATTAGCCTATGTCCATTCCTTCTATGATTGAGATACTTTACATTGCCAAGCATGTTTAGTCTTTGAATATTCATGGAAATACCATAAATTTGAGATTCCAATCCTTGAATGCTTTAATGATATGTTGAGTGCTTTCTACACTTTATGTGATTTTGAGACTCAATATTTTCTTAGTTAGAGTGTTGCCAAGGAGGATCTCTTAAGTTTATGCCATAATCAACTACACTAATCACCTTAAGGATTCAATTTGTATTTATCAAATGTGTCTAAATCGGATGATTTAATCTCCACCTAGACCTCCCAATCTTAGACAAATGAAATGTTATGATTTATTGTGCTAAACTTTTTAGTTGGCCATTTTCATAATCAAGTCAATTGCCTAGGGGAAACTAACAATGAATTCTCAATGCCTAGTTTAATTTTATGCCTTTTCTTTTGGTGTATCTCAAGTTTGCATCTTGGTTGGACATTATATGGGAATGGGTTGCACTTGCTTCACACCCTTTGTTACAAGATAAAAATGAGAAATACATTTGTATTGAGCTTTACTTACACCCTTTCTTTATATGGCATTTATATGGGAATGGGTTGCTCTTGCTTCACACCCTTTTGCTTAGAAAAGTGTAAGGTACTCAACACTTAGGAATTGCATTGAGAATTTTGAATGAGATTTATTTTACATAACATTGCAAAGCAAACGAATTCTATAATGCCTTAGCCTTTTCTTATCAATTGATACACCACTTTAATTTTTATTGCAAGACTTTAAAATCAACAACTAAAATCAACCAAACAAATTCTCTTGAACAAAGCCTTGGACTCGTAATCACCGCATCGTCTTTCCGACTATCCTTGTGGTTCGACACTTGGACTTACCAAGTATTATAACTTGACGACCTACACTTGGGTTCCTAAGCGCGGAAGTATTTCGGGCGCGTCACGCTGCTGAGCAAAAGAAGAAGAACCGACAAGTAGAGGACTGGCTTGAAAAGCTTCAAGATGTTCTTTATGACGTTGACGATGTACTCGATGATTTCATCACTGAAGATTTGCGACGTAAAGTTGTGATCAAAGGAAGCAAGCGGAAACACGTAAAAAACTTCTTTTCAAGCTCCAATTCACTAGCTCTTCGTATCACCATGAGTCGTAAATTAAAGAATATCAGGAGCAGATTGGAAGATATTGATGCTGATAGGAAACAATTTGAGCTCGCTGAGCGTGCTCCTGATAGCCCAATCGCTTGTCCATTAAGGGAGCAAACCCATTCTTTCGTACGCGCATCTGATGTTATTGGAAGAGACCTCGATAAAAACAGAATTGTAGAGCTTCTGTTAAGCTCCTCCACTTCTAGCAGCACTATTGAGAATATCTATGTTCTTCCTATAATTGGACTTGGGGGGCTTGGGAAAACCACATTGGCTAAATTGGTTTACAACGATGATGCGATTATTTTGAATTTTGAAAAAAGGCTCTGGATTTGCGTGTCAGAGGAATTTGATCTAAAAAAGCTAATTGAGAAAATAATGAAAGATGCCACAGGAAGTGCCGATCATGCCCACTTGGATCTCAACCAATTGCAGGCCCGTCTTCATACTACTTTGGATTCGAAGAAATTCTTGCTCGTCCTCGATGATGTGTGGAATGAAGATCGAAAAAAGTGGACAGGATTGAAGGATTTGTTGAATTGTGGTTCCCATGGGAGTAAAATTCTCGTAACTACGCGTAAGAAAACTACTGCAGAAATTATGGGCACATTGATACCATATGAGTTGAAAGGCCTTTCAAAAGATGAATGCATGTCGATATTTGTCAAATGTGCATTTAAAGAAGGAGAAGAACTACAATATCCAAAACTCGTAGAGATCGGGAAGGCAATCGTGATGAAGTGCGGTGGACTTCCTCTTGCTGTAAAAAGTCTAGGGAGCCTACTTTACACAAAAAGGGAAGAACGAGACTGGCTTTACGTCATTGATAATGATATATGGAAACTTGAGCCTAAAGAGAATGAGGTTTTGCCTATATTGAAGTTGAGCTACGATGAAATGCCACTCCATTTAAAGCAATGCTTTGCTTATTGCGCCAGATTCCCAAAGGATTATGTGATTCCCAATTTATATGTGATCCAACAGTGGATAGCACATGGATTCATTCAATCATCTGATGGTAGTCGGCAACTAGAAGGTATTGGGAATCAATATTTTCATGAATTACTGTCGCGGTCCTTCTTCCAATATGAGTATGTGGCTTTTGACAAGACAGTCATCCTTGTTAAAATGCATGATTTGGTGCATGATCTTGCTCTATCGGTGGCAGGTAAAGAGGTTTCATATGTCAATTATGATACAAGGAACGTTTTTGAAGGAACTCGTCATCTAATATTTTCTGCAGTGAAGTTAGAGGGGAAAGAATTCCCTAATTTTCTACTCAAACTAAACAAGGTGAGGTCGTTTTATTTTGAGTTTGAAGTTCGTCCTATTAGCAAAACATTTGTTGATACTCTCGTAAAGACCTTCAGCTGCTTACGCTTGCTACAGTTCACTGGATTAGAGTTTGAAGAGTTACCAAGTTCCGTTGGTACGTTGAAGCATCTCAGGCATTTGAGCCTCAATAATAATAGAAACATTAAAGCATTGCCTAACACCATTTGTAACTTGGTCAATTTACAAACCCTTTGTCTAAACAACTGTGTGATGCTTCAAGATTTGCCTAGGGACTTTGGTAATTTATCAAGCCTTAGAACATTATATCTAACTTCAAAAATGAGATCTTTTCCAAAGAAAGGACATGCTGAGGGTTTAAGATCTCTTCAATATTTGTGGATTAATGGTTGTGATCATCTTGAATCATTGTCGGGGGCAATGAAAAACTTCACCGCTCTTCGTCATTTAAGTATTTTTAAATGCCCAAGTCTAACTTCTCTCCCAACTGAAAGCATGAAGTATCTAACTTCCCTTGAGATACTATGGATTTGGGAATGTGAGAAGTTTAATTTCTTAGCAGAAGACACGATGATGGAACTGCCAAGAGGCTTATTGTCTCTAAAACTTCAGCATATACCAAAATTGAAGGAGTTGCCTCTTGGATTTCAAAATGTTGCTGCAACTATAAAATACATAAGAATCGATAATTGTCCTTCTTTTGAAATCTTGCCAGAGTGGTTGCAGAATTATACATCTCTCACAAAACTCCAACTAACAAATTGCATGCTTTTGGACTCTTTACCCTCGCGAATGCATCAGCTTACTGCATTACGATTTTTGAGTATCAAAAACTGTTCTGATACCTTGAGTAGAAAATGTGAAAGGGAAACAGGTGAATATTGGCCTTGGATATCTCTGATTCCTGAGATTCATTTGGAGTGACTCGAATCCAAAAATTCTCACTAATTCTCTCAGCTCGCTCAGTCCTGAATCAAATTAGCAGCAATTAAGCAGGTACATATGAATTTGTAACTACAGTATGTTCTCCTTGTATATCTAGATTTTAAGTTTTAGTACTGCATATGGAATTAATTTTTAATTATCATCTCTAATTGACAGGTGCATCTTTCCAACCAAGAGTTGCTTGGCTTCGAAATTCAAATCACTACATTCATTCGCAGATGGTCCGCACCAAATATTCCAGTACCTTGTGCATGGGTTGTTGTTTTCAAAAAAATAAAAAATAATTCTTCAACCTTAATACATGTCTTAATAAATATGTACCATGTTTTGATTTATTTATTTTTTTGCAATTGTCTGCACTTATTTACAAGTTTCAGATGTTGTGTCATTTTCCCTGTTAATTGAATTAGGAGTATTATGTGACTGTTGTTAATTATATATTGGGAACTATCGGATAAGGTATTTGATTTTATTGTGTATTTTATCTCTAATTTCATATATAACAACTGTCTATGTCATCATTTAACAAAGTGATTCACCAAACGCATAACGAGGATTAAATTTCCTTTGTGATTTATATTGATGTTATTTGAACCCTTGACTCATTTCTACTAGGGGTTGTAATTTTGAAAACGCCACCATAAAACAATACAAAATTGATTCGAAAATTGTATTAGTGCCTTGTTCATGTCTAGAACTTTTAACACTAAATCATGCCGTGTTCGTCCTTAAATTCTGAAACAAAATTAACATGAAATTGAAGCTATGTCGTTTATTCGTGTGTTGTCATGTTAATCGGGTATTGTGGTGTCTAAGAAAAAATCATCATTTCCACTCATCTTATAATGTGTTTATTCGGACCCAAAAACTACAATTGTGTATGTCGTGTTTTAGGCGAGTTGTGTTCCGTAAAAATAACACAACTTCGTGTCTTATTATTTCTTGCCATGTTGTGTCAAGCCTATACACGTCCCAAAAACACAAATTATTAACTCAAATTTCTACCATTGGTGGATGACAATGACTTAAGGAGAGATCTCATGGTCTATTTGATGCCAAAAACAAATTTATATCTTTTTTATAATTGAAAAGCATTATGGCTTACATTCCAAGAAAAGTAATAACACTATATTTCCATGCTCAAGTAATGCGTCCAGAATTCAGATTTAATTGATTTGAAGTGAATATATTATAGTAATAATAACTGGTGTAGAGGTTGAAAGTGATATTACTACATGTCCTTGTATCCGTTGGTATCCTTTTAACAAGTTGATCATAAGTTTGACCCCCATGAACATGGTTGTCGAATCATTTGAAGTGTCTGCGCTTATGATGATGGTTGTAGAATCATGGATTGTGTTATCTTTTGATAAGACACAACCTGATAGTAACTTTTATAGAGATAATTTAAAAAAAATTAAAAGTAATTCTCTAACTTTTTCACTAGAATCAGATGAGTAACAAACTAAAATTACTAAAAAAATATATAGGGATATTCATCTATTGATCTTATAATAATAGATTAAAATATTTTCTTAATTTAATAAAAAATAGTTCTATAAAAAAATTTAAAAAATTAATGGGTTTAACATGTGAACCGAGTTTGTTCAAGGTAAACTCGTAATCGATTCACTACTATTTCGTGGGGAAAAAGACAAATTAGACCTTGAAGTTTGAGCGTAGATTCAATTTCTCTCCTAATGTTTCAAAATCCTCAATGTCTCCCATAATGTTACATAATTGGTTCAATCGAGACCCTGACTCTAAATCCGTTAACAATTTCGTCCAAATATTTTACACTTAACCCTATAAAACTTTAAAAGTGACACTAAAGCCCCTTAATTATATTTGTTTACCTTTTAAATCCACCATTGATATACACACACCCTGCTTCAGCCACCTTCACTACCGCAACACCACCACCACCTCCACATCTTTCTCTCTCTAAACCAACTCACCCATCCGGAAACCTCCCCACAACCATTGCGTTTATCTCTCTCTCTCTATATATATATATATTCCACCATTGATATATATCAATGGTAAGCTCTCTCATTGCAGTACTTATGACAGGAGGAAGCAGGAGGCGTTTGGGATGGTGTACGGAGACAAGAGCTAGCTGGTGTCTTCAGTTAAATTCTTCTCGATATTGATGTGCTTCTTGGTAGCTTTCTTGCTAAATGTGCAATTAATTGGGTACTGCAGTCATGCCAACATCCTCACTAACGTGCCTTACACCAACCTCTCCCTCTTCGATGAAAGCCAAGGCCTGGGCATGTTAACGTGGGGAGGATAGTTAACAAGGGTAGTTATTTATAATCATTGGGTTTGTGTGCTTTCTGGTTCTCCTTTCCTCTCTTCTTGTGGATATTTGGTCCCATTCCTTTGCTTCTCTCCTGCCTTGTCCTTGTTTTCTTCCTTTATTTTCTCGAGGTTACATTTGATTTTGGTGGTGCTGGTTGCGTTTCTTATCCTCATCAACACCCCCACAACAACAACAACAACAACAGGAAGGACACTAGGACAAAAAAAAACGGATATCACCCCACCAATGCAGACTTGGAGATCAATTAATTAATTTCATCTTAATTTTCTACTGCTTCTTCATCTTTAATTCATTAATTAATACATATTAGTACTAGTATTTCTAGAAACCCTAATCTGTGACCCCCGAAAAAACCCTAAAACCATCAAAAAATCATTTGTTCGAGTCCGAGACTAATCCACACATTAGAAACTGCTTCAGGAAGTTTATGGTCCAAACAAACTTATTTCTAGGGGCTTTATTGTGCGACAAAGTAGATTGTCGCACGATAATGATAAACGCACAATATTGTCATGTTTAAGCTCATTCTCGGAGTCGCTCGTCGCGTTTATTGCATTAATTCTGCCTAAATATCCGCTTATCTTGAGATTAGTATCTTAGCGAATTTTTGTATCTAACAATGTCCCGCTAGGTGTGTTTTTGTTGCGTTTCTATGTGCTTATAAGCATAGGATGCAATGACCGTCGAGGGATTGATCAAGCGCTAGTGAAAAGCTCGCAAAATGCTGATCTGAGGAATTTCCCAGAAGCATGATCGATCATGGTGCAAATTGGCCTTCAGAGCAGAGGACCCCATGATCGATCATGGGTATCCATGATCGATCATGGCCTGGCGGGGACATTCACCAACTCCTTCTTTTAGCCTTATTTCGGGGGTTTTGGTTCCTAGATATTTTTCCTTGTTTATTTTATTAGTTTTTTGTAATCCTTTAGCTATTATTTTTAGTCTAAGGGATGGGGAGATGGGATATAGATCTATTATCTAGTTTTACACACTTGCAAGTTGTAGAGAGAAGGGAGAGCTCTTGTTGATTGTTCTTCATTTTCCCTTGTAAGTGTTTTAATTTGTAAGAATGATTTATTTATCTATAATATTTGTTTTTGCATCTATTATGGAGTAGTCTCTTACTAAGGTTACGGAGGTTGATTGCGATATGATTTTTTGTGATTAATGGCTCAATCCATATTTAAAGTTTGATAAATGTTTGTGAATCCTTTGCTTCATCTTATCCTCCATTCTTTCAAGCTTTCTAGGTATTTTCACATTAAGTTAAGACTTTATATGCCTTGTATATTTAGTTCTTGGATGATAATGAACATACAACATATTTATATGGTTCTAGAAAGCTTGTAGTCTTTTTCCCCCATTCATGGAGTTTTCTGTCCTTTTTGTAGAAATTATGAATAGTTTATAAAACTCCATAGATGGATTGTAAATTTGTTTAGCTTATCTTTGATTCATTTCTTGATATATTGAGTGCTTCTTACACTATATGTGATACTTAGACTCTTTATTTTCTACCATAAGTGATAAATGATGAGATGACAAATTTATCCCATAAACTTCATTCCGTTTCATTGTTAGGTTTCACTTTCTAATTTTCATTCTTTAAATCATGAGATTTCATACACATGCTTTATGTTAAATCTTTCTATGATGAGTTCGTCATATCTGTCTCGGATTAGCTTCATCGGGAATGGGTTGCCTTGCTTCACACCCGTAGCTAAGAGGTAGGAATGGTGGCTTCGTCTTTGGTGGAATATTGTTTGTCTCTTTCTTGATATAACTTCAATACGGGAATGAGTCGCCTAGCGTCGCACCCTTTGCTATTGAGAGATACACCAACATTCCCCTTATCTTGAGAAACTGTGAACACCTCATTTTGCGACCCCCGCAAGAATCCTAATTTTTAAAGAAATAAACATGCATGCACGCACGAGCACTCCTAGATGCACATGTATTTTGTTCATGTGATACAGGTCAAAGAAGAAAGCCGAAAGGACCCCGGATGAGGAGTCACAGAATTATCGAAAGTTGTCGGAATCGAAAACCGTCAAAACTCCTGGAAACTTGTGAAAGGAGAGTCACACAATTTGGATCATCCTCAAAATTTGAGAGTTGTTGGAAATTATCAAAAGGAGTAACATACTCGAAAATCAGCTTAATCCGACAGTCGGATCTCCGGAAATTCAGAAAATCGCGAGTTTATTTCGGGTGGTCAAATGGTGGTCTTCTCGAAGTTAAAATGGTTTGAAGTTTTGTAAGTGGATAGACCTTATTGTGGGGAAGAGCATATTAAAATTTCAGCTTTGTCGGACATGGGGTCCTCAAGAATCAATTTGTCTACCGTGCAATTCCAGTTGAAATGTCCTTCGTAGCAAATTAAAATAAATAGTGGCCTTCCCGAAATCTGATCGACCTCAAATTTGGACACAAGTTAGAAAACATTTGGAGGGAAAACATATCAAAAAATTCAGCATGATCCAACGGTTAGAAACTGACTTCTCGTGCAAACAAGGGACCTTGTCTACAACAAGTACCTTTCCTACGCGGACACAAACTCTTCGTACCAATCAGAACGAAAGGGAACCTTCCCGAAATCCGATCGACCTGAAATTTTTACACGATCTAGAATATTCCTATTTACAACACATATCCAAAAATCAGGATGATCCAACGGTGGGAAGGCTTCGCGATAATTTCCAAGAGTCCTAGTTGCAATCTCTTTTCTTGCTCTCCAAGTATTTTCTTCAACTATAAATAGACCCCCTCTCCATTCATTATTTTCATCAACAATCAAGGGAATTTCGTGGTACACACCAAGAGATCCTTATTCTCTCCTTCCAAGAAGGCTCAGGTATAATTTTCTCTCTCTTCTTTTATTTATTCGTCAGTTTTATAATTTATATTCTTGTCTGCATAATTTCTATTACTTGATAGCTTTTCAAAACCCTTTTTTTAAATTGTTTTCAAAACTAAAGGCGTATAATAAACCCTAATCCAATTCTAAAATAGTATTATTACTTTCTTACTTTTTCAAAAGCCCGGATTAGCGGCATTATTATACGAAGGAATCGATAATCGCTATATATCTAATCTAACTCATAGATTGCGGTGTGTATGTGATAAATACTCGATCATGAGAGCACTATTGCCATCTATACCGGTTTAATCAATAGACTTTGGTATACGATCGGTCAACTCGCCTCATATAATATCGAATACAAGATTACTTTCTTACTTTTTCAAAAGCCCATTTTAGCGGCATTATTATACGAAGGAATCGATAATCGCTATATATCCAATCTAACTCATAGATTGCGGTGTGTATGTGATAAATACTCGATTATGAGGGCACTGGTGCCATCTATACCGGTTTAATCTATAGACTATGGTATACGATCGGTCAACTCGCCTCATATAATATCGAATATAAGATTCCACATTAAATCAGTTTCCGAAAAGCCCAATGCTTTACAAAATCACTTGTTTCATTGCATCTATTATTATCAAACTCTCTTTTTCAAATCACACACACACACACACACTTATTTTCAAAAATCATGGGCGAACTAGGAAACACATAGTTTTCATCCCAACCCCAAAATCCCGATTTCTAAGGCAAGCAAGAAAAGTTATAAAGTAATAGCAATAGCATGCAAGAGCTGAATTATAACACACGCATATCCTACTCAAGAGACCGAAAGGGCGAATTGGGTGCCTAACACCTTCCCGATTCGTAACTTAATCCCCGAACCTTCGAATCAACTGGTTTCGCATATATTGTGTATAAGGGGATATTTAGTCCATAAATACGTCTCTTTTACACAAATCTTTTTTGTTTGTTTAGTAAAACAAACTGGCGACTCTTATTCTTTTCAAAACCTAATTTCAAAATCAACAAACGGAATCGCCGCCCACGGGGACCCCCGGGCGTCGCGAACGCGGGTTCTCACAGTGGCGACTCTGCTAGGGATATGTTAAGAGGATTAGACTCTAAAGAATAGTAGAATATGCGTGGATAATTGTTTATGTTTGCATGCTTTCTTTTTGGGCCTTAGTCTTAGGATAACATAGATGCGATTTAGGTGGATACCTTGATTCCCTTTTTGTTTGTAATAATTGTTTGAGGAAAATCTTTTCATAAATAAAAATTGAAAGTACTCAAACAAACCCTAAAGCGCTCTTCATAATGTACCCCCATAATTGTTATTTTGCACGCACCCACTATCATCATGCATTATCGCGAGTGTGAATTTACCCTATCAACCTCGGGACCAAAGTCGTGACTAGGCCGTGGACTTGCGGGTCTACACTAGCCAAAAGCGCATGGGACCACTCTCCTTGGCCAAGTACCAAACTGAGGTATATCGAGTGACGAGAACACTCACGTACCCAGAATGTATATCAAAAGGTCCTTGCACGTACTTGCCCTTGGAGTATATAGCAAGACCTAGCCAAACAGGAGGGAGCCTTAAACCTTACCCCTTTCAACCACGCTTGCATATAGGATGCGTCAGCCTAGTACACACGAATTTCTGCATGTTTTCTTGACCGTTGGTCGTGAGATTAGTGAACAAAAGGCCTTGTCATACATACCACTCTTGGTTTGGCAAGTACGGTCGGTGGCTGTCCAACCCTGTCCGTAGAAATCTCTCACTAAAACTTGTTAGTGAGAATTTCCCTGTCACTATTTCCATGAAAAGCAACTCTAAGAGGAGAGAACTTCCCGATTTTTAAAAAATATTTTTTCAAAATATTTCTAAAAAACCGAGTCATTTTCCAAAATGAATTTTTCCAAAAATTAATTTTTAAAATCGGAAGGTTATAAGGGCACCCCGGGAATTCATATTCCTACCCTAAACCTATCCACAGGGCTCTCAAGTTGTTGCTGTCGGTCTGTTTTTGCCTTGTCACCAAAAAGTGGTTTTCGATTTTATTTTTCTGTCGAGTCATAGTTTTCCGAGAATTATGCAATCCATGGCAAAATATTGATTTTTCGGTCAAATCCCCGACTTCTTTCTCCCTATTCTTCACCACACTCCGATTACTACTGCTAGCAAGCTAGACGACTCACGAGATCAAATTCACTACCGATCATGCCTCCTCATTGCAACACCGAGCTACTACTTCATCAAATCGGGGTCGACAATACTGAGGGTAATTACGGTGAAGCTTCTCATGCAGCGGGTCCGCCGCCTGGTCCCGTTCTCCCACAAACCGAGGGTGGCACCTTAACCCTTGAACACCTCTATTATCTAATCCATGATCTGATCGAGTTTGTAGCCATCATGAAGGATTACCAAGTGGCCACCCAAGCCCATCTTGAGCCCTAATCACTGTCAGAACACCTGCTGAACCAAACCAACCGAATCCAAATCCATACCCAACCGAAGATAACCAAACCCGAGGCCCAGTAGCTCCACCTAACATTCGCCTCCCAGTTCATATCAACATCAACCACCCACTTCATGTGCCCTTGCCAACATCGTTGTACCACCAGTGCAAGATCCTGAAGCCACCCAATTGAACCCCGAACATAACAAACCCCTTCAAGACCATAATCCTCAAGCCATCCTTGATGTAGATCATAACAGCTCCCCGAAGACTAGCCTTACCATCATCATTCACATACACTGAGGATCAGAGGATATATGCACTGAGGGTGTCGACAAGAAAACCCGAACAGCTCCCTGAAGGCTAGCCTCACCATCATTGTTCACACATATTGAGGGTGCCAAGGGTACATCTACTGAGGGTATCGACAAGAAGACCCGAATAGCTTTACCATCATCGCTCGCATACACTGAGGGTGCAAAGGGTATATGCACTGAGGGTTTCCATAAGAAGACCAGAACAGCTCCCCGAAGACTAGCCTCACCATCATCGTTCGCACATATTGAGGGTGCCAAGGGTACATCTACTGAGGGTATCGACAAGAAGACCCAAATAGCCTCACCATCACCGTTCGCATACACTGAGGGTGCAGAGGGTATATGCACTGAGGGTTTCGACAAGAAGACCAGAATAGTTCCCCGAAGACTAGCCTCACCATCATCGTTCACACATATTGAGGGTGCCGAGGATACATCTACTGAGGGTATCGACGAGAAGACCCGAACAACTCTCTAAAGACTAGCCTCTCCATTCATCATTCGCACTGAGAATGTCCTACCCACATCACCATGACCCTGTTGTTGTCCTATCAGCAGAGCCAAAAATCTTGAAGGTAAAATCAAGTTAATCAATTGGTTTAGCAACTGAAAGCCCGCATCTCTCAAGAATCAAGCATGTCTACACCTACTCCTGAGAATGCAGAACATCGGTAATCCTCCTGAGATTGTGGGTATGAGCAAAAACAGCAACGCGAATGAATCTTAACAGGTCCAAGACTCAAGAAGCAGAGAGAAACATGTCAAGATGGAAGCATAACGCAAGATCAGCGGAGTTTCAACTCGGAAGCACTCCATCTCTCTTATTACCTTACACTCACTCACTGATTGACCGAAAATCAATATTGGTCTTTTCATTGTTGCTATGTTCTCGGAAAATTTTCAGTCTTGCATGCATGCATCTGCATTTAAGTAATTTCAAGTAGCATAACATACTCCATAAATCAGGCAACTCAAGATTCGAAACCTTTTCAAAACCAAGTTTTTAAAATGTTGGTGCGATGATTTAAGAAGTATGCAAATACTTGAAATGTAGGGAAGCATGGCATAAGCATTTGCATAGTGCATACACATGAACACTTGCATAAGTGTATCGCGCACCAGTCCAAGAGCACATAGGCACTAAGCTTCATGGCCTACCAGACAGGCTTCACCACCGCATCCTGGTATATACTTCGATGATTAGTCACACCACCATCACCGACCAGATCGTCATGATAAGATCACATGCTTTCCCAAAGAGGCAAGTCACTTCATAAGCCCTCCCAGAGAGTCAAATCACTTCACAAGCCCTCTTAGAGAGGCAAGTCACTTCATAAGCCTTCCCAGAGAGTCAAATCACTTCACAAGCCATCCTAGAGAGGCGAATCACTTCACAAAGTCTCCCAAAGAGGCGAATCACTTCACAAGCCCTTTCTACAGGCATCAATCAAATCCCAAGCCCTTTCTATAGGCACCAATCCAAGCCCTTTCTATAGGCACCAATCCAGAGCCCTTTCCACAGGCACCAATTTAATCCAAACCCTTTCTATAGGCACCAATCCAATCCAAGCCCTTTCCACAGGCACCAATCCAATCCAAGCCCTTCCTACAGGCAAACTCAAGCTCTCTACAAAACCAAAAAGACCCCTTTGAGAGGATATCAGAGAAAGATAAAGAGAAAAACTGGAATGATAAGATTTCGTAAAAAACACAGGGACCAAGCCCCCACAAAAAGGACCTTTGGCCTAGCTTCTCCTCGCCCAAGAAGTCTTCAAGATACGCTCTCAAAGATTCTCGGACCGAAAATCACAAACACAGCACGATGATGTCAAATGCGAACTTTCAAAGTAAACATTCTCAAAATCGCAAGGACGATGATGCTCAGAAAACCTGACAAAGTGAGAAAAAACAAAGTGGGTACAAGAAAAAATTGAAAGAGTAGAAAAGAGGATAAATTCCACAGTGCCAAAAGAAAAGAATATTGAAAAAATAGAAAAGGAAAAAAGATGGCAGCGAGAGCCACACCAAGAGTGACAACTAGGCTGAAAAGCCCAGGGCTACGTCTTGGGTGAGGAAGGCTGCTGACCTTGCGAAAAAAAGAAAAAAAATAAGCTGCATCAAAAAGCTTTCAATAAGTCAAGGAGGAATAAGGGCATCGAAAAACAAAAAATGATGCAGGCACAAAAATTCTTCTCTCGCGAAGTCAGGAAACAAAATCGCACCCTAGTGACAAGAAAAAAAATGTCACGGAAACTGAGCAAGAGGCAAAGTCCAAAATTCATACACGAAGGTTCGAGAATTGAGAGAACGTAGCTCGATTTTTTCTCAAAGAAAAGCCAACCAAAAATTCTTATTTTTTTTTTTTTTTCAAAAAATATATCACACCAGAAATTTTTCTCTCTATGTCTGTTCAGAGACTCTCATCCCCTCAGCAAATCATCAACTTTCGTCACCTCAACAGATCATCAATCACCCTCATCTTAATCCCACATCAGCATATTCTCAGCATATCACCAACCCTTAGCCTTTATCCTAACCAGTATGATTCATCATATCCTCAATAGACCACCAATCATCATATCCCCAGCAGATCATCAACCTTTAGCCTTTATCCTGACCAGTTGGAATCCTCATTTTCCTAGTATACCATAAATTCTCATTTCCCTACCAGCCTTTATCCAAAATCACCAACACCAAAGTAGTGTCCCCAGTTGATCATCAAACATCCCCAGCAGACCATCTTCCCCAACCTCTCAAACAAAAAGCAAAGTCCCTAATAGACCATCTGCCCTCACCCCTTCAAAAAGAACCAAATCATAATGAGAATCGTTGACAGAACCGTCCCTACAGATGGGAGTACATCAGCTCAACGCCCCAATCAAATTGTTGACAGAATCGTCCCTACCGATGGGAGTACATCAGCTCAACGTCCAATCAAATTGTTGACAGAACCGTCCCTACCGATGGGAGTACATCAGCTCAACGCCCAATCAAATTGTTGACAGAACCGTCCCTACCGATGGGAGTACATCAGCTCAACGTCCAATCAAATTGTTGACAGAACCGTCCCTACCGATGGGAGTACATCAGCTCAACGCCCCAATCAAATTGTTGACAGAACCGTCCCTACCGATGGGAGTACATCAGCTCAACGCCCAATCAAATTGTTGACAGAACCGTCCCTACCGCTGGGAGTACATCAGCTCAACGTCCAATCAAATTGTTGACAGAACCGTCCCTATCGATGGGAGTACATCAGCTCAACGCCCAATCAAATTGTTGACAGAACCGTCCCTACCGATGGGAGTACATCAGCTCAACGCCCCAATCAAATTGTTGACAGAACCGTCCCTACCGATGGGAGTACATCAGCTCAACGCCCAATCAAATTGTTGACAGAACCGTCCCTACCGATGGGAGTACATCAGCTCAACGTCCAATCAAATTATTGACAGAACCGTCCCTACCGATGGGAGTACATCAGCTCAACGTCCAATCAAATTATTGACAGAACCGTCCCTACCGATGGGAGTACATCAGCTCAACGCCCAATCAAATTGTTGACAGAACCGTCCCTACCGATGGGAGTACATCAGCTCAACGCCCCAATCAAATTGTTGACAGAACCGTCCCTACCGATGGGAGTACATCAGCTCAACGCCCAATCAAATTGTTGACAGAACCGTCCCTACCGATGGGAGTACATCAGCTCAACGTCCAATCAAATTGTTGACAGAACCGTCCCTACCGATGGGAGTACATCAGCTCAACGTCCAATCAAATTGTTGACAGAACCGTCCCTACCGATGGGAGTACATCAGCTCAACGTCCAATCAAATTGTTGACAGAACCGTCCCTACCGATGGGAGTACATCAGCTCAACGCCCAATCAAATTGTTGACAGAACCGTCCCTACCGATGGGAGTACATCAGCTCAACGCCCAATCAAATTGTTGACAGAACCGTCCTTACCGATGGGAGTACATCAGCTCAACGCCCAATCAAATTGTTGACAGAACCGTCCCTACCGATGGGAGTACATCAGCTCAACGCCCCAATCAAATCGTTGACAGAACTGTTCCTATCAAAGGGAGTACATCAGTTCAACACCAAGTCCAAACATCGCCCATCCATCCTAAGGAGAGAGAGAAGCAGCATAGCACAGCATCTTTTGCATTGCATTGTTTTCAAAATATCATCTGTGATTCATGCGAGTGCCGCAAAATGATGCGTTCTCATTATCGTCCTGGTTTCTTTGCTTCATAAAGAACCCAGGCCGAGAGGGTCTGTGAACACCTCATTTTGCGACCCCCGCAAGAATCCTAATTTTTAAAGAAATAAACATGCATGCACGCACGAGCACTCCTAGATGCACATGTATTTTGTTCATGTGATACAGGTCAAAGAAGAAAGCCGAAAGGACCCCGGATGAGGAGTCACAGAATTATCGAAAGTTGTCGGAATCGAAAACCGTCAAAACTCCTGGAAACTTGTGAAAGGAGAGTCACACAATTTGGATCATCCTCAAAATTTGAGAGTTGTTGGAAATTATCAAAAGGAGTAACATACTCGAAAATCAGCTTAATCCGACAGTCGGATCTCCGGAAATTCAGAAAATCGCGAGTTTATTTCGGGTGGTCAAATGGTGGTCTTCTCGAAGTTAAAATGGTTTGAAGTTTTGTAAGTGGATAGACCTTATTGTGGGGAAGAGCATATTAAAATTTCAGCTTTGTCGGACATGGGGTCCTCAAGAATCAATTTGTCTACCGTGCAATTCCAGTTGAAATGTCCTTCGTAGCAAATTAAAATAAATAGTGGCCTTCCCGAAATCTGATCGACCTCAAATTTGGACACAAGTTAGAAAACATTTGGAGGGAAAACATATCAAAAAATTCAGCATGATCCAACGGTTAGAAACTGACTTCTCGTGCAAACAAGGGACCTTGTCTACAACAAGTACCTTTCCTACGCGGACACAAACTCTTCGTACCAATCAGAACGAAAGGGAACCTTCCCGAAATCCGATCGACCTGAAATTTTTACACGATCTAGAATATTCCTATTTACAACACATATCCAAAAATCAGGATGATCCAACGGTGGGAAGGCTTCGCGATAATTTCCAAGAGTCCTAGTTGCAATCTCTTTTCTTGCTCTCCAAGTATTTTCTTCAACTATAAATAGACCCCCTCTCCATTCATTATTTTCATCAACAATCAAGGGAATTTCGTGGTACACACCAAGAGATCCTTATTCTCTCCTTCCAAGAAGGCTCGGGTATAATTTTCTCTCTCTTCTTTTATTTATTCGTCAGTTTTATAATTTATATTCTTGTCTGCATAATTTCTATTACTTGATAGCTTTTCAAAACCCTTTTTTTAAATTGTTTTCAAAACTAAAGGCGTATAATAAATCCTAATCCAATTCTAAAATAGTATTATTACTTTCTTACTTTTTCAAAAGCCCGGATTAGCGGCATTATTATACGAAGGAATCGATAATCGCTATATATCCAATCTAACTCATAGATTGCGGTGTGTATGTGATAAATACTCGATTATGAGAGCACTGGTGCCATCTATACCGGTTTAATCTATAGACTATGGTATACGATCGGTCAACTCGCCTCATATAATATCGAATATAAGATTCCACATTAAATCAGTTTCCGAAAAGCCCAATGCTTTACAAAATCACTTGTTTCATTGCATCTATTATTATCAAACTCTCTTTTTCAAATCACACACACACACACACACTTATTTTCAAAAATCATGGGCGAACTAGGAAACACATAGTTTTCATCCCAACCCCAAAATCCCGATTTCTAAGGCAAGCAAGAAAAGTTATAAAGTAATAGCAATAGCATGCAAGAGCTGAATTATAACACATGCATATCCTACTCAAGAGACCGAAAGGGTGAATTGGGTGCCTAACACCTTCCCGATTCGTAACTTAATCCCCGAACCTTCGAATCAACTGGTTTCGCATATATTGTGTATAAGGGGATATTTAGTCCATAAATACGTCTCTTTTACACAAATCTTTTTTGTTTGTTTAGTAAAACAAACTGGCGACTCTTATTCTTTTCAAAACCTAATTTCAAAATCAACAAACGGAATCGCCTCCCACGAGGACCCCGGGGCGTCGCGAACGCGGGTTCTCACAGAAACCTTGTGTTGAAATCTTTGTATGAGCTATCGATCACCGTCTCTTAAATCGTAACTAACCTCCACCTACCTTAGTGCTTTCTTATTAATTTTCGCATCTGTTTTACATTTACGTTGTTCTATAACAAATCCAACTCACAAAATCTAAAAACCACTTAATCCGTAATCCATTCCATCCCTTTTCACTTATCCCTGAGGTTCGACACTCGGACTTCCGAGACTATATTACAACTTGACAAGCTTGCACTTGGGCTATATCAAAACGCGTTATTTAAGTTGCGTCAAGTTTTTGACGCCGTTGCCGGGGATTAAGGCAAAAGGCGGATCTTGGGTTTTGTACAAAAACCATTTTGTAAGTATTTCTCTCTATTTAATTAATTTATTTTTCTCCCTTATTTTTGTTTGATTTTGTAGATTTCCCAAGGAGCTATTCGAACTGTTTCCCCAAGCCCATGCAAGGGCAACTGTTCGTGGACATTCGAATAAGCCCTCCTCATTCGCCAAGAATAAGCCCTCCTCCTTCGCCAAGAATGGCAAATCAAGGAAGGGTTGCGGATCACGAGAGTGATAATGAAGGGGAAGGTGCCAACAATGTTCCTCCTGTTAGGACAATGAGGGACTACCTTCAACCGCCTCGGGCAACATCGAATTCATGCATTGTCCTTCCGGCCGGCCAAGCCGGAGCATTCTCGTTCAAACCGGGTATGCTTCAACATATCCCTTCCTTTCATGGTATGGAGTCCGAAAACCCATACTTGCATTTGAAAGACTTTGAAGAAGTCTGCTCCACATTTCGTGAGGCAAATGTCAATGAGGATATCATGCGTTTAAAACTCTTCCCTTTCTCTCTTAAAGATAAAGGAAAAATTTGGCTAAATGCTCAAAGACCTCAATCAATTCGGTCTTGGCAAGAACTTCAAGCAGAGTTTCTAAAAAAATTCTTTCCTGTTCATAGAACCAATGCTTTGAGAAGGGCGATATCAAATTTTTCACCAAAAGAACATGAAAGCTTTTATAAGTGTTGGGATAGATTCAAGGAACTTCTAAACTCATGCCCTCACCATGGTCACGAAACGTGGAGCCTTGTTAGTTTTTTCTACGAATCTCTCACCCCCGATATGCGTACGTTTGTTGAGACCATGTGTAATGGTCAATTCTTGAGTAAGAATCCCGACGAGGCTTTATTGTATTTTGATGAATTAGCGGAAGGTGCTAAAAATTAGAACACCTATTCCGAGGAACCCAAAGCCAGAACTCAGGGAAGGGGTGGGTTGTACCAAGTGTCCAATGAGGATGACATGGGTGTGAGGTTATTCCAATTGTCTAAGAAAGTAGAGGCAATGGAAGCAAGTAAGCTTAAAGAGGTCAATGTAGTATCCTCGAGCCAGTTGTGTGTCATTTGCGAAAATTCAGGACATACTACCGAGGATTGCCCTACCATTCCCTCTTTTCGGAAAGTCCTCAAAAATTCCGCCCAAGTCAATGCTTTACATCAGTACAACCAAAACCGTAACCAAAACGATCCCTATTCTCAAAGGTACAATGAGGGATGGAAGAATCACCCCAATTTCAGTTGGAGAGGAAATCAAAGTCAGAACCACAACCAATATCATCAGAACCAAAGGCAACAACAACAACCTTAAAATTCTTTTGTTCCACCTCAGAATCAAAATCCCAACCAAAACTTGGAAGCTTTGTTGAGATCATTTGTGGACAAAACGGATCGTGATGTGGGTGAGTTAAAAACTCAAATGTCTAAACTCACCACCGCCCTAGCTACCCAAGAGAAAGGAAAATTCCCCTCTCAACCTTTAGCGAATCCTAGAGGTCAAGTTCAAGTAGTAGAGGGAGGAGAGTCTAGCTCCAAGATAGAAGAACTCAAATCTATCACAATCTTGAGAAGTGGGAAGGAGGTAGACAAAACTATTGTTCCTAAAACCCCCAAGGTGGCGGACATAGTTGATCCCACGCATGTTGAGGAGTCGGAGGTTGAAAAAATTGTGAGTGAAGAGAAGAAAAGAGAGGAAGAGAAACAAGGAAAAGAGGATCTCGAAAAAATCAAAAATAGGATCAAAGTTCCATTTCCGGAGAGATTGAACCAACCGTCCAAATCCAATAACGAGATTTTGGATGTTTTTAGGCAAGTGAAAATCAACATTCCATTGCTTGACGCGGTTAAGCAAATACCTTCGTACGCTAAGTTCCTCAAGGACTTATGTACTACCAAACGAAGGTTGAATGTCAAGAAAAAAGCCTTTATGGCGGAGCAAGTGAGCTCCCTCATGCAAGGCACAAGAGCCCCCAAGTTCAAAGACCCCGGGTGTCCCATAATTTCGTGTGTCATAGGAAATTGTAGGATCAAGAATGCATTGTTAGATTTGGGAGCAAGTGTGAATGTGCTCCCATACTCGGTATATCAACAATTGGGGTTAGGCGAGTTAAAACCCACGAGGGTTACTATTCAATTAGCGGATCGATCCGTTAAGATCCCAAGAGGGATAGTCGAGGATGTGCTTGTCCAAGTCGACAAGTTTTATTTTCCGGTTGATTTCATCATCCTCGACATGCAACCCATGTCAAATCCCGCCAACGAGATTTTGGTCATCCTCGGACGACCATTCCTTGCTACTTCTAATGCCATAATAAATTGCAAGAATGGAATCGTGAAGTTAACATTTGGCAACATGACTCTAGAGCTAAACGTGTTCTCTTTGAGCAATCAAAGAGATGACGATGATAATGAGGAAAATGAAAACGTGAACATGATAGAGTCATGTATCCAAGACCACTTTGTGGCGAACTTTGAATCGGAGTCAACGAAAGGTTATCTAACCACTTCCGATGAACCCGAGGATTGTATGCAA
The DNA here is from genome assembly GCA_021464415.1 of Lonicera japonica. Classification (NCBI taxonomy): domain Eukaryota; kingdom Viridiplantae; phylum Streptophyta; class Magnoliopsida; order Dipsacales; family Caprifoliaceae; genus Lonicera; species Lonicera japonica. The sequence goes on from CM038467.1 coordinate 41,590,870, forward strand.
GTGTTTTCCGTGTGTGACAAACAGGTTGAATTTTTGGAGAAAGAGGAAAACACACAATCTCCCACCAAGAAGCTTGAAGGAAAAATGGATCTCAAGCTATTGCCGAGCAATTTGAAGTATGCCTTTTTGGGAGCTTCAGATACCTTCCCTGTTATCATCTCGTCCGAACTTTCGGATGACCAAGAAGAAAGGTTAGTTCATTTGCTTGGTAAATATAAAAAAGCTTTTGGTTGGACTCTTGCCGACCTCCAAGGAATAAGCCCTTTGATTTGCACACATAAAATTCACTTGGAGGATAGGGCAAAAACATCGAGACAATTTCAACGCCGGTTGAATCCTAACATGCAAGAGGTGGTTAGGAACGAGGTGTTGAAATTGTTGGATGCAAAGATCATCTATCCAATCTCGGATAGTAAATGGGTTAGTCCAACTCAAGTGGTACCAAAAAAATCGGGTCTTACGGTAGTTAAGAACGAATCAAACGAGTTGATTCCGCAAAGAGTCACCACCGGGTGGCGAATGTGTATTGACTACCGTAAACTCAATGAGGCAACTCGTAAAGATCATTTTCCACTCCCCTTTTTGGATCAAACTCTAGAGAGGGTAGCGGGTCATGAATATTACTCGTTCCTCGATGGTTTTTCCGGGTACAATCAAATTGAGATTGACCTAGATGATCAAGAAAAGACCACCTTTACATGTCCTTTTGGCACCTTCGCATATCGAAGAATGCCTTTTGGTTTATGTAATGCACCGGCCACTTTCCAACGGTGCATGCTAAGTATTTTTAGAGATATGGTGGAAAGGACTTTGGAAGTTTTTATGGATGACTTTACCGTCTATGGTAAGTCATTCGACAATTGTTTGACTAACTTGGAACATGTCTTGGGAAGATGCGTGGAAAAGCAATTGGTATTAAATTGGGAGAAGTGCCATTTTATGGTTACCAAGGGAATTGTTTTGGGGCACATCATTTCGTTTGAAGGAATTGAAGTGGATAAAGCAAAAATCGATTTGATTGCCAAACTTCCTACGCCCAAGAATGTCAAAGATGTCCGATCATTTCTAGGACATGCCGGGTTTTATAGGAGGTTTATCAAGAACTTCAGTTCCATTTCTAAGCCGATGTGTAATCTACTACTCAAGGATGCTCCCTTTGAGTGGGATGCCAAGTGCGAGGAAGCATTCGTCTCTTTGAAGCATATGCTCACTACTGCGCCGATTATGCAGACACCGGACTGGAGCTTGCCATTCGAGCTCATGTTCGACACAAGTGACTACGTGGTGGGAGCGGTTCTTGGTCAACGGAAAGACAAGAAACCGGGTGTGATATACTATGCAAGTAGGACTTTGAATGATGCGCAAATGAATTACACCACGACAGAGAAAGAGCTTATAGCAATTGTTTTCGCTCTAGACAAGTTTCGATCCTATTTGATAGGGTCGCCAATTGTAATTTTCACGGATCACGCGGCATTGAAGTACCTATTCACAAAGAAAGATGCCAAGCCGCGGCTTTTGAGGTGGATACTTTTATTGCAAGAATTCCATTTAAGCATCAAGGACAAAAAGGGAGTCGAGAATGTGGTGGCCGATCATCTGTCTCGACTCACTTTTACGAACAACATTGAAGAAAGCCCGATCCAAGATTCATTTCCAGATGAGCAATTATTGGCAATCTCGACGCTCCCATGGTATGCAGACATTGTAAATTATCTTGTAGCTGACAAGATACCAAAGTCATGGGGCGCACAAGACAGAAAAAGGTTTTTGAGCGAAGTGGGTCGATTCTATTGGGATGAACCGTACCTGTTTAAGTATTGTGCGGATCAGATTATCCGACGGTGCATCCCAGAGGAAGAAGTGGAGAGAGCTCTATCATTTTGTCATTCTGAGGCTTGCGGAGGACACTTCTCGGCAAAGAAAACCACCGCGAAGATTTTGCAAAGTGGATTGTATTGGCCGTCGCTCTTTAAGGACGCACAATGTTTTTGCAAGGCATGTACAAGATGCCAGATGCTTGGAGGGATCTCTAAGAGGAACATGATGCCACTCAATCCCATCCTGATGATTGAAATCTTCGATTGCTGGGGCGGCATCGACTTCATGGGACCGTTCCCATCTTCCTACGGTAACCTTTACATTTTAGTTGCCGTAGATTATGTTTAGAAATGGGTGGAAGCCCAAGCGTGCAAGAAAAATGATCACAAAGTGGTGATCCGATTTCTGAAAGAACACATCCTTGCACGTTTTGGCACTCCCAAGGCAATAATAAGCGATGGCGGTACTCACTTTTGCAACAGACCATTCAAATCCTTAATGCAAAAGTATGGTGTAAACCACAAAGTATCGCTCACTTATCATCCTCAAACTAATGGTCAAGCCGAGTTGGCAAATAGGAAGATCAAACAGATTCTAGAGAAAACGGTAAACCCGAATCGCAAGGATTGGTCGTTAAGACTGACCGATGCACTTTGGGCTTACCGTACTGCATATAAAACAACTCTAGATATGTCTCCTTATCGCATTGTGTACGGAAAACCATGTCATTTACCAGTAGAGTTGGAACACAAATCATACTGGGCAACTAAGATGGTTAACTGTGATTTGAAAAAAGCTGAGCTTGACCAGAAGTTGCAAGTGAATGAAATTGAGGAATTAAGAAGAGATGCTTATGACAATGCAAAGATAAGCAAGGAACGTGCCAAAATTTTTCATGATAAATCTATTTTGAGAAAAGAATTCAAACTTGGGCACAAAGTTCTTGTTTATGATACTCGTCTGCATCTCTTTCCGGGAAAGTTAAAGTCTCGTTGGACCGGTCCCTACATTGTCCGTCATGTATTTCCTTTTGGGGCTGTGAATGTTGAGGATCCCAAAATCGGCTACATTTTCAAGGTGAATGGACAACACATTAAGCCGTTTTTGGAATTCCCACCTCGAGAGGAGTCCACCCCTCTCGAATACCGGACTTATGCCTAAAAGGCATGGGTCGATTTTGTAAATAATGCTTTTTGTTAGTATTTTTGAGTTTCAGGAACCGTCATCGGAGATTCGGGTGTCATTAAGTCTGAACGGATCAAGTTGAGGGGAGCAATAAGGTGTTTTGGTGCAAAGAGGGCAAAGAAATTTTTTCTGGCAGATTGGTCCATGATCGATCATGCCCTTCCCATGATCGATCATGGTGGAAAATTTTACTCAGGCAGTCAGAAGCATTATCGATCATGGGGGATGAGCATTTGGGCAGAAGGCAGCATGATCGATCATGGGTTAACCATGATCGATCATTGTACAAAACATCATTTGGGCAGAATGACTCATGATCGATCATGGGTATACCATGATCGATCATGGTCCCGTAATAAAACAGGGGAGCCGTTTCTGAACCCCCATTTCTCACTTCTCCTTCTCCCAAATCCTTTCTAAACCCTAGCCCTTTTTCCCCCATTGATCCCAATCCTTCCCCAACCACCATTTTCATCCTTCCCCACCTTGAATCAACCATCAAATCTTCCAATTTTTGCCCCGCAATCATCAAACCCATCCCAAAAATCCCCCTTTCTCTCTCTACGCACCAATTTCGAGCCCTATAAACCCAAATCTCAAAATTTCTCATCTCTCCCTAGTCTAAAGCATCACATTACTCTCTTATGGCTTCCGCTAACCCTCCCACTAAACCACTTGAAATTCAAGCCGCAAGGGGTGGTTACCGCGGATTTCAAAGCCGCCAAGAATTCGAATGGTGGAACTACGCCTTCAAGACGAGGACAGTGGTGATAGAGAGGCCGGTCTACATAGGTACGCTGGACGATTTCCCTCAACGAGCAACGTTTGAGCGCTATCCGGAGTGGATTAACTACTTGGGTGAACAAGGTACTCAATGTAATCTCTCCATTTGTCGTGAATTTGTTGCAAGTTTAATCCCAGTTCCAAATACCCCGTATGCATATGTTGCTCATGTTCGAGGGAGAACGGTCAATTTTAACCTCGAGGTTTTGAGTGAGATTACGAGAATCCCAGCTTTGCCTCCCAATGCTTATGACCTCCCCTACTCGGATGGTACCCCTTATGTAGAGCCAACGGCTAATGATTTAGCCACATTTCTAACCGGTGAACCGAGGGAATGGATTGGGAACCAATTGGATAGGAATAACATACTTGAGGGATTTAGGACTCTTTGGCTAGTAATTGCCAACGCTTTGGACCCGACCTCGCATACCCAACACCTATACCCTTCTCAAGCGTATGTGTTATACGATATTGCAACAAACAAGCGCTGTTGTTTGCTTCGTCACATCATTGGGCGAATTGCTAGAATCATAGACTTGGTTGCCCACAACGAAACAATCAAATTTGGGTCTTTGATCACTAAGGTGTGTTTGCGAGCGGGGGTAACTGAAAGAGATGAGGATGTGAAGAAAATGCCTCAAGCACCACTTAACCGATCGACCCAAACTCGAGCCGCTGGTCAATTGAGGAACCGGCCAAGTTCTTCAACCGCACCTCCACAAGTTGAGTCTGAAGAAGAGGGGGCAGAAGAAGCAGGAGCAGATCTCCCGGGCCCCTCAAGGCGGAGAAGGCGGGCAAGCTTTGGGCCGGTAGATGACAATAGGGAATTCATGAGAGAGCAGTTTGAGCAGATGACTGCCTTGATGCAGACTGGGTTTGCTAGCATCAATGAGACGGTTGAGATCATGGTGCTGCGACAGGATCGTTTGGAGGCAGACATAGCAGCCCAAATTGAGGCTAAAGTTCAGGCACATATCGCGACCCAGCAGGAGTTCATACGCCAGCAGTTCGAGGCGTTGTATGGTCGTTTTCCCCCACCCCCACCTCCAGACATGTGATGATACTTGCTAATCATGGAAACTCTTTAAGTACTTATATTTATGCTTAGTTTTATTTTATTTCTTTTGGGTTGTATTAGATTTCAGACATGATGTTAACTTTAGAACTTGGTTTTAATGGTTGAATGTTATGGTTTTTTGCTATTAGATTCTAATTCTAACCCATTTTGTGTATAGTTTTTGTTTATCTCTTATTTTTGTCTCATGAAAAGCAAAGCCGCCGTAGCCCTTCCGTGCAATTTTATTGTTCTCTTTCCATTGAGGACAATGTTTCTTTCTAGTTGAGGGGGGGGGTACGTTATTTTTGTGTTTATTTTGTTTCGGCTTGCTATTGTTTATTTCCATGAGTAGAAGAGATGTGTTCAAATTTATTTATTTTTTGCGAAGTTTGAAAATTGATGAATGATTGATTGATATTTTGTTCAATGAAGACTATTGTTTCATTAGCTTTTGGCATGAATTCTTTGATTTAGATAGGAATTTTAATGATAATCTAAATTGCCTTGCTTCACTTAGTCTCATATCACGTTATATTCTCATGTTCCACATGCTAGATTGCTTCGGTTGTTTCCAATTTGGTAATAACACTTAGACTTATTTTCATTGAGAGAAGAGAATTTTTTGTCCAAAAATGATGGAAGCTCTTTCGAAAAGATCCTCCAATGAGAGGACAAAAGCATATCACTTTGATAACTTGGATGACTTTTATCCTAATATTGACTTAAAGCTTCACTTGACTAAATCTTAAGTCTCTTTGTCTAATATTACGGATGGGTAAAGGTTACCATATGGGAAAGGGTGAATAGCTTCCTTCAAGCTCCAATGAATGAGCAGTAATGAGAAAATTCGATAAGTGAGACCGCTGCCCCCCATAGAGATGAAAACCGCCATGATCTAATTTAGCAAAAATTTCCAAGAAAAGATAAAGAAAGTGCTTAGAATTGACAAATCTCGGAGCTTTTGTTTTTGAAAAAGTTCTCTCTTCCTTCTCGAATGACTATGACTCTTTGTGTTTATATCGAATTGCTTGAATCAAAATCTAGAATGTGAGCGTTGGAGAATATGGGATTGTGTTCTAAAGGAGATAGGCGAATTAGATGATCATTCAAAAATCCACCATTCTGGAAAATTGACAGTAATGCCTCTTGCTTTGCAAATTGAAACTTGAATCTTCATTCTCATCATTCATCATGATCAAACTTCTAATGTTTGTAGGTATCATTTCTGAAAACCTTCACGAGATGCAACTCGTCTTCTTTGGGAACTTAGAAGTTACCATATTTTTTTTTGTATAGCCTATTAATTTTTGTAATTATGTATTTTTGTCTTGCTAAGGGATTAGCAAGAGATAAGTTGAGGGGAGTCGATAAACGCACAATATTGTCATGTTTAAGCTCATTCTCGGAGTCGGTCATCGCGTTTATTGCATTAATTCTGCCTAAATATCCGCTTATCTTGAGATTAGTATCTTAGCGAATTTTTGTATCTAACAATGTCCCGCTAGGTGTGTTTTTGTTGTGTTTCTATGTGTTTATAGGCATAGGATGCAATGACCGTCGAGGGATTGATCAAGCGCTAGTGAAAAGCTCGCAAAATGCTGATCTGAGGAATTTCCCAGAAGCATGATCGATCATGGGTATCCCATGATCGATCATGGTGCAAATTGGCCTTCAGAGCAGAGGACCCCATGATCGATCATGGGTATCCCATGATCGATCATGGCCTGGCGGGGACATTCACCAACTCCTTCTTTTAGCCTTATTTCGGGGGTTTTGGTTCCTAGATATTTTCCCTTGTTTATTTTATTAGTTTTTTGTACTCCTTTAGCTATTGTTTTTAGTCTAAGGGATGGGGAGATGGGATATAGATCTATTATCTAGTTTTACACACTTGCAAGTTGTAGAGAGAAGGGAGAGCTCTTGTTGATTGTTCTTCATTTTCCCTTGTAAGTGTTTTAATTTGTAAGAATGATTTCTTCATCTATAATATTTGTTTTTGCATCTATTATGGAGTAGTCTATTACTAAGGTTACGGAGGTTGATTGCGATATGATTTTTTGTGATTAATGGCTCAATCCATATTTAAAGTTTGATAAATATTTGTGAATCCTTTGCTTCATCTTATCCTCCATTCTTTCAAGCTTTCTAGGTATTGTCACATTAAGTTAAGACTTTATATGCCTTGTATATTTAGTTCTTGGATGATAATGAACATACAACATATTTATATGGTTCTAGAAAGCTTGTAGTCTTTTTCCCCCATTCATGGAGTTTTATGTCCTTTTTGTAGAAATTATGAATAGTTCATAAAACTCCATAGATGGATTGTAAATTTGTTTAGCTTATCTTTGATTCATTTCTTGATATATTGAGTGCTTCTTACACTATATGTGATACTTAGACTATTTATTTCCTACCATAAGTGATAAATGATGAGATGACAAATTTATCCCATAAACTTCATTCCGTTTCATTGTTCGGATTCACTTTCTAATTTTCATTCTTTAAATCATGAGATTTCATACACTTGCTTTATGTTAAATCTTTCTATGATGAGTTCGTCATATCTGTCTCGGATTAGCTTCATCGGGAATGGGTTGCCTTGCTTCACACCCGTAGTTAAGAGATAGGAATGGTGGCTTCGTCTTTGGTGGAATGTTGTTTGTCTCTTTCTTGATATAGCTTCAATACGGGAATGAGTCGCCTAGCGTCGCACCATTTGCTATTGAGAGATACACCAACATTCCCCTTATCTTGAGAAACCTTGTGTTGAAATCTTTGTATGAGCTATCGATCACCGTCTCTTAAATCGTAACTAACCTCCACCTACCTTAGTGCTTTCTTATTAATTTTCGCATCTGTTTTACATTTACGTTGTTCTATAACAAATCCAACTCACAAAATCTAAAAACCACTTAATCCGTAATCCATTCCATCCCTTTTCACTTATCCCTGAGGTTCGACACTCGGACTTCCGAGACTATATTACAACTTGACAAGCTTGCACTTGGGCTATATCAAAGCGCGTTATTTAAGTTGCGTCAGATAACCCCCCATTTATCGCACAACAAATCCCCTAACCCAGACCATCCACTCCCTGACACATCAGTCTGTCAAGAACATCACTTTAATGATTTGTCGAACGACATATGACCATTTATCGCACGATGTTTCTACATTCTTGGGGAATGTCGCGGGGCAAACCTTTCCGAATAGTATTATTGACCTAAAAAGTCAATAATCTTGTTTTGATAATAACAATAAAATTAATATTTGTTTTCAAAATATTACCACAATCAAATAAACATTTTATGTGGTACAAAACCTACAAAACCGATGGTGAATTCAATCATTTACAAATGTATTCATACACAAATTGTATTCTTCTCTCTAACAATATAATTATAGAATTTGAACAAGCCATTTCAATGAGTATCAATAGCTCAAGGCAAATGAGAAACCGAAGAAGTTTTCTAAGCACTTAAAGACTCGCTTATTGTCAAATTGAGTGAGAATCTTAGATATATGTAAAGTTACTTTTTTTATAATCATATATAGCTCAAATACATCATACATCATTTTTTGATTGATTGAAAACAGGTATTAAACAAAATCACTTTGAAAATATCATTTTTACAAACACCGATTTTGAAATAAATTCATAATTAATTCAAATGAACTTATTTTGAGTTTTCCCAAAAATCCATGTCTTACGGACAAATTCTTAAGGTCCCTAACGTATTAGAATTGATTTTGGAGCTAAAATACAAATGTCCAAAATTTGGGATTTTGGCTAGCTGGTTGGGACAATGCTCATCAGTCGACTGATGAGCTAAGCCTCAGTCAACTGATGGTCCAAAAACTAGCCATTGGAGCCTTTAAAAATGTTTAATTTTGACCCAAAACTTTATATAATTACTCCCGACCACATATAAATATGAGTTCTTCGACTCATTTTCCGCAACTTAAATCATTCTACAATCTCATTTTTCATATATACACAAAATTCAAGTTTTCAAGTTTATGCATTGATCATATTTTCATTCTTGAGTTATATATTTTAATCAATCTTGATAACTCTAGTGTGGGCATCACTTGCAATCTTCAAATATACTTGAGAGTTATTGTATATTGGCGTTTGTCACAAAAACAATTTATTATTCAAAATTGTGAGAGGAGTTTCTCATAAAATTTCAAGAGGATTTATTGTGTTAAGTGTGGTGAGAAGAATCACACTTGTTGAGTGTTGTGAGACGAATAACACTTGTAGAGTGTAGTTTGCACTTGTAAAGATTTGATTTTCACCCAGAAAAAAATTGGTTTTAGTGGAATTTCACGGGGGTACTACTCCGGTGTGGACATTTGGTCTAAACAACTGAACCGCATAAATAAAACATCGTTGTCTTACTCGGTTCAATCTTTCTAAACTCAAACTCCTTATTATCTTGTATTTATACTTGTTGATTACTTGTGTGATTGATTTACATATTTACTTCCTTGATATACATTGTATTAAAAGTTTTATTATTTAAACTTTATTTGAAACTATTTTTAAAATTCCATTAAGTTTTTAAAACCCTGTTCACCCCCCTCTGGGGTATTTTTTGACCTACAATTGGTATCAAATGTTGTACTCTGATTTCGATTTAACAATCTTAGAGTTGTACGGTCATGTCCATATATCAAGGAATCGGTATTTTCGAAGGTCTTTCCACCTTTAGGCCACCATTGTTTGATGGTAAAAACTATAGCTATTGAAAAAATATAATGAGTATATTTTTACAAGCTATTGATTTTAAACAATGGAGAGTTATAATTGAGGGACCCTTTGAGATTTTGAAAATCAATAAGAGAGGAAATAAATTTCCTAAACAAATGTCCGAATATGACGAACATGATATTAAGCCAATCCAAACTTAAGCAATCCTTAGGCATATGCCCCGGTTGACCGCATTCAAAACAAATCCTTTCCCTCGGTCCCGATTCTCTTTACCAAATCTAGAAGAATGATTCATCTCGCTACTTCTATCACAAGACTTAGGATCGCTCTTATGCTTTTTCCCATGACTAGACAATTCTTTTCCCTCATTTCCCCTTTTTCTTTCTAAAAATATACTAGCATCAGCCTTCTCTTGTTCTACTTTCATTGCTGTTCTCACAGCATCAACAATATTACAATAGTTCAAATGATATACCTTCTCTCTGATAGAAGGTTTCAACCCTTTTAGAAATAAACGTACTTTCTCCCTCCGTGACACGTTTCTCCACCAAACCCTCGAACTTTGCCTCATACTCCGTTACTAACATGTTCCCGTGAATGAGGGAACATAATTCATCACACTTTATACTACGATGAACCAATGAGAAATAATGTTCTAGGAACAACTGAGTGAATTGCTCCCATGTAGTAGGAGCATATGCCCTCCGTGACACGTTTCTCCACCAAATATAAACTTGATTAATTAATTGGTAGGTACCACGGTTAAGCTTCAAGTCATCAGGTAAATTCATGACTTCAAAGGCACTCTCTATTTGATCGAGCTATGACTCAGTCGCATTCGGATCGGACATCTCGTTAAACGTTTGTGGGGCTAACTTTTTAAACTTTTCTAAGGCCACAATAGCCCTATTATCCTGGATTCTACCCTAGGGTTGTTCGATATGTCCTAGTACATTGGCCAATTATAGGGGCATTGCACAGATAGCATCTACCGACTCTCCTGGGATTGAACTCTCGTAGGTAGCGTTATGTTCCCTATCTTTTGGTGGGGTCATCATTCTATACGAAGATAAAAAGAACGTCATGACAGTTCAATATATACATTGACAAGGAGACAATTTATCACAACACTCTACAAGTTTAGCTCCACAACCCAAGTAATCGCAAAACCTATGCTCTGATATCAAATTGTTACTCCCCTACCTTAATTATCAGGCTAACACCTGTAATTAACACCTAGAATGCTACTAACCCATTTTAGATTGACTAAAATAGGTATATAAATATAAAGAATCCCAATAATACACAATATTTGTTAATTAAACAGGATATACAAGATGATGGCATTATATACATACATTCGAAAACATAGTTAACAATCGGGCAACAAATTATACTTCAGTCGTTAATTTTGTTAAAAATCACGATCTCATAAAACAATGCATGCTTATGCAAATGCAGGTTACCTCCCTTGTGTTAATCGTTATGTCGAGTCACCAGAACATTTCTAGAGCCGAAACAGATAATATTATGGGCCACATAACCTAGAGAATAATAATAGTATTATTGACACCATTGAATCATATCAACAAGAGAATACTGAAGCAGAGACAAATCATAATCATAACAATAATATTGGGCCTGACCGTCGAAAGATTAATTCACAAATAATCATAACATGGCCTCTCCGTCTCGAGCGATTATCAACATATAATAAACAATTGGACTACAGTCCAACAATGCCACATCAATAGATCATTGTCACATCTAATAAATTATTAGTGTCTTGACATTATCTATATTTTCGGACTTCTTACCACTGGCTCTATACAGGAGCACTAAGCCCTACCTATTTTCGGAGGTTTAGGGATTTTTAACCCAAGGACACCGAGCCCTACCTATTTACATACTGACAAACACTAACCACATTCATTCACCTTCACCAACAAAAGGCCACATTAGATACAAAGAACCGTGGGCAACACCCCCATCATAACATAGCTAAGAATAGATCTCACACAAATGATGAGTTCCCGAGAATAATAATCAACAGTACCAAAAATGCCGATATGAGCATAGAAAGCTCTCCATCGTCATATATATGAGATATTAGCCTCCCAAGAAATAGAGAACGTGCTAGATGCCATGAGAGTACTCCGAGCTTATCATGAATATCGCCAAGAATGCCGGGTTGACATAATTGTGAGAACCCGCGTTCTCGACGCCTGGGGGTCCTCGTGGGCGGCGATTCCGTTTGTTGATTTGAAAATCGGTTTTGAAAAGAATAAGAGTCGCCAGTTTGTTTTACTAAACAAACAAAAAATGTTCATGTAAAAGATATGCATTTATGGACTAAATATCCTCTTATACACAATATATGCGAAACCAGTTGATTCGAAGGTTCGGGGATTAAGTTATGAATCGGGAAGGTGTTAGGCACCCAATTCGCCATTTCGATCTCTTGAGTAGGATATGCGTGTGTTATAATTCAATTCTTGCATGTTATTGCTATTACTTTACAGCTTTTCGTGCTTGCCTTAGAAATCGGGATTTTGGGGTTGGGATAAAAACGATGTGTTTCCTAGTTCGCCCATGATTTTGAAAATAAGTGTGTGTGCATGTGTGATTTGAAAAAGAGAGTTTGATAATAATAGATGCAATGAAACAAGTGATTTTGTAAAGTATTGGGCTTTTCGGAAACTGATTCAATGTGGAATCTAATATTCGATATTATATGAGGCGAGTTGACCAATCGTATACCAAAGTCTATTGATTAAACCGGTATAGATGGCAATAATGCTTTTATAATCGAGTATTTATCACATACACACCGCAATCTATGAGTTAGATTGGATATATAGCGATTATCGATTCCTTCGTATAACAATACCGCTAATCCGGACTTTTAAAAAAGTAAGAAAGTAATAATACTATTTTGGGAATTGGATTAGGGTTTCTTATTCGCCTTTAGTTTTGAAAAAAAAATTGAAAAAGAGTTTTAAAAAGCTATCAAGTAATAGAAATTATGCAGACAAAAATATAAATTATAAAACTGACGAATAAATAAAAGAAGAGAGAGAAAATTATACCTAAACCTTCTTGGAAGGAGAGAATAAGGATCTCTTGGTGTGTACCACGAAATCCCCTTGATTGTTGATGAAAATAATGAATGGAGGGGGGGTCTATTTATAGTTGTCAAAATACTTGGAGAGCAAGAAAAGAGTTTGCAACTAGGACTCTTGGAACTTATCGCGAAGCCTTCCCACCGTTGGATCATGCTGATTTTTGGATATGTGTTGAAAATAGAAGTCTTATAGATGGTGTAAAAATTTCAAGTCGATCGGATTTCGGGAAGGCTCCCTTTTGTTCTGATTGGTACGAAGAGTTTGTTTCCGCGTAGGAAAGGTACTTGTTGTAGACAAGGTCACTTGTTTGCACGAAAAGTCAGGTTCTCACCGTTGGATCATGCTGAATTTTGGATATATATTTTAAATATAAGTCCTTTACAACCTCTAAAAATTTGAAGACGATCGAAGTTCGGGAAGGACTCGGTCTCCTCGAATTGGTACAAAGAGTTTGTTCCCGCGTAGGAAACGTACTTGCGTACAACAACCTCACAAACTGAACTTCTAGAGTTGAATTATGCTAATTTTTGGTTATGTTTTCCCTCCAAATGTTTTCAATCTTGTGTCCAAATTTGAGGTCGATCAGAATTCGGGAAGGCCAATATTGATTTTAATTTTCTACGAAGGACATTTCGACTAGAATTGCACGATAGACAAATTGTTTCTTGATGATCCCATGTTCGACAAAGCTAAATTTTGAATATGTTCTTCCCCAAAATAAGGCCTATCTACTTACCAAACTTCAAACCATTTTAACTTCGAGAAGACCTCCATTTGATCACTCGAATCAAACTCATGATTTTTTGAATTTTCGAAGATCTGACTGTCGGATCGAGCTGATTTTTGGGTATGCTACTCCTCATGGTAATTCCTAACAACTCTCAAAGTTTAAGGATGATCAGAAATGCATAACTCTCCTTTCATAAGTTTCCAGGAGTTTTGACGGTTTTCAGTTCCGGTAATTTTCGATAATTCTGTAACTTTTCATACGGGGTCCTTTCAGCTTTCTTCTTTGACCTGTATCACATGTACATAATATATGAATCTAGAAATGCTCGTGCATGCATGCGTGCTTATTTTTTATAATAATGCATAAATATACTCATTTGTGATTTTTCTTAAATAAGATCTTTTGGATTACTCTACATACCATAGGTGATTGCATTTTGGTTTTTATATTTGACTTAAAGAGATAAGCTATATACCATAGGATTTTCTTAAGTTTATTTTATTTTTCAAATTTATCATTATTAGTTCTTTAGTGTTAATGTGAGTGAGTGACAACCTCATATTATTATTATTATTATTATTATTATTATTATTATTATTATTATTATTATTATTATTATTATTATTATTAAAATAAGAAAATATAGATCTTAAAAGGAAAAATCTCTTATAAGGAAATAAATTGTCAAATACTATTTGGTTAGCTTTTGGGTTCACTCTACATACCATTGGTGATTCCATTTAATCAAATTAATATATAATTTATTTTGGGTATATATGTGCAATAATATATCATTGTATATCCATCAATAATTTGGTGGTGGATTCTTAACCCTTGAAATCCTTACACATTATTTTCACCAAAACCACTTTCTCCGCTTTTATTTCATTTTATTAGTATAAAAATTATTCTTACGAAAAGTAAGCATTTCTCAAAAACAAAACATAGTTTTTATTCTAAATCAATTATTTTCTCAAGTTTGTTTTCATTGATTCCTAAACAACTCCCGTAGATTTGACCCCTTACTACTACTATGTACGGTACTAATATATTTTGTAGGTATATAAGGGTTTTTGATCTAGCTATTTTAAGCGACAGAGATAGCTTCCCATCAAATGACGCCGTTGCCAGGGAGGTGATGCCATGAAAGACGACCTGAAGACGTTTTGAGATTTGTTAAATTTAGTTGTAATTATTCGATTTGGTTGAAAAATATTTTTTTGGACTTTTTGGACTGTTTAGAGACTGTAATATTTATTTATATGGTGTTTTGGGACTGTCCAGATTAAGTGTTTAAAAAAAAGACAAAAAAAAATATGCAAAAGGGAAGCTGGACAAAATAGAGATTGCATATTAAGAAGGAAAAAAAAAAAGAACACTTGAAGGCTCTCTATTTTGGGTCAGTAAGACTCTCGAGGATGACTAAAATTTAGGAAAAATTTCTCCCTGATCGACTCAACCGAATCATCACCCTGCTTGTAAGAGGTACATTTTTCATCACTCGCAAATGCCCAGTCAGCAAGTCAATTCCTATATGCTCTAATTGTTATGTGTTTATTTTTAGCACATTTATTTTGAATGGTGAATGATGAATAATTGGACCTAAAGCCTAGCCCGACTATTGGAACGAGTTGGGATTTCATCATCCACCCAATTGCTTATCCATTTTCTTATGATCCTAAGCCTTCATTAATTAAAATCAGCTCACTAGCAAGCCAAATAGGATTCTATGTTCATAAGACCTCTAAAGAAAAGAAGAGATCGGTAGCCACTCTAGTGAGCTCTTCCAAGTCTATGGTAGATTGGCTAGTTGGTATTTAAGTGGTGCCTCTGTGACCCTCCAACATATTAGTACTTTGGCCCTGATTTAGGAGAATTTAATTGGTAAACTTCTCGAACAATTCTTATTGTTCATTTCGATCAAATCTGGACAAGAGTAGGAGTACAAAATTTTCAATTAGGTGGTGTTAAAGAACTCGCGCTTTTCCACCTGCGAATAATTAAAATCGATTACCCTTTAACTAAATTAAAGATAAGAATTGGTTATATGCTATCTAAGATTTGTTTCCTTCATTAGTGTACCTCAAACCAATTAGGATTGTAGTCATTTTGTGTCCTATTTTGAGCCACCCATCTATTTTTTTGGATAGTCAAATTTCACAATATTTATCTCATGGGATGCAAAAGTCCAAAAGGCTACTGAACCAATCACATAGTAATTCAACTCTTGAATCATAAGATACAAATCTTTGTGATCTTATAGTTGTCAGAGTGATATACTAAAAGCCATGATTTTATTATTATTGGTTTTAATATGTTATATAGACTCGATTTTGCTATTTTAATGAGAATTTTTATGGGCAATTGTTGCATTATGTTATTTGTTTAAATATTGTGCAAGTATGTCTTTTATTCCATATAGTAGATGATTTGTTGTGTAGAGTTTAGCTTACACACAGAGGATCATATCATCGGTTCTTGTGGAATACAAGTTTAGTGGTTCACCTTCTTAGATGAAATTGGACACCCATTGGTTTGATTGTAGCACATGTTTTAGTAGTTTATCTTAACTGCATGAAATAGTATAGTTTCAACTCATTGTGCTAGTACACTTTGTTTGTAATTGAACAGGACCAGTTTAGGTTAATTATTTTATACTGACTGTATAAAATAATTTAAAATCCCATGATTATTATGATTTCTTGTGCTCTTAATCTTTAAATAACTAATAGACATATATTTGTAGTGTTTGTTGTTTTAACTCATTAAGAGTGAGATTCATTTATAGATCAATAAGCTTTGTGAATTGGATAAGGACACTATATATAAGATGAATATTAATTATTGACGGAATTCACATCCCAATATAGGAATTGATCACAACCCCCTGAGAAGCTTATAAGTTTTGATCATGTCAAACCTTGCAAGTAGATTATGTTAATCCGACATGTCAAATAAGTTAAATGGTAAGCTCAAAGATTAAAAACTCATTTAAATTTAATTGTCAGTAATTTAATTTGAATGATGGTTATCTATAATCTTAGCGTGGGGAGAATAATAAGCATTTAACAACAAGGAGCTCGAAATATAATTTTGAGATAAGGACAGGAATGCAATTATAATTCTTTAGTGGTGTGAATTATAATTTATAGAAGGAATTAATTCATAATCGAATTAGGATTCTAGTTTTTCATAGTAAGCCCAAACAATTATTTTTTCTTAGGGTCCCTATCGTAGCCATATATATACGCCGGCCTTACCTCTTCTCACAATATAATAATTCTCAAGAATTTAGGGTTTGTGCCATAGAAAGTGGTGAAGGAAATCTTAGTGATACCGTCACCCACAATCGGTACAAGATTGCACCGCAAAAGGAATACGATAGAAGATCTTGAGGTTCCATCGAGCCTGTATTCTAGATTCGTCTACATCAACTCCTATTCGTGTGGAGACGAGATCATACTAGAGAGATCTCGAAGGCAAAATCATATTTCGCACTAAAAGCTTTTTTTCGGTATATACGCACTATTAAACGATCCTAGTATTAAGTTTCCATCAATAGTAGACCTCAACCTATTTGCTATAGACACAAGTCTAAGTTCACCCACATCTCCCATCGTTCAAATTCCCCATTCGAAAATGGAAGAAGAACTTGCATTGAAGGATTACTTTGCTCCTATCACTGCAAATCCTCCATCTTGTATTGTCCTCCGGGCTACTACCACAATTCATTTTGAAATTTGTCCGACAATGATTTCAGTGTTACCCAATTTTTATGGCTTAGACCGAGAGAGTCCATACCCTCATTTGAGAAAATTTCTTAATGTTAATTTGTGCAACCTTTAGGAACCAAAATCTAGATGTTAAGAATATTTGGTTAAGGTTGTTCCTTTTCTCCCTTCATGACAAAGCTTCTTTGTTGCTTAATTCTTTGCCACAAGATTCAATTAGCTTATGGGAGCAATTAGCCAAAAACTTCGCCTCTAAATTCTGCCCAATGAAACGGACAAATGAAATGCGTCAATCCATCCAAGATTTTCGTCAAAAAGACAATGAACAATTTTATGAAGCGAGGGATAGATTTTAGAATTTAATTATCAAATGCCCTCATCATGATATTGATAAAGGTCGTCTAGTCTGATGTTTTTATAATGGTCTCAATCCTATTTCTCGTAACATGATAGAGTCCATGCATAAGGGAAAGTTCATGCACCTCACTCTCACTAAAGCCTACACCTTTTTAACTAAACTATGAGAAGATTCACAATAGTGGGATGCTTCTAATGAATTTTCTAGGTCTGACCTAAGCCTTAGATGTAACACCCCGTTCTTTCGCTTCCTCGTAGTTGCCTTCGTTCGTCCGCTCATTTCACCTCGGGTGGTGAAATTATTATTCGGAGAGCGTTGTAATGTTTTAGCACCCCGTATTGGTCACATTATCCTCCTTCCACTCATGTGAGTGTTCGTTTAGTGATTCGAGTGGTTCGGAACGAAACCAAGGCGATAATCGCGTATTTTGACTTTTCGCGATTCGTCAATTTCTGGCCAACTTTGAGAGGCCATAACTTCTTCATCCGATGTCCAAATGACTCTCCATTTTCGGCCACGTCTTCATTTCTTTTCCCTCTACAACTTTCGTGTTTGGACCGAGTCGAGATTCAACCGTTTTGAGGCCCGTTTCGGGCTCAAAAAGTCATTTACTGTTACAGTGACTTCCATGATCGATCATGGAAGGCCTATGATCGATCATGGTCCTCCAGAGAGTTCCAGATCGGTTCATGATCGATCAGGGGGGACCCATGATCGATCATGGTTCACCTGTAAGTCGGTTTTGAGCGTTTTTAACTCGTTTTTAAGCCATTTAACACCCCCACAACCCCATTGTCAAGCATCCAACATAGAGAGGGAGTAAGGGAGAGTCTAGAGAGAGAGAGGCTTGAGATCATACACATCTCTCATCCCTCATCCAAGATTTGTGTTCTGAATCGCTTTCTCTTTCACTATTCATCATCCTTCCCCCTTTCTTCCTCCGTTAGAGCTTGCGTTTGAGCTAAGGCTTTGGCGGTACAGCTTCTACGCTTCATCAACTTGCAGATTCGTCTTGTCTAAGGTGGGGACACTAGTATTAAAACTTTTTTTTCCAAAGTTTGATTGATGAATTAGAGTCTTGCACTACAAATTGGGGATTTTGATCAAAAGCATGTGTTGTTTGCATCTCTTGGGGTTTGGGCTAGATAATTCTTAGATCAATGATAGATTATCACTCCTACAGCGTGATTGATCATCTAGTTCCACGATGTAGCATGCGTACCTAGAGGTTCACGTGAAACCTACTCCGTAGCTATCCGTAAGACATATAAATTGTGGTTTTTAGGTCTTGTGCTTATAGATGGATAATTGTGGGTTATTAAGGATAGTGATACACATCTATACCACTAGATACGATTGAAGGGTATTAATTATGGCATGTGTGGTGAGAACCCACTACGGTGGAGCGTTATGCCTTAACGTGCAAGTCTAGTGGCTTGTGTGGAGAGTGCTAGGCACTAGTAATGAGAGTTTAATCTCGATACTCTTTAAGAATACATAGAACACCGTTGTTAGGGCACGGATTGCTCCTGGTCATGAACACGAACTGTAGGTCGGAAAATACCCTAGAGGGGGGGGGGGTGAATAGGGTTTTTAAAAACTTGATGCGGAATTAAAAATATTTTCGAAAATGTTTAAGTAAAATAATTTACTAAACAAATTTATCAAGGAATGTAAGGAAATAAACAATCAATTATAAGAACAAATAAATAAGTAATCTCAAACAATTTAAACAATCAATAATAAAAAGATTGAGTAAGAAAGATTGAACCAATTTGAAGTTGAAGATTTTTTGTCCACACGGTTCGGCTTGTTCCCCCTACTCCGCGCTCGGTTAGTTCCCCGAGAATTTCCACTATAACCGATCTCCTTCCGGGTGAAGATCAAACCTCTACAAGTGTATTTTTCTCACACACTCCACAAGTATTGAAACACCCTCAATACTTTCACAAGATACCCTCTTGCTAACCTTGTGAAATTTACCTTCCACAAAAACTAAACAAGAATTTACCTTCTTGTTTTTCCTATGAGATTTACCTCTCACAATTGAATATAAAATTGTTTGGTGATTCACACCAATTTACAATAACTCTCTCAAGTGTATAAAGAATACAATTTGAAGCTCACACTAGAGATATCAAAATTGATCAAAATATATAGCTCAAAAATGAAGCATATGATCAATAAAATGAATTGAATACTTGAATAACTTTGTATATATGTAAAATAAGTTTGTAGAATGATTCAAGTGTATTAAAACATGTCTAAGACATCATATTTATAGCTTACAAAACCATATGGCCGTTGGGGGTGATTAAGAGAGGTTTTGGCTCCAAGGTATACATTTTCAAACTTTCCAACAGCTAGTTTTGACAAAAAAATTCAAAATTGTTTTGTTAATTTCTCCCAATTGGACCATTGGATCATGCTCAAATTTTAGTAAACATTGCCAGGAGATGTTTTCTAACTACCGTAAAAATTTCAAAATGATCGGAGTTTGGGAAGGCCTCCATTTTACCGTTAGATCAAAACTGGGCAAAAATTGAGCGAATTTTAAACGAAAAATAAAAATATTTTTCCAATTTAATAATTTAGTTCCAAATAAAATTCTAATGATTTTTAAACCTCAAATATATGTTTCTAAGATACATATTTTTATTATAGCTTAAAATATGATCATTTAAAATTAATATGAATTTATTTTGAAACTCGATTTTTGTAAAATGATGTTTTTCAAATAAATTCAATTTCAAGCTAGTTTGAATCAATCTTTAAAAGATGCAAGAATATATTTGAGCTATATGAATTTGATCAATAAAGTATCTTTACATAAAATCTAAGTAAACACTCAATTACCGAATAGATGAGTCTTCGAATGCTTCAATTTGTTTATTCAAATTGATTCTTCACTTGAAGCTTTTCCCTTGAAACTTTTGCATATGATTCTTGATCTTTGTGCTTCATGGATTTACATTGCTAGCTTGTGGGTGATGAGATTGATCTTCTTGTCTTGTCCAACGCTTGTAGAAGAATGATCTGAATTCTGGTAGATCGATTTTAGTCGAATGCTTCATTGACTTGATCGAATATTGGTCGAATGATCCTTGTCAAACTTCCTTTGAGCAATCATGCTATTCTTGATTTTCCAAATAAGAAATCTATAATCTTATATCAAGAACATGTTAAATTACACATGATTAATTTATTGTTATTATCAAAATAAGATTAAGACCTTCAAGGTCAACAATCTCCCCCTTTTTGATGATGACAATAAATTAATGTGTGTTTACAATAACAAGCATAAATAGCATATGAATAATTGAAATATGCTCCTCCTCAATTTATGCATAGATAAAATAAAAGATTATTAAAAGCATTACAAATATTTGAGATAGTTTTAAAAATTAATAAAAGAATTTTGATCTCAAATAAGGTTTTCGAAAGAAAACAATTGTCAATATTAAAGACATAAAACAATTAATGGTCTTACCAACATTAATTGTCACCAACACACATTTTCTCCCCCTATGGCAACATCAAAAAGGGATCAAGGCCACGGAGAGAAAATGGTAACTCCAAGAGTGCTTCATCTATGAGGCCAATGTGTGTATGCCTCTCTATCTTTTGCCATTTTTTTTTTATTTTTTATTTTTTTTTTTTTTAATGGCTCAATAAAATGTCAAAACACGAAATATAACATGCAAAATAAAGACTTATGTTGTTTACCAAATTGACAAGCATCACAAATTCTATCTTTAATAAGTTTAGTTTTAGGCAATCCTTTAACTAATTCCATTTTAGATAATTTGTGAACTAAATCCATATTAGCATGACTTAATCTTCTATGCCATAACTAAGAAACATCATTCAATACGGATAAACATTTAACATATCATCAAGTTCAAGAGTATATACGTTATTTGATCTATAAGCAACAAACAAGATAGAATTATCACTAATAATTTTAATAATGCAACATTCGGATTGAAAAATAACTTCATAACCTTTATCACACAATTGACTAATACTAAGCAAGTTATGTTTTAAACCGTCAACAAGTAGAACAATATTAATATAAGAAGATTTCTTACCAACTTTACCTATACCAATAATTTTGCCTTTGGCGTTGCCTCCAAATGTGACGTTGCCTCCTTGTTTAGGAGTTAGACTCAAGAAATTTTTTTTTTTTTTTTTTTTTTGTCATTTATTTCGAGCATCCACTATCCAATAACCATTTTATTTTGCTAGCTTTTGCTCTTAGGCAAACCTACACCAAAATCTTAAGCAACTTCTCTTTTGGTACCCAAAATAAATTGGGTCCTTTGGGGTTAGCATACATAGTGGTTCCTTTAGGAATCCAAGCAAGTTTGTTCTTAGCAAAATTCTTTTCTTTGTAATAACAAGAATGTGCACTATGAGTATTTCTTCCACAAAATGAGCAAAGATTAGTGGGATTATGTGGTGTGTATGTTTTGAAGAAATTTTTGTAATCCTTTTGGTTATCAATTTGGTTATAGCCCAAACCGGCTTTATCGAAAACACACCTTTGCATTCCTAATAGTTTATCCAAGTTATCCTTTCCTTTGGTGAACTTGGCTAGACTATTAGCTAAGTCATCCACTTGATCTTTTAATTTGACATTTTCTAATACAAGTGAGTTTGGAGTTTCTTTCTCTTTTCCTTTCTTCAAGGTTTTGTTTTCATTTTTCAAAAATACATTTTCTTTCTCAAAATTTTCACACTTGCTAGAAATAATCAAATTTTCCTTTTTGAGGCTTGCATACATTTTAGACAAATTTTTAAATTTTTTATGCAATTCCTCAAACATATCATATAATTCTTCATAGTCATTCTCATCATGTATATCATTATTAATAGATGCATTATCATCACTAGATGAGTCATAAGAAGAGTGTACCTCATCGTCTCTTGCCATAAGGCAAAGATTTGCCGTTTCCTCGTCGCTAGAATCGGCATTGGATCATGCTCAAATTTTAGTCAACATTGCCAGGAGCTGTTTTCTAACTACTGTAAAAATTTCAAAATGATCGGAGTTCGGGAAGGCCTCCATTTTACCGTTAGATCAAAACTGGGCAAAAATTGAGCGAATTTTAAACGAAAAAAAAAAATATTTTTCCAATTTAATAATTTAGTTCCAAATAAAATTCTAATGATTTTTGAACCTCAAATATATGTTTCTAAGATACCTATTTTTATTATAGCTTAAAATATGATCATTTAAAATTAATATGAATTTATTTTGAAACTCGATTTTTGTAAAATGATGTTTTTCAAATAAATTCAATTTCAAGCTAGTTTGAATCAATCTTTAAAAGATGCAAGAATATATTTGAGCTATAGGAATTTGATCAATAAAGTATCTTTACATAAAATCTAAGTAAACACTCAATTACCGAATAGATGAGTCTTCGAATGCTTCAATTTGTTTATTCAAATTGATTCTTCACTTGAAGCTTTTCCCTTGAAACTTTTGCATATGATTCTTGATCTTTGTGCTTCATGGATTTACATTGCTAGCTTGTGGGTGATGAGATTGATCTTCTTGTCTTGTCCAATGCTTGTAGAAGAATGATCTGAATTCTGGTAGATCGATTTTAGTCGAATGCTTCATTGACTTGATCGAATATTGATCGAATGATCCTTGTCAAACTTCCTTTGAGCAATCATGTTATTCTTGATTTTCCAAATAAGAAATCTATAATCTTATATCAAGAACATGTTAAATTACACATGATTAATTTATTGTTATTATCAAAATAAGATTAAGACCTTCAAGGTCAACACGAACATCTAGGCAAGTTGTATTAGTATGCCGGATGAGCTAGAATCGTAATAACCAATACATGGCTTGATAGGATGACGTGAGTATCATCATAAAACACATAATGAGATATATGACATTAGTAATGGATCAATTGGCCTTATTATGAGAATGATCATGTGACAATAAACATACGGAGTATACGAGTGATGAATACGCCTGTAGAAATGGGTAACGATGATGTTAATGATGATAAATGGATAGTGGGCGATTGTATGATTATATATATGATGCTTAGCCATATGTATGATGTATGATTGATGATGATGATGATATTCATTGTGGGAAATGAATGAATGTGATGTATGTTACTGTGATCACACGTATGGGCTGGATATGATGATATACCGAGCACCAGGTAGCTCCCCGTGACTCGAAGGAGGGCCGCCTATTGCCGCCCATGGGTGAAAAGGCCCTAAACCGTGCACGGGAAAATGAAGTCGGTGACTTCGCCGGTGGTTGTGTGTGTCCACAAAGGAGAGCCCACTCTAGATATCTTGCCTTCCAACTAGACTATGTGTCCTTGGTTAGATGAGTTTTCCCGGGAAGCGAAGCAGGTCCCGTGTGCCACTACTTTCCAAATGGTGAGTCCCCGGGAAGTAGTTGGGCTACTAATGGTCATCACCCACTAGGGTATCGCCTGGTGTAGTTTCTCCAGAGTGTCGATGTGGTTTGTATGTGGTGTTCTCCTCGTTAACTATTCGGGGTGTTGTCCCCGAGAAAGTGACCGTCGCGTGGGTTATCTCCGAATGAACTACTTGGAGAACTAAGTCCCTGAACCACTCCCCACTTGGAGGAGACATGGACAAGAACCTTGGATCCTTCGGGACTCGCTGGATTCTCTGTTCTGGGCCTGGTCAGACTGCGGGTTGAAACTGAGGCACTATACTGGAGATATGATACGAATCGATATGTTGTGGATGTGTATTGTTTATATTATCATTATTATTGTATTGTATCATATCTTGTATGGCATGGTTGATTATATATTGCCTCGGACGAGTGTACCTTTTGTAAGAACAATGATACATACACTATTGTAAAGAACATAATATACATAGGACAGCGTTGGCCACCCATAATTTACTAACAGATAAAGTGGAAAGCATTATTAGCTAATGGCCATAAAAACCTGGTACACGAGTGTGAGTACGTGGTTTGATTGTGAGGACGAAATAGAGATACGGCCTTGTAGGTGGCCAAGTATGGAATCCATAATGTACTATAACTAAAGAGAAAACAATAGATACTTGGCCAATTGTCATAGCTTATGGTATAAGGTACCAAATAGCATAGTATAGCCTTGAGTTACACTTGAGAACGGATTCAAGTAGGTTTATATCCACGTTTCCCTAGTAATGTGAGATCGACTTAGGGTATTCCAAGAGAAGTCTAGGGATGGAATAGGTTGATCGGATAGTCAACTTCCTGGTGACTAGGATGGGATTCCTAGTGGGTTTTGCACACACGGGTGTGTGAGTTGCATTGCACTGCATGGTTTTCAAACTACTGCGTTGATGTAAAACAACTATTTTCTATATAAAACCTATATAGTTCCCACTGAGCCCGGATTTGGCTCATCCCATTTTCCAAACAGTTTTGCAGGTCAAGCATCGGGGATTGGCGCGTGATCTACGAGTCTAGTAGCCTCTGATGTCTTATAACTTTTGAAGTCCTTGAACTAAGGACTCGGTTGTATATAACCTTTTGTTGTATTAAACTCCTTGTAATTATGTATGGACATTACAATTATTTTGAGTAATGAACCATAGATTTGTATAAACGGTTTATATATATATATATGTGGAGTTGAATGTAATTGTGTTTGTGTAAATGTGCTATGTAAACCTCATGGGTTTGGTTTTTATTTAAATAAACTCCACATACCGAGTTTTTGTAAAACGTGACATTTTATTTAAGAAAAGTTTTTAAAAAGTTGTGGATTTTATATTTTAAACCTACCTTCACGCACGGCATCCGTGATTAACCGGGTCCCGGAGGTGAAAATCTCAGAACGGGATTCGGGGAGTCACATTAGAACTGGTGGTAGGCATGAAATTAAGAGTGACCCATAGTTAAAGAACTTAATGCAAGGTTTTAACCAAGGTTTAACCACTTTGACCAAAACAGTTGAGGCTTTGGCCTGTTCAATGCAAAAGCAAACTATTGAGCCTACTTCAGTCAAAAATGTCTATAGCGAGCCCAACATATTTCCATGCACTATTTATCTACAGTAAACCATATCGCTCACTTATGCCCAACCTTCTTTCTTGAACCTGAGCCAATTATGAAACAAGCCTTTGAGTTCAACAACTTTAGGAAACACAATCCGGCTAGGTTCATCCACACATACAATTCTGAGTCGAGGAACCATCCTAACTTCTCTTAAAAGTAAGACCATTCATCCAATTTGTAACCTTCGCAACCTCAAGTTAGAGGTCCTCCAGGTTTCCAATCTCAAGCTAGGAAAAAACTAAACTAGTTTCTAAATGATCGCCATTGTTTTTCACATCAAAGTGGAAACCATTCGGGAATTCAACAAATTGTCCATTCATTTACTCATTCTTATGGCTCTGAGCCTCAATTAAGTGCTAGAAGAGAGTTGGTTTCTCTACTTCCATATGCCGCCCTTCAACAACAATTGAAACCAACTCTCAAATACCTTATATTGTAGCTTTTCACACAGTAACAACAAACTCTTAATGCCCATACATAAACCACCTCCCAAGCAATCTAACAAATACAACAAGAATTAAGTAAATTGACTACTGAGAGAGACAAGGGTAGATTCCCTAATCAACCAATTGCTAATCCAAAAGGCAATAGCAAAGAGCCTGTGTATGAGGTTGGTTCCTTTTCTGGTCAAGACCAATTTCAAGATGAGTTCTAGTCTGTCATCACCTTAAGATCGGGATGGCAAATTTACAATCATATTAAAATGCCTAATGATTTCATTGAGGATAATACATCCATCATTCCCAAATTCCCTCCTAATGAACTAAAAGGTGTGGTTTAAGTTTCAAATTTGTCGAATGAGGCTTACAAAGTTTCACTCATGAAAAAAGAAGGGACTAAATCTAAGGAAATAATTTATGTGCCTCGTGCGCCCTTTCCTTATAGGTTAGCATTTTACTAACACAGCAAAGCACTTTGATGATATCAAGGAAGTGTTCCAAAATGTTCATATCAACATTCCATTCCTTAATGCCATCAAGAAAATCCCTTCGTATGCCAAGTTCTTTAAAGACTAGTGAATTGTTAAGAGGAGAACAAATGTCCCGCGCGATGCTTTCATAGCCGAATAGGCTACATCTTTCATTCAGCAGAAAAATGTTGTCAAGTTCGAAGATCTTGGTCGTCCTACAATCCCTTGCAAGTTAGGTAATAAGTATTCAACCCATGTGTCACTTAATTTAAGAACCAGTGTCAATTTTTTACCTTATTCTCTCCACCAAGTATTAGAATTGCAAGATATAAAGCCCACTCGAGTCACTCTGTAATTGGCAAATCGTTCTATCAAAGTCCTTCAAGGAATTGTTGAGGATGTTTTGGTTAAAGTGTCTGAATTTTATTACCCAGTTGATTTTATTGTTCTAAATACTAAGTATTCTGATGAAAACTCCATCCCAATCATTTTGGGATGTCCTTTTCTTGCTGCTGCAAATGCACTCATTAACTGTAGGAATGTGTATATGACTCTTACCTTTGGAAATTTGACAGTGAAAGTCAATATTTTTCAACTCATGAAACAACTGTCTGCTGTTGAAATGGTAAAAGAAGTGTGTATTATCGATAGTCTAGTTTAAGATATTGTGGACCATTCTTATCCTAATGACCCTATCCAACAATGTCATAATTTCCTTAAATTAGATTTTAATTTAGATGATGCCATGGATGGTGGCAATTCTTTGTTAGACTCTGCCAATTCGATAAACATTGATAAATGGATCACAAAGAATGAAACTTGGATAGATTGCTTTGAATCTCATCATCCTGAACCAATTCTTGGTATAGATACTGGCTTTAACAGTGTGGCTAAGTTTGATTGCCAATCCACGCTTACAACTATACCTAAAACTGAGTTCACCAATGTTCAGGATTCACAAAAAAATTGGACCTAAAGCCATTGCCTTCGTAGTTGAAATATGTCCATTTAGGTTTAAATCAAGCTTATTTGGTCATCATTGCCTCTAACTTGACTTCCAAGCAAGAAGTAAATCTAGTTGATGTTCTAAGAAAGCAAAAATCTGCCTTGGGCTGGAACATATCTAAGTTTAGAGGTATCAGTCCAACTATCTATAGTCATTCATCCATTTGGAAGACGGTGCAAAAACTTCTCATGAGCCACATCGTCGATTAAACCCAGTCATGGAAGAAGTTGTTCGTTCAGAAGTCCTTAAGTTGCATGTTGTTGGTATCTTATAGCCTATCTCTGATAGCCAGTGGGTCAGCACCATTCATGTTGTTCCAAAGAATTATGGTGTCACTGTTGTAAAAAACTGTGATAATGAGCTAGTCCTAACCAAAATCTCGGCTGGATGGCATGTCTGCATTGATTACAGAAAGCTAAACAATTTCATAAGGAATGATCATTTTCTTCTTCCTTTTATAGACCAAATGCTTAAGAGACTTGCTGGACATTCCTTTTATTGTTTCCTACATGGCTATTCTGGGTACAATCAAATTCCCATCGCTCCTGAAGACTAAGAAAAACCAACCTTCACATGTCCATTTGGAACATTTACCTATTCGTGCATACCCTTCGGCTTGTGCAACGCACCTTTGATTTTTCAAGGTGTGTGATGTGCATTTTCAGTGTCATAGTGGAACAATTCTTAGAGGTCTTTATGGATGATTTTTCCATGTGTGGCTCGTCCTTTGATCAATGCCAATCTCATCTGACCATGGTGTTAGAACGATGTCAAGAAAAGAATTTAGTTCTTAATTAAGAAAAATGTCATTTCATGGTAAAAAAGGTATTGTTTCGGGACAGGTAATCTCTTGCAATGGTATTAAGGTCGATAAGGCAAAGGTTGATTTAATCTCCTCTTTACCAGCTCCTAGGTCAATTAAGGACCTTCATTCCTTTTTAAGACATACCAGTTTCTATCGTTAATTGATTAAGGATTTTTTTAAAATAGCCTGACTTGTAACCAACCTTTTTTCGAAAGACGTGCCTTTTGTCTTCGATGATTCTTATGTCACTGCTTTCGAGTGTCTTAAATCCAAGTTGATCTTAGCTCCGATTATTTGACCTCCTAATTGGGATATTCTATTTAAAATCATGTGCGATGCATCTGATTATGCCATTGGGGCTATTTTTGGCCAGAGAGTTAATGAACGTCCTCATGTGATTCATTATGCTGGCAAAACTCTCAATCCAGCCTAACTCAATTACAAAACGACTGAGAAAGAATTGTCGGTGGCCGTCTTTGCCCTAGACAAGTTTTGTGCGTATCTTCTTGAATCCCTAGTTATTGTATACTCTGATCATTCAGCATTAAGGTACCTTATAAGTGACAAAGATTCCAAATCTCGCCTCATCCATTGGATCCTCTCGCTCAAAAAATTTAACTTGGCAATCAAAGATAAAAAGGGTACTGAGAATGTGGTCATTAGCTACCTATTTGGACTCATTGTTGTGTTTGAAAATGACTATTTGCATATATCCGAGTCATTCCAAGATGAGCAACTTTTTTCTATTTCTCGGTCACCATGGTTTGCTGATATTGTCAACTTTCTTATCACAAACCAAATTCTCATTCATTAGACAAAGCTAGACAAATCCAAATTCATATCCATGGTCAAATACTACTCATAGGATAATCTTTTTCTCTTCAAGTATTTTCCCGATCAAATCATCCGTAGATGCATCCTCGAGTTTGAGCAAAATAAGATCATATCCTTTTGCCATAACCATACATGTGGCAGCCATTTTAGCTCGAAGAAAATGCTGCAAAAGTTTTACAAGGCGCACTTTACTGGCCCACCCTTTTTCGCAATGCTCATGAATATTGTAAATCCTATCCAAATTATTAACAATTAGGATGACTATCTCAAAGGCATATGATGCCTCTCAATCCCATCTTGATCGTTGAAATCTTCAATGTTTGGGGTATTGACTTTATGGTCCCATATCCCCTATTTCATGGTTTTAAATATATCCTTGTGGCATTCGACTATGTCTCCAAGTGGATAGAAGCAATACCTATTACACAAATGGTTAATTCGATGCTAATCGCATTCTTTAATCGCGTCTAAGTCAAATTCTGACATGGAGTGGTCATTTTCAATTTTGAGTAATTTTTGATGACTTGGACACTTCCTGCAAGTCACATTAGTCGTATTACTCATGTGTGTAGGCTCAAAATATACTCTGGGTAGCCATAGAAAAGTTTGGCGCACTAACAACAAGAATTGGAGATTTTGGAGTTCGAAATCCATTTGTTAAATTTGGAATCTTAGCTATTGTGTTGTGGACTATTTTGTAGTCATTTAAACCTCATTATATCCCTTTTTTATGTCTCAATGCCTTTGCAAAAGTATTGCATTGAGTTTGGAAGAATTATTGCAAATCTAGCCATATCATAATTTCGTTATAATTTTAACAGAGTAGTGGTTTTTGGGGCATAACTTCTTTGTACGATGTCCAAATGGACCCGCATTTGGGCCATTGGAAAGGTAATTCTATTATATACGACTTTTGTGTTTGGCCCGAGTCCAAATTCCTGCATCTTCAAGGTCAACGTAGCAATCGAACTCAACAACATGCTATTTTCCAAAACAGCATGCTGTTGGGGATGCCTAGATAAGGTTGTGGGGACTATTCCGAAATGGCCTAGGGACAGCATGATGTTGGCCCTGGGCATTAGATTATATTTTCTTTCTTCCTCTTTCCTCTTTATTTTTCACACATATACCATGAGAGCTCTAGAGAGAGAAAAATAGGAGATTCTGAAAGATTTATTTCCTAGGACTATTCATATATTATGATTTGTACTTGGATATCTTATGCTTATTGTCATTTATAAAGTTTATTTCATTTTACTTTATATTCTCTTATAAATAATATTTATTAATACTAGTTCATCAAGTACGTGACTAGATTGTGGGATGCTAGTGATGTTATAATAATATTGTTTAGATGTCCCCGATCATGTGTCAATAACCTAGGATCACATTGATATAATGATTAGAGTATGGGTTAG
Source organism: Lonicera japonica (assembly GCA_021464415.1). Lineage (NCBI taxonomy): Eukaryota > Viridiplantae > Streptophyta > Magnoliopsida > Dipsacales > Caprifoliaceae > Lonicera > Lonicera japonica. The sequence continues at coordinate 41,621,430 of CM038467.1, forward strand.
ATGATGACTATGTTCCACAAGTCATGGATATGGAGATATCAAGCTGAACATACTGATACTTGTTAGGGAACAAAGTATTGGACCGACCCGCTTTGGGGACACAGCGAGGAGTGTTACATAATGTCATCAGTGATGTTCCCTGTGACGCCCCGAATCCCGTTATGAGATTTTCACCTCCGGGACCCGGTTAATCACGGATGCCGTGCGCGACGGCAGGTTTAAAATATAAAATCCACACCTTTTTAAAAACTTTTCTTTAATAAAATGTTCAGTTTTACTAAAACTCGGTATGTGGAGTTTATTTAAATAAAAACCAAACCTGTGAGTTTTACCAGGCACATTCACACAAGCACACTCACATCCAACTCCACATATATATATATAAAAACCGTTTATACAAATCCATAATTCATTACCCAAAATATTTGTAAAGTCCATACATAATTACAAAGAGTTTAATACAACAAAAGTTTATACACAACCGAGTCCTTAGTTCAAGGACTACAAAAGATATAGGACATCAGAGGCTACTAGACTCGTAGACCACGCGCCAATCCCCAATGCTTAACCTGCAAAACTGTTTAGAAAACGGGGTGAGCCAAATCCGGGCTCAGTGGGAACTATATAGGTTTTATATAGAAAATAATCTTTTTACTTCAATGCAGCAGTTTGAAACCCATGCAGTGCAATGCAACTCACACACCCGTGCGTGCAAAACCCATTAGGAAATCCCATCCTAGTAACCAGGAAGTTGACTATTCAATCAACCTATTCCATCCCTAGACCTCCCATGGAATACCCTAAGTCGATCTCACATTACTAGAGAATCGTAGATATAGACCTACTTGAGTCCGTTCTCAAGTGTAACTCAAGGCTATACTATGCTATCCAATACCTATACCGTAAGTTGTGACAATTGGCCAAGTATCTATTATTTTCTCTTTAGTTATAGTACGTTATGAATTCCATACTTGGCCACCTACAAGGCTTTATCCCTATTTCGTTCTCACAACCAAACCACGTACTCACACTTGTATACCAGGTTTCTATGGCCATTAGCTAATAATGCTTTCCACTTTATCTGTTAGTACATTATGAGTGGCCAACGCTATCCTATGTATATTATGTTCATTACGATAGTGTATGTATTATTATTCTCACTAAAAGTACACTCGTCCAAGGCAATATATAATCAACCATGCCATACAAGATATGATACAATACAGTAGTAATGATAATATAAACAATTCACATCCACAACACAACAATCCGTATCATATCTCCAGTATAGTGCCTCAGTTTCTCCCCGCGGTCGTCTAGGCCCAAAGCAACAAATCCCAAAGGCTCTGAGGCTTTTGTCCATGTCTCTTCCGAGTGGGGAGTGGTTCAGGGACTTGGTTCTCCAAGTAAGTCATTCGGAGATAACCCTCAAGACATTTTCCCGGGAATAACACTCCGAATAGTTAACGAGGAGAACGCCTCATACAAACCACATCGACACTCTGGAAGGAACTACACTAGGTGATACCCTAACAGGGTGATGACCATTAGTAGCCCAACTACTTCCCGGGAAACTCACCATTTGGGTAAGTAGTGGCACACGAGACCTACTCCGCTTGCCGGGGAAACTCATCGAACCCAGAACACATAGTCCTGTGGGAAGGCAAAATACAAATAGTGGGCTCTCCTTTGTGGACACACACAACCACCGGCGGAGTCACCGACTTCATTTTTTCGTGCACGGTTTAGGGCCTTTTCACCCACAGGCGGCAATAGGCGGCCCTCCTTCGAGTCACGGGGAGCTACCCGGTGCTCGGTAAATCGTCATATCCAGCCCATATGTGTGATCAAAATAACATACATCACATTTATTCATTTCCCACAATGAATATCATCATCATCAATAATCAAACATCACACATATGGCTCATCGTCATACATATAATCATATAATCGCCCACTATCCATTTATCATCATTAACATCATCGTTGATCATTTCTACAAGAGTATCTTCGTCGCTCATATACTCCATAGGTTTATCGTCAAGTGATTATTCTTAATATAAGGCCAATTGGTTCGGTAATCGCGTTATACACCTCATCATATGATACGTGTATTAAACTAACGCCGTATGTGTTCCATAATGATTCACTAGCTATATCATTAAGCCAAGTATCTATTAGCATATCTCTAATTCACCCGGCATATTAATACAACTCACCTAGATGTTCATATACATGACCGAGGCAATCCACGCCCCACCAAAGTATATTCTCTACGCGGCTAGAGTGTACAAGGGTTGTACGTTCATTGCTACTGATTACCATACTCCATACAAGGTGCTAAGCTTAGGGGTTATTGCGTATTAATCCGCCCTAGCGGGTTTTATGTACAAACACTACCATCAATAACCCATAATCATCCATTTATAAGCACAAGACCTAAAAACCCCAATTTATAAGTCTTACGGATAACTACGGAGTATGTTTCACATGAACCTCTAGGTACGCATGCTAAATCGTGAAACTAGATGACCAATCACGCTATAGGGGTGATAATTTATCAATATTTATCACTAATCTAAGAATCATCCAGCCCAAACCCCAAGAGATGCAAACAACACATGATTTTGATCAAAACCCCTAATTTGAGTACAAGACTCTAATTCATCAATCAATTATTGAAGAATAAGTTTTAGTACTAGTGTCCCCACCTTAGACAAGCCGAATCCGCAAGTTGATGAAGCGTAGAAGCCATACCGCCAAAGCCCTAGCTCCAACGCAAGCTCCAACGGAAGAAGAAAGCGGGAATGATGATAAATAGTGAAGAAGAAACGATTCGGAACTCAAATCTTGGATGGGAGATGAGAGATATGTATGATCTATTCTCTCTCTCTCTCTAGAGCTCTCTAGACTCTCCCTTGCTCCCTCTCTGCGTTGGATGCTCGAAAATGGGGTTGTGGGGGGTGTTAAATGGCTTAAAAACGAGTTAAAAACGCTCAAAACCGACTTACAGGCGAACCATGATCGATCATGGGTCCCCCATGATCGATCATGGGTCCCCCATGATCGATCATGAACCCTTATAGAATTCTTTGGAGGACCATGATCGATCATGGCCCTTCCATGATCGATCATGGAAGTCACTACAACAGCAAATGACTTTCTGAGCCCAAAACGGACCTCGAAAGGGTTGAATCTCGGCTCGGCCAAAACACAAAAGTTGTAGAGGGAAAAGAAATGAAGATATGGCCGCAAACAGAGAGTCGTTTGGACATTGGATGAAGAAGTTATGGCCTCTCAAAGTTGGCCAAAAATTGACGAATCGCGAAAAGTCAAAATACGCGATTATCGTCTCGGTTTTGATCCGAACCACTCGAATCACTAAACGAACACGTACATGAGTGGGAGGAGGCTAATGTGACCAATATGGAGTGCTAGAACATTAGGAGGCTCTCCGAATAATAATTTCACCACCCGAGGTGAAATGAGCGGACGAACGAAGGCAACTACGAGGAAACGAAAGAACGGGGTGTTACATTCCCCATTTGTGATATCGTATTATCCTCAGACCTGAGATCGCCATGGTTACCAACATAGGGATTGGCATATCAGGCATTATTAAACGTTGCTCTTAACCGAGTAATTATAAAGATGATGATCGAGCATACTATGAACTATGTAGAGGTATGTGGTTGATCAAGATGGGATTTGTCACTCTCATATAATGAGAGAGATCGTTGGGCCCCTTGATAAGTATAATTAATATCTGCATGGCCATGCACAAATGAGATGTCATTTGTTTTAGATTAATTATACTTAGAGATCAAGAAATAAAGATTGAACTATACAAGAATGACACTTGCCTAGTCTTGTGTTCAATCTAGATATCGATTGACAAAAGTAGTTAATATGTGGAATATCAATTTAAGGTTGTGTCGTTTTTCACTTTTATACCCTTTGGATAGTAGTAATGTTTTACTAGAGACCGCTTACTATTCGTATAATAAAATGGGCTTTTAATTATACTGCCAAAGAGTGTAAAACCTACAGGGTCGCACACCAAAACGAGTTGGATCAAAACAAATTAAAACGGGCCAAGTTGGACTTAGGCCTAGTTCATTTGTTGCTTAGGGTTCTCACTAGGGTTCCCTTATAAAAGGGAACCTTTAATCATCTTGGCCGTCAAGGAAACTTTGAGAGGCTAGAGAGTCGAAATAATTGAGAGAACCCTAGAAGGCGCTAGTACGCCAAGCGAAGATCTCATGTCGTTCGTGTGTGCATACCGTAGAGGCGTCATAGTTTCTATGCTAAGGACGACAACAACAGAAGGATCCGATCCATCCTGTTCATTTCATTAACACCAAATCACATATAAGGTATGTCTTCTGTCGATTTTATTGAACAGCATAGATCCTAGGGTTTGAAGATTAGTGCGTAAATTAGTGTATGTCATGCATGATTACTGCCCTAATTCCCTATAGATTCCACTCATCTTTCTTCCTCCACCAAGGATCTAAGCTTCCAATTATCCAAATCGATACCTAAATCACTATTCATCATCTTCTTCCTCTCTCTTACTCCATTGACGCTTGGGCTCAAGCTAAGGTTTTGCGATACGGCTTCTACGCATCACCAACTCGCATATTCGGCTTATCTAAGGTGGGAACACTAGAACTGAAGCTTTATTTTAAATTATAAAGTATTATATGCTTCAAATCAAACTAAACTTGAATTTTTTACCCAAATTTCATATCATAGGGTTTGGGTTAGATAGAAATTAAATTGATGATTGGTATTGACGGGTTAACTTTCCAATTACGAGATTTAACCATCAAATCCATGTTTTAGTTCGTATACATAAGGATCCCTCATGAACCCTCGTTCTAGCTATGCGTATGAACCCAAAATTTGGGGTTTTGGGATTGGTGCCTACAGGGTTGTTGATTGTGAGTTGTTAATGACATAAATACATAGATTCACCATTAGAATGGATGGCAAAACACTATTTATGATATTTGTACCAAGAAGTCACTAGGGCGGAATAATAGACTATAGCCTTTGAACCTAACTTGTTTTATGGGGCGTAGTAAGCACTAATAATGATGATACAACCTCGGTATGCCCTCGAATTGGTAGCTACATAGTTTGGCGGGTTGTGAGTTGCCCTAGTTCTAAGTATATAAAGTTAGCGTGCCTTGAACTTATTGGTTAAGTGAAAATCACACTAGTTAACGTTTAACTTGACATGGTGGCTCGAGGGCCATTACAACACACAACGGCTATAGTTTTACATATATAACTTTCCACGAAACATAGCTTGTCATTATAGAACCGATTGGCTGAATAGTATGAATAACAAAAAGGCGGAAGGGCCTTGGAAAATATCACGATGATCATAATGTTAATAAACAAATACTTGGTTGTGTTGTGTTGTATTGTATTTATATGTGATTAGCCATATGTGTGATGGATGATGATACACATATTGCGATGAATGGATTTGATTGTATGGTTGTGGCCTTACAATGGAAGGTTGTAGCCCTGCCATATGATTGGGTCATTATTGGGGGGGGGGGGATATGAAAAACTTCACTCCTCTTCATTATCTATGTTTTTTTGAATGCCGAAGTCTAACTTATCTCCCAACTAAAAGTATGAGGTATCTAACTTCCCTTGAAACACTATGGATTACGAAATCTGAAAAGCTAAATTTGTTAGAATAATATGGCACAATGATGGAACTGCTAGGAGGCCTCCTGTCTATATCACTTGTGGAGGTACCAAATTTAAAGGAATTCCCTCACATATTGTCCTTCATTTGAAATCTTGCCAGAGTGGTTGATAAAATGTACATCTCTCATGAAACTCAAACTTGCAAATTGCACGCTTTTGGAATCTTTACCGTTAGGGATGCATCAACTTATTGCGTTGCAATATTTGAGTATTATAAACTGTTACAAGGACCTGGGAAGAAAATCCTTGTTAGTAGGTATATGGGTTGAGCAATATCCGTTTTCCTTTCGCATTTTTTGGAGTGACTAAAATCCAAAAACTCTCATTAATTCTCCTAACTCACTTAGTCCGGAATCAACTCAACACCTATAGATACATATTAATTCGTAACTAAAGAATGTTTTCCTTATACATCAAGATTTTATGTTTTAGTACTGCATATTGAATTAATTTTTAGTTATCATCTCTAATTGGCAGGTGCATCTTTCCAAAAAAGAGGTGTTTGGCTTTGAAATTCAGATCACTGCATTCATTTTGTAAATGACCTGCAACAAATATTCCAGTAGTTAGTGGTTTTCGGTTTTTAAAAATGAACAAAAAAAAGATATCTTTGACCATAAGACATGTCTTAATAGATTGTACATCTATGTACTCGTGTTTTATTTTTTTTGTAATTGTCTCTGCACTTATTTTACTTTTAGGTATTACATCATTTTCTCAATTGATTGAATTGGCAATATTGTATGGTTGTTATTAATTACAAATTGTGAACCATTGGACGAAGTATTGAGCTTTCTTGTGTATTTTAGCTCTATTTCAGGATATAACCACCGTCTATGTAATTATTCAAAATCATTCATGAAATGCAGCACAATGGTTTTATTTCCTTGTTGAATTACATCAATGTGATTTCAAACCTTGACTAATTTCTACAATTGTATATGTAGTACCATGTCCTGTTTTAGGCGGGTCGTGTTCCGTAAAAGTAACAGGACTCCATGTCGTCTTACTATTTTTTGTCATGCCATGTTAAGCCCAAACACAAGGCCTAAAAACATGAATTGCCATGACGAATTTCTATATGGTTGGATGTCAATGACGTAAGGGGTAATTAGATGATAGGGAAAATTTTATTTTAGGTGGCAAATATATGTCAAAGTTTAATTTGATGCCAACAGCAAACATAGTAGTTTCAATTTTTGATAAAAGAGGTGATTGAGTTTTTGTTATAGTGGTGGCCAAATTTGTAGTCCTCTTTTTTTTGGGTGCTGGTAAAAGCACCCTCATATTTCAATAAAAAAATGGCAATTCATATAGTTAGGATATGTGTTTTGAAGGCACCCTAGTTGAGAATTCAACCCATGACTTTTTTTTTTGTTTCATCATTGCGCCTTTATTTTACACCTTCATCGCCTGTGCCTGCTCCACCTGTTAGTAAAGGTTTCGCTTTTTATAGGAATCCAATTCCTATTAGGATTTATATTGTCCAATTCTTAATTGGCTTTGTATTGTCCAAATCCTAGTTGGATTTGTATTATCCAATTTCGAGTAGGTTTTGGCTTTGTGCAATCCTAAACCCATAGGATTTATACTTTATAAATAAACCTTTTGTCATAGGTTTTATTCATGAGTTGTACTGTATTATTTACTAGCTAGATTATAAAGTATATTTGAGAGATAATATTGAGAGTCTAATTGGTGGCTAGCGTTTGCTTTGCGCGTTGTACTCAAAATTGGTCTCATCAATAATAGTTATCACCCAGTGGATTAATGGCGATTTTGACGATACCACCTAATTGCTTGCATGTTTGGTTAGTTATTTTCTTCTTTAATCTCTTGTTTTTCATATTCCTTGAATATCAATGGTGCTTGTTTCATTAATCATTATACGCATAATTGTCCGGTCGATCCTACGCTTGTACTAAGGCTTGTTCTAACGATATCTTAGCACAATAATTTGGTATCAGAGGCAGGTTTATTCCTTGAAATAATTGCATGATAGTTAGAGATGTCTACTATTGATACATCGGAAGGGTGTGCTAAGTGTGAACACCCCAATCCACGACTCTCGTGCGAATACTGGTTTTCTTTTAGCATCCTGCATTTAATCATGAGTCGTCATGCATGTAGAAAGACTGATAGGAAAGACTCCGTTTTCGGACGTGTTGGGAGTCTAAGACAACCTCGTTGCCTCTTCGCTTACTAGGACGGGGATCGAGCGCTCATGCGCATTTTTGGTTTTTTCCGAGCGCAACAAATTTAGTTTTTTCCGAGCACTCATGCGCATTTTTTGTGAGCTAACCGCACCCCCCAGCCGCACGGCCAACTGCACGGCTACCTGCCAACCGTACGGTTGGCACGTCCTAACCGCACCCCCCAGCCGCACGGCCAACCGCACGGCTACCTGCCAGCCGTACGGTTGGCACCTCCTAACCGCACCCCCTAGCCGCACGCCCAACCATACGGCCACCTGCCAGCCGTACGGCTGGTATATCCCTGTCGCACGCCCCAGCCGCACCCCATGCGGCTACCCCTGCGGTTGGCCTCTTTTGGAGCGTTTTTGGCGAAAATGTTGCTATAAATAGGACTCTTGGGATCCCATTTTGGGATCATCAACATTCAATAGTATTTTTGGTAAGTAGGAGCTTCGTCAAAGTCTTTAGAAAGTCATTGTTAGAGAGAAATTCTGAGAGAGAAGGCTAGTGAGAGAGAAGGCTAGTGAGAGGAAGTTAGTGAGAGAAAGTTCTAGAGAGAGAAAGAAGTTAAGGCAAGGCTCTCCTGTCTTCTTCAAACGCAGCAGGTATATCTTTCTATCACTATTCTAAATTTTGGTATTACATTTAATTTCCTTTTTAATACAGAAAATTAGATAACTTGCAAAGAAGTTCACTACTTTCAAAATAAATCCTTTCTAAACTTTACAAGAAAACTAAAACTTGCTTTGACACGTTTTCAAAATAAAACAAAAACACAAAAACAGTTTTCAAAGAAAGGAACTACGAGACTCTGATTTCATTCTACGAATGAATACGTAGGCGCTCGCAAAGCTCGAGTCTGATTTCAAAATATTATTTTAAACTAAATTTATCCGGAAGGGACTGTTCTGAAAACTATTCAAACTACTTGCAAGATATCTAAAATAGGAATTAGATGCATGATCCATTAAGAGACCGAAAGGGCGAATTGGGTGCCTAACACCTTCCCAATTCGTAACGTAGTTCCCGAACCCTAGCAAAGTCAATTTTTAAAATAAATCTCTGGTTTCAAACGTATGAAAGATAGTTCGTCTTCGAATTATCCTTCGTACGATCTTTTGTTTGTTTTCTTGTAAAACAAAGTGGCGACTCTACAAAATACGTTTTCAAATAAAACTGAGAACGAGGACCTCATTTTCTTCTACGGGTCGCTCGGGGGTCCGGATTCTCACAGTGGCAACTCTGCTGGGGATTTCGAGAACTAAGCTCTGTTATAATGGATCATATATTTAATTCCTGTTATTTTATTTAGGTCTTGCAAGCCTTAGTTCTAGGATAACATAGAAGCGATCTAGGAGGATACCCTGATGCCTTTATTTGCTAATTATGTGAGGAAAATCTTTTTCATAATTAAAATTGTGTAAATTACCATAACAAACCATAAAGCGTTTATCAATAATGAGCCACCAGATTGTTCTTTCGCACGCACTGACATCTTATCATGCATTTTCGCGAGTGTGAATTTACCCTATCAACCTCGGGACCAGAGTCGTGATTAGGCCGCGGACTTGCGGGTCTACACTAGCCGAAAGCGCCTGGGACCACTCTTCTTGGCCAAGTACTTACCGAGGTATATAGAGTGACGAGAACACTCACGTACCCGGGATGTATATCAAAAGGTCCTTACACGTACCTGCGCTCTTGAGGTATATCGTAAGACCTACCAAATAGGAGGGAGCCTTAAACCTTACCCTCTTCAACCACGCTTGCATATAGGGGAGTCAGCTTAGAACACAAAGATTTTCTGCACTGTTTTAATGACCGACAGTCGTGAGAATCTAGTGAGCGGAAGCCCTGATTCCATGAACAAAGCAACTCATGAGGAGAGATCTTCCCATATTTTCAAATGATTTTTCGAAAAACTCTTTTCAAAATGATTTTCAAAACTATAGACGGTCAGGGAACCCACGGAATTTTATTCCTACCCTACCGCTATATGGGACTCTCAAGTTGTCGCCGTTGGTCTGTTCTTGATCTCACCTAAAGAAAACTTTTTGTGTCTTTAACTTTCGTCCCGATCGATGTATTTCTAGATAAGGTCCGGCAATTTCTAAATGATATATTGTTGTTATTTTCCGGGGAAATGTGTGCGGTCGAATTTGTCCTTTTTTTCGACGCAGCAGATATTCATCCTGGCCTCTGTGTGGGCTGGAAGAGATAGTACCGGGAGACTCGTCAGACCAGATTCCTCTAAAAACATGGATCAGAATACCCCGAGCCGGAATGTGAACAACCAATTGAACAATGCAGCGGATCCGCCGCCCGGTCCTTTTTACCCAAACCCGGGGATGCCGCAGAATAATACCGTCGGGGGTCAGCCGATACATCACGCTCCGTCTTTGAATATTGATCCAAACCTAGCCAGTTCGAGTGAAAACGTGAATGTTCCGTTACCAAATCCCGAAGATATGTATCGGATGCTGATGAATTTGAACCAAAGCATGGCCATGATACTAAGTGACAATAAAAATACTCGCGCCAAGTTGGACGAGTTGGCTAAAGGGCGCATGACAGAACCACCAAGAGAGACTCCGGTTATTCTACCACCACCACCGCCACTCTCAGTTCATACCGAAGTACCGCCGCCATATGAACAGTTGAACCAACCCAAACCCATACCTGATCTGGTCGGCAATTGGTTACAACAGGACCTGACCAATCAAGCCCCTCCACAAATGCAACCGATTCATGAACCATACCACGATCCGTACTATGACCCAATAAGAAGGCCCATGAGCATCCAAGGGGAGGGCCCCACACCAATAGAAACACCGGGGGGATAGAGACTTGTCTGAGCTTAAGGAGCAGTTGAAAGCACTTACCCAAAAGGTAGCTGAGAGTTCGAACGATTTAACCCAGATGCAAAGCTACAACTTATACCCTGAGGCTCATTATCCCGTGGGTTTTAAGATGCCCTCCATTCCAAAATTTACAGGCACTACACCACCGGAACTCCACCTCAAATCCTATGTCCGTTCAATGAGAATTTATGATCTCGGTGAGCCTGAATTAGCCAATTCCTTTCATCTCACTTTGGCGGGACCGGCCCAGAGTTGGTTTTTAAACCTTGAAAAACACTGTGTCAGATCATGGTCCGCCATCGTCCAAGAGTTTGTGTCACAGTACAAAACCAATGAGGAGCTCAAAGTTACAAGGAAACATCTAGAGATGGCTAAGCAGAAGGAGAACGAGAGCATCAATGAGTTTGTAACAAGATGGAGGGAATTGGCCGCCCAAATGGTGGAACGCCTAGATGAAGAGGAACAACTCGGAATGATCGTGAAGAATTTGAAACCAGATATTCGGGCCCAAATGGGACACCAGTTCTTCGGTAGGTTCAAAGCCCTACTCCACGTGGGCAATGAAATTGAGGAGGAATTAGCCAAGCAGGCTGAAATCAAAAAATCCGCTTCACAATACAAGAAGACCTCCACGTCTGCCGTCAATCAAGTCACATCTTCGGGATCCTACGGTCGGGGGTATTCCGGCAACCCCTTTGGTCAAAACTCAGTGAAAAACATTGGGGATCTGGGATATCGTAATAACAACAACAATAACCTCAGGACATTTGATCAGAACCGCTCACGAGACAGACATTTTTCGCAATTACCAGGACCATTGGGAAAGGTTTTCGAACAATTAAAAGAAGCCGGGATTATGTATCCCATGAATCCGAGGCCATTACCACAACAGATACCACCTCATTGGAACATGAATGAACATTGCGAATATCATCAAGGTTTCGGACACACTACCGATAGTTGTATGGCCCTGCGGCATGCTATACAGAACTTAATTGACAGCAAGAGAATCCCTGACCCGTCAGCCCCGAACGTCTCAAGGAATCCCCTTCCTAATCATCGGATCAATGCTATCGAAGAGGATTCAGATCTACCAGACCCTGTACTTTTGATTAAACCCGCTGGGAATACGAAAAATGTTGAAGTATGGAAATTTAGTTGTCCAAAGCCTTCACCCACAGTCATTCAATATACTCCACCAAGGTCCCTAAAATCCGTTGAAGAAATCGAGGATGAAACATTGTTGGGGTTATCCGTTGATGAAACATACACCACGCAGTCACGAGAGATGGTTAGCCCAAAAGTTATGGGCTGGATGAAACAAATGCAATTCATGCCAGGTTTTGGGCTCGGTAAACAGAATCAAGGGATCGCCCACTTTCCACAGTTTAAAGGCAACCCGAGGCGGCAAGGGCTCGGGTATAACCACGGAAAAACAATAAAAAAGGACACCCATCCAAGAAAGAATTGCTCACAGATAAACATGATCACCTTTGACTAGAACACAGTTTCGCAAGTCAATGAAAGGTCGCCTCCAACTCTAGTTGAAACACCTGAAGGGATAAGTGATCCGGTCGCGACATGGGTCCAACAATTGACCCGTTCTGGGAGAGTGTACCAACCGCCAAATACCAAGCAACCTATTGATGTCGCTCCTCCCAAGGAACCTACAAAAGACCCAGAAGAAGGGCGTGTTGTCGAACAGTTGAAGAAAACACAAGCCCAAATTTCAATCTGGGGACTCTTGGTAGCATCCAAGCCACATCGGATGGCATTAATGAAGATGTTAGATGAATCGGTTGTTCCTCTTGAAGCCACCCCAAATGAGCTAACAGCAATGATCGCTTCAATGGGGGTACAAAAACAAGTTCTCGGGTTTTCTGATGAAGATCTATCACCACTGGGTCGGGATCATAACCAAGCTCTACATATCACCGTTGTTGCTTGTGGGATGTCTATACCGTATGTGCTTGTGGATAACGGTTCTACGATTAACGTATGCCCGTTGAAAACTGCTATTCGTTTGGGTATTAATTTAACTACCATGGAAGAATCGCCAGTCACAGTGCGAGCATACGACAACACTAAACGAGAGGTATTGGGTTCCGTCATGCTGAGTATGCAGATAGGGCCGGCTACGTTTACCACTGAATTTCAAGTCATTGATATCCCTTCGAGCTTTAATTTATTATTGGGACGAGTTTGGTTGCATGAGGTTGGCGCACTGCCTTCTTCCCTTCATCAAAAAATGAAAATACCCTTCAACGGGGATATCATCGTCATTAAGGGAGATCCTGAAAGAACAATAATGCCGAAAAAATCGCCGGTACTGGGAATCGAAAGTCAGGATGTCCAACTCGGGGGATTTTCGTACGAGCCGAAGGTACAAACTCTTACCACGCAGACCATGAACTACCTTCCCCCCGATGATATGTCAACCATGAATACGCAAGTGATAAAAATGATGAGAAAAATGGAATTTTTACCGGGGATTGGTTTGGGAAAATATCAGGCCGGCATTGCACAAATGATTGAACCATACCAACAACCAAGTCCCCTTGCTGGGTTGGGATACATGGGAGATGCTAGCCGAGTGAAAAGTATCGTGTCCGCCAATGGTTCGTTAAACGGATGGTTTATAAAAGAGGGTGAAGACTTTCCTTACTGCGGGTTTCAAGAACCATGGGTAAATGAAGAGGGGAAAAGACAGCCGGGATTAGAAATTTTCTTTGAAGAAGACTTGTATATCAGTGAAGGATTTACTCACTCCTTCTCGTCTCAGTTGAAGATTACTCGGTCACCTGTCGAGCCACTGGAAGAGGAAGATATGCTGGGTAATATATTTGAAGTCATGGCAATTGAGGATGACTACCTGGGGGATCCTGTGCATCTTATACGCCCTATCGAAGGAAAGAAGAAGCAGAGAAAGAGGAATATTGATAGAAATGTACGAAATTTAGAATGTATGCTATCTGTGCAAAGTGATGTTTCTATCAATAAAACTGCCAATCCTTTCCCTTACTTTGATTCTTGTGATGTTGAAATTATGAATGAAAATTTGAATGACGAGTTGCGAATACAACCTATTGAAGGGGACACGGTCACAATAAATTTGGGAACAACCGATGATAAAAAAGAAATAAAAATTGGGGCAGAGTTAAGCCATGATGAGAAAACAGACTTAGAAAATTTGTTGAAAGAGTTTGTTAATGTTTTCGCTTGGTCATACGCTGATATGCCGGGTTTAGACGCCAACATTGTGATGCACGAAATACACACTAAACCCGAATGTAAACCTGTCAAGCAAAAGTTAAGAAAACTAGTACCTGAGTGGTTGCTCAAAGTAAAAGAAGAAGTCACAAAGCAATTGGATGTCGGATTCATACGGGTTGTTGAATACCCTACTTGGTTGGCCAACATAGTGCCAGTACCAAAAGCTAATGGCAAAGTACGGGTTTGTGTTGATTATCGCAATTTAAATGCTGCATGTCCTAAAGATGATTTTCCACTACCTAACATTGATCTCATTGTCGACAACACCGCAAATCATGCTTTAAAATCATTCGTCGATGGGTTTGCCGGGTATAATCAAATCAAAATGCACCAAGATCATCAGGAAAAGACGGCCTTTATCACACCATGGGGTACTTATTGTTACACCGTCATGCCATTCGGGTTGAAAAATGCCGGGGCCACATATCAGAGAGCCGCAACTACTCTATTTCATGATATGATTCATAAGGAAGTAGAAGTGTATGTCGACGACATGATCATCAAATCATTAGACCGGGCAAGTCATGTGGAAACTCTTCGTGTCTTCTTTGAACGGCTCATGCAATTCCAGATGCGTTTGAATCCTCAGAAATGTGTATTCGGGGTCACCAAAGGCAAGATGCTGGGGTATATAGTCAGCAGAAAGGGAATCGAGGTTGATCCGGCAAAGGTTAAGGCTATTCAAGAGATGCCAGTCCCTAAAACTGAAAAGGAAATTCAGGGTTTCCTCGGGAGGTTACAGTTCATCAGCAGATTTATTTCACAATTGACTCGAACATGTGAACCAATTTTTAAGTTACTCCAAAAGAACTCGGATAAGCAATGGAATGAGCAATGCCAGGAAGCATTCGATAAGATCAAGCAATATTTGTCCAACCCGCCAGTCCTAGCACCTCCCCAAGTGGGTATTCCATTGATACTATACATGTCAGTCAATGACTCCTCAGTGGGAGTGATGTTGGCGCAGCATTTGTTGAAAACAAGAACTGAACAGGCAATATACTACCTCAGCAAGAAGCTTTCTCCAGGAGAACAAAATTATACAACTTTAGAGAAATCATGCGCCGCGTTAGTTTGCGCTACCCAGAAGTTGCGACATTATATGTTGGTATTTTCCGTGATCTTAATCTCTCGTCTAGATCCCTTGCGGTACTTGTTCGAAAAGCCAATGTTGACTAATCGAATGGCTAAATGGATGTTCCTACTTTCAGAATTTGACATTTCTTATGTCACTCAAAAGGCCGTCAAAGGGCAAGTCATAGCAGATCACTTAGCAGGCAATCCGATCATTGATGCCGAGATAAAGGACTTCGAATTTCCCGATGAAAGTATCATGGAAATTACAGAAAACGATGAATGGAAAATGTACTTTGATGGGGCTTGTAATCGGAATGGGAATGGAATTGGGATCCTGTTAATTTCGCCTGATCAGACACATGCACCTATGTCGTTTCGATTGGAGTTTCCATGTACCAACAATATTGCGGAATATGAAGCTTGTATTGTCGGGTTAGAAATTGCTTTGCAGAAAGGGGTTCGTAAAATTCAAGTGTTTGGGGACTCCGCTCTCATTATTCATCAGATCTTGAAAAAATGGAAGATCAAAGAGGAAAAACTTATGCCCTTCTTAACCCAACTCGAAGAAACTTCTGAGAAATTTGACTGCATTGAATTCTTCTACATCCCGAGAACACAGAACAATTTTGCTGATGCCTTAGCTACTCTGGCCTCAATGATTGAAATTCCGGGGGAGAAAGAAAAAATTCAGATTCAGATTCAGATTCAAAGGCGAATAAATCCGGTATTTTGCCTATCACTCGAGGTTGAACGTGGAAATGAGATCGATCAGAATGTTTGGTATTATGATATCTGGCAATTACTCAAGCATAATGAATACCCACCAAATGCTGACAAAACCACTCGGATCACGCTTCGCCGCCTTGCATCCCGATTTATCATTTGTGCCGGAAAACTATACTGAAGAAATGATGATGGTATACATCTTCAATGCCTCGATGAAGAAAAATCTCGAGCGATGATGGAACAAATCCACAGTGGAGAATGCGGTCCACATATGAGCGGTCATACATTGGCACGAAAAATAGTTCGTCAAGGGTATTATTGGTTGACAATGCAGAAAGATTGTTTTGAATACGTCAAAGGATGTCACCAATGTCAAATATACGCCAAGGCGCAAAAGCTCCCTCCAAAAGAATTATACCCTATGACATCTCCTTGGCCATTTTCCATCTGGGGTATTGACATAATTGGTAAGATCTCGCCAAAAGGAAGTAATGGGCATGAATACATCCTAGTAGCTATCGACTATTTCACCAAATGGGTTGAGGCCGAGTCTTACAAGGATTTGAATGCCCGAAAGGTAGCACGATTCATCCGACACAACATCATATGCCAATACGGGGTACCGCATGAGATAATATCTGATAATGGTATGCATTTTGAGGGCGCAGCCAATGAAATCATGGAAGAATACGGAATCAAACGCCACAAATCCTCTCCATACCGCCTACAAACTAATGGAGCCGTGGAGGCTGCTAATAAAAATTTGAAGAATATCATTAGCAAAATGGTTAAATCCGGTAGAGATTGGCCTGAAAAGCTCCCGTACGCACTATGGGGATATCGAACTACTGAGAGGGTTTCTACGGGATCAACCCCTTTTTCACTCACATATGGCATGGAAGCGGTTTTACCAGTAGAAATGGAAATACCTTCTTTACGGGTTATCTTGGAAAATCAAGTCACTGAGAGTGATTGGGTAAAGGCTCGGTATGAAGAGTTGGCGATGATTGATGAAAACCGATTGAGGGCTTCATATCAACATCAAGGGTATCAAAAACGTGTTGCAAAAGCCTTTAATAAAAAGATCCGAGACAGAAGCATCATGGCTGGAGACTTAGTCCTCAAAGAAATTCGTGAACCAGCCCGAGACCCAAGAGGAAAATTCTCACCAAAGTGGACAGGTCCTTACATTGTTACTAAAATCCTATCTGGGGGCGCCGTTCTCCTTACCGACATAGATGGCCAAGAGTTAAACTTACCAGTCAACCTCGACCGATTGAAGAAATACTATCAGTAAAAATTGTATCCATGAACTACGAAGACCTGAGCCCCGAAGAAAAAAAAAATCTGGGAAAAACGTAGGCAACCTGAATATCAGGCCCGGTCTATTCATTGTAACAATATTCATTCATTTGGATGCAAGAAGAAAGAGATTTCCATATATATATAATCAAAAGTTCTTTCGTACAAGATAACCTGCAAACATAACTACATCAGTTCCTACATACTTCCCATGTATATTTCACCTACCATATCTAACCCCAAAAAAGCTTTCATAAAGAAGCCACATACCAAACCTAACCTAACCATCATCAGCAGAATATAAGATCCTCTCTCGATCCATGGTCTGATACGAAGCAAGCACTGTCTCATCAGTCACCGGTGAATCTGCAAACCGAAACCACCTCATCATCATAGGCTCACGCTCAATGGTCTGTCGAACTCGACGCCAAATATGCAACACAATATCGGAACGGGTCACCTGGGTAATACCAACCTCTCCTCCATGAAATCGCCGAACAAAGCGGGTAGACCAAAGACCTCGCAGGGTCGTCTCCAACCTCGGGGTAACGGGAAGAGCGACTGAAGAAAAATCTCTCAGTGGAAGGGGTATACTCAAGGATACACCGAACTGTCTCGTCAACCGACGGGGAATGTAGAATGACGTCTCCCTCAAACCACGGAACCTAAGATAGTTCTGCCCACCCATACTCATGATCATGGCCCTCATACGCCACCATGGGACGACCCAACGAATCGAAGAAGAAGACTCAGAAAAGCGGACAGCCCAATCATATGATGATAGACGATGAATCTGGGCATAATCAGGACGCTGGAAGAAGTGCCGAGAGTCCCAGGGAAGCCGAGTCTCCAGATATCGAAACCTCTCAGTAACCCACATATACAGCAGATATGGGCTACCTCGAAAGTGACTAAGGCGAGACTGAACCACAGCGTCCAAACCATTCAGTGTCTCCGCCAGTAAGATGGGAGTCACCAAATGGCCGCGTCTAGCCTCAGATACAACTCGAATAATCAGAGGGTCTACCAGAATAGCATCATCGGTAACCAAAAGCATCTGAGAAAAAGCAAAAATCATACAAGCAGAAGTCCGACCTGCATAGTAAGCCGGATCGTCGCCATGATGAAGGAAAAAGTCTGCCAAGTGACGCAGATGGAGCCGACCGTCGACTATCATAGGCCGGCACTCACTCTCTCGTAAACCCAAAAACTCCGCCAGCATAACACGAGGGCTCCTAGCATCTCGCAAGGAGGCTAGCGGCCATGAAATATCCTGCCGCATCAGTAGTGTGAACTCCTCAATCGTCGGACACAGCTCGTCTAAGCCAATGCGAAAACAGTGATCCTCAGGATCCCAGAACTCAGCAATACCGAGCAAAAAAGAAAAATTGATGTCATGAGAACACCAGCGGTGAAGGTGGCTCAGATCGCCCCAGTTGAGACCACAGTCAGCCTCGACCAAGGACACGAAATCAGACAACAAGGAAAAAGAAGCGTGGGTAAGAAAGGTAGACATGGTAATAGAGAAAGAATAGCTATAGGGTGAATAGTGACTTTGATGATGGAAAAAAGGACAAATTCGCGCTCTATTTATAGCACAACTGTGCATGCGGCACGGCTGGGCACCAACCGTACGACTGGCTAGCCAACCGTGCGGCTGTCTCCCAACCGTACGGCTACCCTTGCGGGTGGGGCGTGCGGCTGGCTCCCCCCTTTTTTGCCAAAATCTTCTTTTTTCAAATCTTCTTTACAATACATCATGATACGAATATTGCCCGACTTTGTTCAGGAAGAACGATCCATCATTGCATGCATATAGATTTGATAATTACTTGCCAACGTGTGCACTTAACCTTTTTTTCGCAACTTAACTTGATTACACTTAATCGCATTCTTTCAACGCGTGTCGTTAACTCTTATATAATTTAATAGGTAATAATTTCGCCAACACATAACCACTTTTCAATTACACTCACAAAAAGAATATCTTCATCAGATCACACACAAAACAGCCATAAACATTTTATTCATAAAATTAAAGCCGATCACACTGATAAACCAACATTTTTCTTAACAAAACAAACATACTTAAATTAACAAAGTCTTTATTAAAATCAAAACATAACTTAATTAACTACTTCATTTAAAAATGTTTCTCTCAAGCAAAACCAAACACCGAACCATCAGAACCATCAACGCTGAGGAGAAGGGGGAGGATCCATGGTACGCGGGCGCTTCGCTTCTGTCTCTCCAGCACCCTCCGCCGGACTCTCTGAAACCGTGCGACCCGCACCTTGAGAAGACGGAGCAAGACAGGAAGCACGTCTCGACTGCTGGACCGACTGAGAAGGAGCCGCCGATCGAGACCGCGAGCGTGAAGGATGGTAAGTGGCAGTCGTGTCGCCTGCCAAGCGCCTACTGTACCGCCCCATGTACTCTGTCGGGAATGGAGCCGCAAATGTCAGCAGTCCGTACATGCTGAAGTAGCTCCTCAGTAACTCAGCTACCTCGCGGAGCAGGAACGAGCCCCTCTGTCAAAACCAAAATTACCAATCAGTAACATTCATAAATCAACACATATATTTAACTTTTTGCAAGATAACATACCTCCTCGCCCGAGACATGCGCTAGGGCCCCCATCCGTTCATCGTCCACGGGCACATCAGGAATCCGGTATCGCTTCGGTAGGCCAAGATCTAGGTAAGGGATGTCCCGCAGGTACTTCGGGAGCGAATACGACGCCAACGCCCCACCCTCAGGAGCCTGTGATGGACTAGCTCCGCCAGCGCTGCCCCCCGGGGGTATGTCCTCCCCGGTATCCCCTCCCGTCTCCGACTCGGGCGCCACCGCCTTCCCCTTCCCTTTGTCGCCACCTTCACCCGCTGGAGTCTGGCCTAGACCTGCTTCCGCCCCTAACTGCGCCTCCCTCTCTCCTAGCTCCCGGAAAACTATCCCACGGGCCGCACCTGATGATGGGGTCGACAGTGAATACGGCCTCAACCCCACCGACCCGGCACCTGGCGACCCAACGGGCGTGCGCAGCAACGGTGAAAAGGACACATGGTGAACCCAATCCATGTCCCCTAGCCCATACACGGGTGATGATCCCGACATAGACCCACGCCCACCGGGTGTCTGCGCTGACTCCAGCATCTGCCACATATCCTCCGACGACAACTGCGGCGTCCTCCCCGCCATGGCTGGTGGGATAGGTGGCCTCGACACAGGACTCCTCCCTCCGACTGGGCTCCTCCCTCCGACTGGGCTCCTCCCGCCCCTCGTCGCTCTACCTCGTCCAGGAGAAACCGCAACAGTTGGCTCCACACCAACTCCCCTGCCGAGACCTACTGGGGGCGCCCCACCGTTGCCTCCTCCCAAAGGCACCTCCTCTGATCCCTCATCATCCTCCTCCTCCACCTGCGGCGGCTCCGCGTCCCTCTCCCCATGCGGATCCTCGTCATCTGAATCCGCAATCCCTTTGGCCCTCCGGTTCGGCGCCGGTGCGGGCTGCTGTGGGACCCGCTGCGAGATATACAACTGCCCCCGGATGAACAACGGATCACCCCCTATAGCAGCGTACCTCGCATATATCACCCTGCCTCGCACCCCCTTCATCTCCCTCATCAGGTACCGGTGTGCGAACGTCCCGTAGTCTCCCTCCACTAACAGGCCCTCAATCGGGACGCCTTCCGAGAACAAAGCCCTCTCCTCCGTAGACAACATGACCGGCCGCCTCATCGCCGCTGGAGGCCATGCCGGAACCCGGAATCCCAACCCAGGAGTATGCTGCCGCACCACCCGCTCGCCCAAGTAGAACGCCGCACCACCCGCTCTCCCAAGTAGAATGCCGCACCGTACTCATGCATGAGCAACCGCCTCGAACGCGCCGCAGCCAACGCATCCGCATACCCCCACTGCTGCGTCACGTATGCAGGCCACGGACTCCACTGAACCTGCCACATCGAATATACACCATGAACAACTTAACTATCCTTTTTCAGAAGTAATTTAAAATTTCATTAAATTTAATTTCATACCTGATCAAGCTGTAGCCCAGAAACGTCGCCTGCACTGACGTCCGGGGTCAGATACCGGTACACCCCAACTATGTTCCCGCTGTAGTATCGTCGGAAGAGCGGGAACTCATCTGCGAAGGTCGGGTGCAGGTGGATCTGACCAATGCCCTGGTGGGTATGCGCGATAAACCACATCTGTCACAAATCATCATACTTGTTAAAATTATAGAACCGGCACTTTTTTTTAAATAAATCACATGTTTTTTCCAAGTAAAGTAAGGATCTTAAATTATTAATTACCTCCCATAGCATAACCAACCCACGGTGGTTCAGCTCCATATGCCGACACACTAGGTCCATCGACTCATACAGCACCGCCAACACATATCCTCCCCAGGCGAACGCGTATAGCTGGTCGAAGAACCGCAGATACGGCAGCCACCACAATCGTAGGTTGTCGCCGCCCCGCGCATAGAAGAAATCATGCAGCACAAGCAACAGAAAACACCGGGATAGCTGTCGCACCTCCTGGCGTGTCATCGGCCCATCCCCGAACCTCTCACTCTCGGCCTCGATATGCTGCACCATCGCCGTGTGGGGTATCCCATCCGCCACAATCTGGCTCGGCCTCCAACCTAGTGCCGCCCCCATCCCATCTAGTGTGACTCGTAACCGGGGGTTGGGTGCCAAAGCCTCCCCTCCAAATGGCAGCCCCGTCAACACGAACACGTCCTCGGGGGTCAACGTCATCTCTCCCCAACTCCAATGGAACGTGTGTGTAGTATCCCACCATCTCTCCCCCAATACCGTCGGCAGGCTCACTGATCTCTGGAACTCTCCGCCCGGAAGCACCTCGATAAACCTCCCAAATGGGGTCGCACTCAGATATGCTCTCACCAGCGGCGGTAGCTGATCCCGAAGCTCAGGCGCAGCGCGTGTGATGCCACGACAACGCCCGATCCTCTGTTACATCACGGATTTTAATAAGGCTCACTAACAAACATTTTTCAAAAATAAATTATGTTGAGTATATCTATTATGGCAAGTAATTATTAAATCTACCACATTTCATGCATATCTCTTCATTGCATTTTTTTCAAAAATCACATAATTTAACTACTATAATCAGAGCATACCCGTGTACGACGGCGGATCTCGTGTGCCGCAGGCTCCATCAGCAGCCACTCTCGCCCCTCCCCCGGCGAGATCAAGGGTACGTCCCGGTACATCGCTCGCTGTAGCGATCCGTCTGCCCCCAGTGGCCCCTCCCAGGCCACACCCCCCCAGTCGTCATGATGTGGCGCGCAGATCAGGCGCCCATCCATCATCGCGATGATCGACTCCACCTCATCCCCCGGGAGTAGCTCCGGCGCCTCCCCTCCCTCTGGTGGGCCACCCATCATCATGTAAACGAAGATCGAAAGTAGTCTCGCAAATGCCATCGCTCACGTAAAATATTCACTAAATATTTTTTAAAATCAGATATTTGTATGATAGAGAGAAAGATCGCAAGAAGAAGTGGTGAAAAATGAGTCAAACAGTGGCCTATTTATAGGATTTCAAGGCCAGCCGCAGGCTAGCCAACCGTACGGCTAGCCCCCAACCGTGCGGTTGGCTGCCAGCCGTACGGCTGGGGGGTCAGACCCTGCGGCTACCCCTTGCGGCTACCCCCTGCGGTTACCCCTTAATTTTGACCAGATTGAAAAAAAAAAAAAAAAAAAAAAAAGGGTTTTAACAGACTCTGAATCAACTCTTCCCAAGACACAAGAGGACCAAGACTCACACACACATGAGATGGCTGATCGAAACCCAAAGCTTGATGCCCTAAAGTCTGTGGAGGAACTGAAATTCAAAAGGATGGATCTATTATCCGGAAGGCTCGAATCTGATTGATAAACGGGGAAGGTGTAAAAGAGGAATCGGGTACCAGAAAAAATTGAAAGAGTAGAAAAGGGAAAAATCCCGTTGGTTCAAGAGAGGAAAAAGTGAGATAAATAGAAATGAAGTAAATCGACAGGGAGAGCCACACTAAGAGTGACAGCTGTGCCAAAAGGCGGAGGGCTACGTCTTAGGTGAGTAAGGCTCCTGTTTTGGAAAAAGCCAAAAAAGGCAAGAAAAATCCAAAAGCTAAAAAAATAAAGGGGGCCGGATTAAGCAAAAGAGGGAGCAATAAGGGTATCGAAAGACAGAAAACGATACAAGACCAGCATCTTCCCTGTGAAAAAATTAGAGGGTAGTTTGAGGATTATCGAGAATTCCAGGTGAAAATTCCATCCCCATGACTAAAGGGAGGAAAACTGAGGGTAGAGAGATGCCAAATCCCAAAAATCCATGCACAGCGGTCCGAAAGTTTCCACGAAAAGTTAATTCAAAAGTCTAATTCCCAATAAAGGTCAAAACTGAGGGTAGAAAGGAATAGAAAAGAAAACCACTTTCACTTGCGAGCAGTTCTCTCTAACATACCTTTTTTGGAAAAATCAACAAAACAATGTCTGAGTAACCATGGCAACGAGACAGTAGAAGGGAATTTTTCGAATTCCTGAAAAGATAGGAATTCTTCGCATTCCCCACGATGGGAATTTTTCCGAAACCCCTTTCCCCAAGAAGGGAAATAACGACTCCACGTGTTCCCCAAGAAGGGAATTTTCCGAATCCCTGAAAAGATAGGAATTTTTCGCATTCCCCACGATGGGAATTTTTCCGAAACCCCTTTCCCCAAGAAGGGAAATAACGACTCCACGTGTTCCCCAAGAAGGGAATTTTCCGAATTCCTGAAAAGATAGGAATTCTTCGCATTCCCCACGATGGGAATTTTTCCGAAACCCCTTTCCCCAAGAAGGGAAATAACGACTCCACGTGTTCCCCAAGAAGAGAATTTTCCGAATTCCTGAAAAGATAGGAATTCTTCGCATTCCCCACGATGGGAATTTTTTCGAAACCCCTTTCCCCAAGAAGGGAAATAACGACTCCACGTGTTCCCCAAGAAGGGAATTTTCCGAATTCCTGAAAAGATAGGAATTCTTTGCATTCCCCACGATGGGAATTTTTTCGAAACCCCTTTCTCCAAGAAGGGAAATAACGACTCCACGTGTTCCCCAAGAAGGGAATTTTCCGAATTCTTGAAAAGATAGGAATTCTTCGCATTCCCCACGATGGGAATTTTTCCGAAACTCCTTTCCCCAAGAAGGAAAATAACGACTCCACGTGTTCCCCAAGAAGGGAATTTTCCGAATTCCTGAAAAGATAGGAATTCTTCGCATTCCCCACGATGGGAATTTTTCCGAAACCCCTTTCCCCAAGAAGGGAAATAACGACTCCACGTGTTCCCCAAGAAGGGAATTTTCCGAATTCCTGAAAAGATAGGAATTCTTCGCATTCCCCACGATGGGAATTTCTCCGAAATCCCTTTCCCCAAGAAGGGAAATAATGACTCCACGTGTTCCCCAAGAAGGGAATTTTTTCGAATTCCTGAAAAGATAGGAATTCTTCGCATTCCCCACGATGGGAATTTTCTCCGATCTCCTTTCCCCACGAAGGGAAATAACCTTTACCGCGCATTCCCCACGAAGGGAATAAACTTTATCCACACATTCCCCATGATGGGAATCCTTTTTTCGAAAAATTAGAAATTCTTCGCACATTCCCCACGAAGGAAATCTGGTTCACATTTTCCAAAAGATGAAAATCTTTTTTAGCACCACACCCCACAAAAGGATATATCACAAGACTAAGGTCTTTCTTCTTCTCCTCCCTAAGAAAAGGGAAAGTTTCGAGAACGTTTTTTTTCCACCACGGTCATTTGGAAACGGTATAATGACAAGCCCCCTCGTGTTGTCCTACACACTGAGGGTGGTGTGCCACTGAGGGTAATGTATCACTGAGGGTAGATGGAAAGAATAGGTTGATGTTTCGTGACGCCCGGCCAAAAAGGGAAGGGGCAATTGTGGATTGCATCACCCAAAGCACAAAAATCCGCGTGCCAGAAAGGGTATACTCTGATTCAAGTATCTTGTGATTCACCCGAGAGTCGTGAATCGTTGTCTTCTTATCGTCCCAGTATTCTTGCGGACAAGAATCCCGGGACGAGAGGGTCTGTGAACACCCCAATCCACGACTCTCGTGCGAATACTGGTTTTCTTTTAGCATCCTGCATTTAGTCATGAGTCGTCATGCATGTAGAAAGACTGATAGGAAAGACTCCATTTTCAGGCGCGTTGGGAGTCTAAGACAACCTCGTTGCCTCTTCGATTACTAGGACGGGGATCGAGCGCTCATGCGCATTTTTTGTTTTTTCAGAGCGCAACAAATTTGGTTTTTTCCGAGCGCTCATGCGCATTTTTTGTGAGCTAACCGCACCCCCCAGCCGCACGGCCAACCGCACGGCTACCTGCCAACCGTACGGTTGGCACCTCCTAACCGCACCCCCCAGCCGCACGGCCAACCGCACGGCTACCTGCCAGCCGTACGGTTGGCACCTCCTAACCGCACCCCCTAGCCGCACGCCCAACCGTACGGCCACCTGCCAGCCGTACGGCTGGCATATCCCTGTCGCACGCCCCAGCCGCACCCCATGCGGCTACCCCTGCGGTTGGCCTCTTTTGGAGCGTTTTTGGCGAAAATGTTGCTATAAATAGGACTCTTGGGATCCCATTTTGGGATCATCAACATTCAATAGTATTTTTGGTAAGTAGGAGCTTCGTCAAAGTCTTTAGAAAGTCATTGTTAGAGAGAAATTCTGAGAGAGAAGGCTAGTGAGAGGAAGTTAGTGAGAGAAAGTTCTAGAGAGAGAAAGAAGTTAAGGCAAGGCTCTCCTGTCTTCTTCAAACGCAGCAGGTATATCTTTCTATCACTATTCTAAATTTCAGTATTACATTTAATTTCCTTTTTAATACAAAAAATTAGATAACTTGCAAAGAAGTTCACTACTTTCAAAATAAATCCTTTCTAAACTTTACAAGAAAACTAAAACTTGCTTTGACACGTTTTCAAAATAAAACAAAAACACAAAAACAGTTTTCAAAGAAAGGAACTACGAGACTCTGATTTCATTCTACGAATGAATACGTAGGCGCTCGCAAAGCTCGAGTCTGATTTCAAAATATTATTTTAAACTAAATTTATCCGGAAGGGACTGTTCTGAAAACTATTCAAACTACTTGCAAGATATCTAAAATAGGAATTAGATGCATGATCCATTAAGAGACCGAAAGGGCGAATTGGGTGCCTAACACCTTCCCAATTCGTAACGTAGTTCCCGAACCCTAGCAAAGTCAATTTTCAAAATAAATCTCTGGTTTCAAACGTATGAAAGATAGTTCGTCTTCGAATTATCCTTCGTACGATCTTTTGTTTGTTTTCTTGTAAAACAAACTGGCGACTCTACAAAATACGTTTTCAAATAAAACCGAGAACGAGGACCTCATTTTCTTCTACGGGTCGCGCGGGGGTCCGGATTCTCACACTAAGGCAGCATATACACCACCTTTGAAGGGGGTGTCTACTCCTAATGTGATGGCTGTGGTCAAATTTGATCTAGAGAGATTTGACAGGAAAAAGACATATTTTGTGATGTGGCAGTGTTAGATGTCCGGCGTTCTTGTCCAACAAGGTTTGCATAGAGCATTGTTAAAGAATAAAGCTAAGCTCGGTGAGTGGTCTGACGCCGATTAGGCTTATTACAATAGGCAAGCATGTAGTATAATTCGTTTACACCTTACTCCAAACGTGATGTACTATGTGATGCGTGAAGCATCTGCCTCGGTGATTTGGAAGAAGCTAGAAGATCAGTATATGACGAATAGTATCGAGAATTGTTTGCACTTGAAGAAGAAGTTATTCCAGTATTAATTTTCGAGGGGTAAATCCATGAACGATTATCTCAACGGGTTCAACAAGATTATCTTAGATTTACAGGGGTTAAATGTCAAGATTGATCATGAGGACAAGGCGATTTTTCTTCTTAATTCGCTCCTGAAATTGTATGATCATCTAACTACCACACTTATTCATGGGAAGGAAAAAGTAACCTAAGATTTGGAATCGTCGGCCATCTTGGCTAATGAAAAGGGCTTGAAGGAGAGAGGATAATCCAACTTAGATGTGCTATTCACTAAGGGAAGAAGTGATGAGAAGAACGAGAAAACCGGGGAAGCTCAAGGTCAAAATCTTAGGGACCGACTGACAAGAGTAAGATAATTTGTTACAAGTGCAAGAAACCTGGACACATGCGTCGGGAGTGTCTAAATAGAACCAATGGGAGGCGGAGAGAATAAAGGTGCAGTAGAGAACGCGATAGCGCTAACGACACCAAAAGATAATGACTTCGAGAGTATGTTGGTTGTGACTTCATGGGTTAGCTCTTCAAGCGAGTAGATCTTGGATAGCGGGTGCTCGTATTAATGTGCCCAAACCAAAAATTGTTCCATACCTTCACCGAGGTTGACGGGGGCAATGTTTTGATGAGTAACGACCATGCGTGTAAAACGATGGAGATTGGTATGATTTGGCTAAAGATGCATGACGGGGTGGTACGTACTCTTGGTGATGTTCGGTATGTTACTGATCTGAAGAAGAATTTGATCTCTTTAAGGGCTCTTGATTCCAATGGGTATTGTGTAATACTTGAGGGTGGAAACTTGAAAGTTATCTCCAAGGCTATAGCTGTGAAGCGAGGAAAGATTGAGGGTAATCTCTATTTTCTTCAAGGATAAACAGTGACTGGGTTTACTTCAGTTACGACTGAAGAGACTAACACGACGAGGTTATGGCATATGCAATTAGGTCATGCTGGGGAGAAGGCTATAATGGTGTTGAGTAAGCAAGGGCTACTTGAAGGTGCGAAAAACTACAAACTGGAGTTTTGTGAGCATTGTGTACTTGGGAAATAGCCTCGGGTAAGTTTGGGACGGCGGTATATTGCACGAAAGGGGCACTTGATTATGTGCACACGGACGTCTGGGGACTAACAAAGACTCAATCATTGGGTGAAAATCATTACTTTATGACTTTTGTTGATGATTACTCAAGGAGAACTTGGGTCTATGTCATGAAGCATAAGGACTAGGTTTTTGATGTGTTCTTAAAGTGGAAGGTGATGGTTGAGAACTAGATTGGTAGAAAAGTTAGAGTGCTTAGGTCAAATAATGGCGGTGAGTACACTTGTGATCTTTTTAAGGATTTCTGTCAATGGGAATGTATCATTCGCCACTTCACGGTTAAGGGCACACCTCAACAGAATGGGATATATAGTGGAGAGGATGAATCATACGCTCTTTGAAAAGGTGCGGTGTATGCTTTCTAATGCAAATTTGGATAAGCGATTTTGGGCCGAAACCCTATCCTACGCTACATTCTTGGTTAATCGTTTGCCATGCTCGGGAGTGGAATACAAAACACCTTTGGAGGTGTCGACTGGATCTTATGCTAGTTACAACAACATCCACATTTTTTGCTGTCCGGCTTATTATTATATTCGTGATGAGAAAATTGACCCTAGGGCTCATAAGGTAATATTCTTAGGCTCTTGTGATAGGGTCAAAGGTTACAAATTGTGGTGTATTCAAAGCAAGAAGATTGTGATTAGTTGGGATGTGACGTTTGACGAGGCGTCTATGCTCAAGACGACCTCCCCGACAAACGATAGTTCTCCAATCTCGGTTGAAAAGGAGAACAAGGCTGCGAGATAGTAGTGAAAACAGAAGTGACTACTCCAGTTAATACTCGGGTTACAGATTCGATGGAGGAGTCCAATGAGGAAAAGATGACTCCCGGCGAGGATTCGAAAATTCCGACAATGGAATCAGGTCAACAACAAATAATACCGTCTTTGGCTAGTGGAATGGAGCCTAGGGCTCGATGTGTACCGGTTCGATATGGGTATGAAAACATGGTGGCGTACGCATTAGTAGGTTACAGGGATAAGCCAACTTTGTATCGAAAAGCTATGGATTCTAGCTAGAATGCGAAGTGGAAAGCGGCTATAGAGGAAAAAATGGAGTCTCTCCGAAAAAATCGAACTTAGGAACTATACGATTTGCTGAAAGGGAAAAAACCTATGGGGTGCAAGTGGGTTTTCACTAAGAAAGACGGGGCTCTAGGGTCTAGTGTTCGTTTCAAGGCAAGGTTGGTAGCCAAGGGTTATGCGTAAAAGGAAGGGGTGGATTATAATAAAGTGTTCTCTCCGGTTGTGAAGCACACCTTGATCCGAGCATTATTGTCTATGGTGGCGCAATTTGATCTCGAACTTGAACAACTAAATGTCAAAGCTGCATTCTTGCATGGGGACCTAGAGGAAGAGATTTATATCTCTCAGTCGAAGGAATTCAAAGTTGTTGGTAAGAAAAATAGTGTGTGCAAATTTCGAAAGCCGTTGTACAGATTGAAACAGTCCCTACGTCAATGGCACATGAGGTTTGATACATTCATGATCACGCATAAGTTTACTCTGAGCGAATTTGATCATTGTGTTTATTTTAAAAGGGTCGAATCTAGCAATTTCATCTATTTACTCCTATACGTTGACGATATGCTCATTGCTTCTCGAGCTTGGTGGAGATCGACGTATTGAAAGCTCAGCTAAGTAAGGAGTTTGAGATGAAAGATTTGTTTGGAGTGCGAAAATTTTTGGGGATGAAAATCGTGCGAGATAGGAAGAGTTGACGATTTTGTTTTACACAAAAACAATACCTTGAAAAAGTGGTTGCTCGATTCAGGATGGAAAAATCAAAGCCGATGAGTGTCCCATTAGCATCGGACTTCAAACTATCGACAACGATGGCTCCTAGCTCCGAGGAAGAGGTGGAGTACATGGCTCAAGTTTCTTATGCTAGTGCAGTTAGGAATTTGATGTATGCCATGTTATGCACTCGACCGGATGTTGCTCAAGCCGTGAACATTGTTCGTATGTATATGGCGAACCCTGAAAAACCATATTGGCAAGCCGTTAAGTGGGTTCTACGATATCTACAGGGAACGATGGACAAAGAGTTAGTATTTGAAAATTCTGAAATGTC
Organism: Lonicera japonica; assembly: GCA_021464415.1. Taxonomy (NCBI): domain Eukaryota; kingdom Viridiplantae; phylum Streptophyta; class Magnoliopsida; order Dipsacales; family Caprifoliaceae; genus Lonicera; species Lonicera japonica. The sequence goes on from CM038467.1 coordinate 41,651,627, forward strand.
AACTATTGAGGGTTTTGTGGATTCGGATTACACCGATGACCTACACAAGCGGAGATCCACTATGGGTTATGTGTTTACATTAGGTAGTGGTCTGTTGAGTTGGAGGCCGATGATTCAAACTGTGGTAGTGTTGTCTACCACGGAGGCAAAATATATTGCTATAATGGAGGCAGCCAATGAAGCCGTATGGCTCCGTTGTTTAGTTAGTAATCTTGGTTTGATGCCAGAAAAAGTGGAGGTGCACTGTGACAGTCAGAGTGCAATTTAGTTGGCAAAAAATCAAGTTCATCATGGAAGAACCAAGCATATTGATGTCTGATATCACTTCATCCGGGAAATTATTAAAAACAGTGTTGTAAATCTGGTTTAAATAGGCACCAAAGATAATCCGACAGCTATGTTGATAAAGGTTGTCCCATTGGCGAAGTTTGAGCATTGCTTGATGTTGGTCAATGTCCTTCAGTGTTGATGCCCCTCGGTGGGGCGGTGGTCCTTCGGGTGATAGGGTCTTATTCAATGAATATTA